>VWZL01002964.1:0-109590 GCA_013396915.1 Stercorarius parasiticus | reverse complement strand
GAAAGCATGAGCAAAGATCTACAGTTCAAAGAGATTATTTAAATGCACTCATACAAAATGAGACCTGTACAGGAGTACAGAAAAGAATCTAAGGGTTATAATGTCTTTGAAATTAAATATGAGTCAGCTACATGTTTCCATCACAAAAACATTACATTAGGCAATGCAGATCAGAGCTTCAGCAACAGAAGTATCCTGTGTAGGACATGGAAAATAATTATTCCATTCTATCTGTTCTGATGAAACTAGAGATAAGTTGATGTAGATTCATTTTTAGGAAAAAATAAAACCCTCTTTTTAATTGTTTATATGATAAAACACTGGAACAGCATAACTTAAACTGTTATGAAATCTCCCTCATTTTTGCTATTTATTGCTTTTGAATTGAAGAAAGAAGAAAATAATAGGTTTATACTATGGTTTTGTTGATCCAGCACACATTGGATCTCTTCCTTTTAAACAATTAATTTCTCATTGAACTTGAGGCATAAGCTTTCCATGGATACCAAAAGACATGGATTTTATAATCTGCTATTATCCACTATGAACTTAACTGAAATGCTTTTCAGTCATGCCTTTTTCTTTAGGCTACTCAGGCCTTCTAGATAAGGATACAGCCTTCATTTGCCACAAAGCTTTCTTACCGTCCCTATGCCACTTGATAGTTTTGATTGTTTTAGAGTTGTACTTGCTTAAGAGACACATACAAATAAATATATACATATATATATCCTCATATAAACATACATAACATTCTCCATGCAGTGCTTTGGGTTTTCATGGCTTCAAAAAAGTGAAAATTTTATTGGCATTTGTAATTAAGTTTACTCGTGAAATGAAGAAACCTAAGCGTAATAAATAATTATTTTGTCAGCTTAATACAGTAGCTGCACAAAACTTTGGATGGCTCACCTAGGAATTTTGTAATCCTCCTAGATGTCCACCTTAGGTCCAATTCATCAGGGTTCTGTATAACAATATTAAACTAAAGATTAAATGCTGTGCCAATGTACCTTGCTTGGCAGAAGTATCTCACTGTTTCAAAGATTTCATCAGCAATTCAGCTGTCTGGATAATGGCTGCTAGTAAAAAGAGGTTTGACCTTTTTTTACTTCTTTCCCCCCCTTTCTTTTGATTTCTGGAAGTTAGTGAATGCTTGCAATACTGGAGTGTTCTGCTAGAAGGGGTCCTCAACTAGCACTTAATTGTAGTGCAAATTACAGAATAAGCAATTGTTGTTCAAAAATTGCATTGTTAAATATATTACTGTGAGCTCACAGGTGCAACAACATTTGTGCCTGTTCAGTTATAGTCTGTATTTATAGTGGTGTAGAACTCTGAAGAACAGAGAAGTGTTAATTCCGCTCTGAAATATGTAATGTGACTTGTGTATTTTATTTGTTCTTTAGCAATTCCAACAGTATATTTGGGGATATTCATAATTACTCTTTCTTTCAAGTAATTTTTTAAATAAAAAGTAAAAGCTCAATTTGGAATTTCATCTTGAAATACAAAGTTTTACTTCACAGTCAAGTAAGGGTTTTAATTATTTTAAATTAAAAAGGAAGGTAAAAAAAAGTATTAAGTGAACAGTCTTTTTTAATACAAAGGTACACATTTAATTTAAAAATTGTGACAATAAAACACTTTGACTTTTAAATTAAGACCAGTTTGTTTATTTTCATACTACAGTTTCACAAAGGAGAGACAAATGTGCCAGGGGTATTACATCCTGAATGTGACGGGTAAATAAGAGATTAAGGTAACTCATCTTCTGGTGATAAAAAGTGGTACCCAGACAATGAAACCCAGGCGTCAACATAGATTTTTCTCTACACTTCAAAAGCTATCTCTACTATAGCCTGCATTTGGTGGCAAAGGAACAGGCCTTGCCACACTACTTCTCTGTGTGGCTGATAGTGTGCTATTAGGATAGATGTTATCCATAAAAGTTATATATTATTACTTAACCATTGAAATATATTGATACTTTCAATTGCAAACTCCCAGGTTATTCAATTATTAGCTAGTTGTGAAATCTTGATGCATCCATTTAAATTTGAACTGTTATTTATCTAGCATGCAATCATAGCTATATCCAGCCTAAATTAAAAATGCATCGAAATGCACTGAAGACACTTTATTTAAAGTGTTACCAAATATGTTACAGGACGTAAGACTGTGTAATTACTTAAGGGATCATATTTATAGCATTGGAGTATCCCAAGCATTAAATGGCTTTTGTAGTTGATTACATGTTGAAGTGATGCTGAGGTAGAACTGCCAACGCTGCCAATGTGCAATCCATACATTTTCTCCCAGTCTCTGAAGTGCTGTGCTGGCTTCCTTTAGGGCTGTCCAATACTACCACTTGAAACAGCAATGAATGATAGAGATTAGGGTTTACTTATAATGTGAGGAGGATTCAGAGAGGAGTAAGAGAGATTAAGGAGCACATAATGGAAGGTTAGAAGTCAAGAAGAAATAGCATCATGGAGGTGGAGGATTGATGTACAATGCTAGGAAGAGATAGCCAAGGATGAAAGAAGGTAGAGGTGAAAAGGGTAGGGAGTGGAAAAATGAAAACATTGCCTAGGTACCTGAAAAGAGGGTAGGTAAGTGCAACACCTGTAACACTTACGAAATTATTTTTTAAAAGAAAATTTACGAGATCTGTAAAGACTGCAAATCAGTGGAGGTGATTATATCTGTGTATAGCCATAAGCCAAATAAGTTTTCTTTTTGCATGAACGCAATGCAGTCTGGGTAGCAACCTCTGTGGCAACATGATTCTGCCTCCCACACACAGCACAGAGGACCAAAATGCTAGCTATATGTGCAGACTTGGCAATAAGGATATGTATGGTCTAGGGAAACAGGAGTCATCAGAGAACATATGAAATCTTAGAAAAAATTATCAGTGGTCACTAGTGAGCACTGACTGGACGACACTACCAGGACTGTTGTAGCATGTCCCTTGCCATCTACCCTAAAGCTGTCAGTGAATGGTGTTTTCCTTATTCCCATGCATTAGTCCAACTAGTCTATAAACAGCTGTTTATTCAGACTTTGCAGACAGAAAAAAGAAAGCAAAGGACAGATAACTTGAGACAAAAGAAAGAACTCTTTTTTTCACAATGTCTGCTTCATATTAAGAACTCCCTTCTGAGCCTTCTAATACTGTATTTGGAAACAACTTGATCTACATATAGGATTATAATACTTTCAAATATCCTTTGGAGGAAAAGTCATTTTATTTGGTAAATCGAATGCATGAATAATGAAGAACACAAGAATACTATAAAATAATTAGGAAGTGGTTCAAAGGTGCTCATTTACAATGGAGGAAATTAAATATGCAAATAAATTATTATCACAGAGGTAGTTAACAAACAAATGAGTAGGAAAAAAAGATTGTGCCTTCTAATTCATCATTGTTTAAAAGACACCTGTGAGTTCTATCTGAAAAATGACAACACTGAGAAATGCAGATGGTCGCATTTTACCTTCTATCAGTAATTTCTTTTACACTTTAATTAAATGGCAGGAGAAAACAAGAATGTCTCATGTAAGAAGACAATATGATTTAAATATATATAATGTAATTTACATATAATTTAAGTATTCAGTAAAATGGCTACATAAAGGAGTGAAAGACATCATTCCCTCTCCCTTGTCTCCTGCTTTGTCTGTTTGCTCAAAGCAATAGGAACTTCTAGAAACTCCATCAAAAAAGATTTGTCATGGAAAATTTCACCAGTTAAACAGCTTCCTACACTTTTGCTGTGCTGCTTCTTTAACACGTCATAACATGGTGGCACCTGAGAATCATATTAAGTACTCAGAAAAAATTCATTATATCTACATAAATGACTTTCAGAAGAACACTAGTTGCTTTCATTTTTTAAGCAAACTGTTGTGAACATCATTTCACATTTCAGTCAAAATAGTTTCATTGTCCCATAAGATCTCAATACAGAGATTAACTTCTTTACTTAGCCTACTCAGGGTTAACAGCAAAATTCCTTGAGTTTACCTAGTGGAGTGAAGTCATTCCTTGAGCCTGAGCAGAGTCAGCACATTCCTCCTAGTCCCACAAAGAGTCCATAGGAATGTTAAGATACCCAAGATCTATCCATTCTCACACAAATCTTAATCTTTGAGAAATATTGAAAGTATGATGTTGTTACTACCTGTCCTGTTCTTAAAGAAAAATTTTAATACAAAACTGTGATATTTCTATTGCCCTGTAAACTTCAAGGAGTCATTCAAAACTGGAAATATAATGACAGAAAAGAAATCTGTGCTATTAACATGTAATATATAAAGCCCATTTCATGCATATTTAGCAAGTAATAAACATTGTCCATGCGAAGATGGTGTTTTGACCTAAATCGTGAGTATACAGAGTATAATCAGAAGAAAATTAATGAAGGTTCTACAACAAGTATTTGCAGCAACTAGCTATTATAAGTATTAGTTTTTTTAATGTATTTTAGGGGAAACTTTCAGCATGAATACATTAGGTTGGTTTAGCAGCAGGCTGTTAAAAACCAAGAGAAAATGCAATAGTACTTAAAGACAAATACCTACCTAGGGCCTATCATAGGCTGACCTTCTATTTCAAAGCAGGGGCAGTAAGTAAGCTTTCACTATCTTAACACTGCTGTAATGTAGGTTATGCTGTATAGTTACTCTGAGGTGCAGCATTCTTTGGAGCTAGCAATATTTGAAGCATCATCCCAAGATCCAGGACTTACTCTGCTCTCTTCTCTGCACAGTAGTAGATCCCGTGCAAAAGCCTGACCTTGTGAACAGAGAGAGGAATTGGATGGGGAAACAGGTTTGGGTAGCTCAGAGATTTATGTGGTATTGGCTTTGGAAGGCTCTACATAGCTGTTGAGGAATGGGTCAACAGCCATGAGATTTAATATAATTTTTGGAAAGTAGGGTTTACAGGAGTAAATGGGGAAGGTGGACCTGTCTAAGTGTCATATCTGCAAGTGGGACTCACTCATTTGACTCCTCTTCCACATTCCTTCCCCATAGCATCATATGTTATGCGTCTGCTGTTAGCATTGGATACCTGTTTCACGTGGTCATCAGATAACAGATGAAATCATGAAACAGATAGAAAACAGAAAGGCAGAGATTAATTTTCTTCTGCGTGGAAGTTGAGTTTCTTATGTTTTGAGCTACAGAAGGGGGCATAGGTGGGTGGCTTCCCAGAAATGGAAAGGACAGTGGAGGAAACTTGATGAATGAAAATGTGAACAGCTGATTTGCATAGCCAGAAACTTTTAACAGCCAGTTCTACTAAACTACTTACTCTTCCAGAAAGGCTTTGGCATATAGGATTGAAGACAGTAGCCAGGCTTGTTAAGAAGAATTTGTAGCTCTGCATTGAATTTTTTCTGGAGCTCTGAACCATGAAAGACAGGCTCTGTCTCTGCATGTTTTGCAGTTGGCATGAAGCACCTTGCAGGAGCAGGACATTTCAAACTTACTGCTGCTTTATTTATATCACAAATACTGTCATGGCAACTAATAGCACTTGCACAGACAAGCAACCTTTTATAGAGACTCAAGCAACAGAAAAAGAAAAACTAAAACCAATATTATCCAACTGTCTGACAGTGATCTATACTTACAGTGAAAACTGAAAACAGCACTGATCAGCTTCATGTTCAAAAGTGGGTACCTTTAGAAAGTGTTTGTATCCTTGCTGTCTGCTTATCCCTCTGTCTGTCTGTCTGTCTATGTATCTATCTATGTATCTATCTATCTATGTATCTATCTATCTATCTATCTATTTGGTTTACAGAAGTGCTACCTATATTACTGACAAAATAAAGAAAATAAATTATTTTAATTGGATATGATTGATAAATACTTCTTTTGCCCTAAAATTTAGTACATAGACTTTAAATAGCAAGTATGTTGCACCATTTGAGCTTGCATTGAATTATATTCTGAGAAAGTGTGTTCATTTTCTCAGTACTGCATATAAGTATCTTTCAAAAGCCTAAATCCTAGTTTTCATACTCCACAGAATACAGGAGGCTGTGCACATGGTGCATCCCACTTTACATGCTTCATATTTGTACTCTGGAGCCTAAAGATAATGTGACTACTCATGGCTAAGTGGGGAGAGGGAAGGATCAGATATGATCAGTACAGGTCTCAGAATATGTAGCCCTTTACACAGCATCATTTTAAAATTGTTGTTACAGCTCTATATCTTAAGGGCTTACCATGGGTGTACATCAGTGGTGAGTAAGTGGATATTTTTTAGTGGGACAGTGCTTCTCTAAATCACATGTATACCCATTAGCACACTTGGTCAGCATGGGGTATGGCCTGTGACCAGCATCCTTACTCAGAAACCATAGGAAGAAACAAATGCTTCTTTTAGACAGAGATGATTCAGATATGCCAAACAGTGCATTAGTTTTGCTTCACCTAAATTCAATTGGAGCCTCTGTATGAAGCTTTTAAATCTCAGTGATTTTTTCACACTGAATTAAGTATGGCTGGATGCAATAGTCCCAATCAGGATTTTCTGTTCTGAAGAGATGATCAGACTATGCTTCATATATCCTTTACCTGCAAGCATACTGGATTTCTTATAGTACGATTATTTCTTTAATAGCATTCCTTTCCTATGGATGTGCAATGAAAATAAATTTCTAGCTATCTTGGAACTGACATTACCCTGCCTGACATACGCCTTTTGAGAAGGAAAGATGGAAGACTGAAGGTTGTCTTTGTTTTTATCAGAAGATAAAAATGAAGCAACTGAGCATTTTACAGTTTATATGATATAGCCCTTGGATAAAACAAGAATATTGCCGGCTAAAAGCAGATTTTCTGGTTTGGCAATTCTATTTCCACTGATAACCAAATTTCCTCTCAATTCCTGCTCTGGTGTACAAAAGTCTTTCACAGAGGTAAATTACTGTGGTTCTTCCGGGAGTGGACAGGATTTTTTAATTTATTTTCAAGTGTTAAAACCTCACCAGGGAAGAGACCATATGTCAAAATAAAATTTCCAGATTTTAAAGTCGAACATATGATTTTGAGGGAAAAATAAGTAATGATTTGTGAGTGGGTAAGATTGGCAGCATTAGAGAGCTGGCTTTTGACACGTTCAAAGTTGTAACTTGTGGAAAAGAAGATAATGTAATCGGTAGTATCTAGTATCTGTACCTGTAATATCCAATAGTTTGATACCTGTAGTCTGTATTAAGATGTATAATTACCTTTTTTTTTCTTGTTATGTGCTTTACAATGCACAATTATTACCCTGAGTTATAAGCCTCTCAAATTTACTGACAGTAATGTGTTCCCCTTTCTCGCCATGACTTGTCATTGGATGTTCAATTACTGTTGTAAATACCTTTTTCAACCTGCTCTGCAGTTTTTTATTTCCTACTAATGATTTCCTATTATTTACATTAGTTTAAAAGATTTAAATTTGAACATCGTGACAAAATACTGTATTACATTTGCACTGAATGAAGCATGGATCTGTAAGAAGGGACAATGTGGCTCAGAGTGACCTTGTTAGCTTTCAAATTCCAGAATCAGACAGAGACCTGGCTTTTTCTCAAAAAGAATCAGAAAATAGTCACATAGTTCTTGTACGCCCATGCCCATATCTTCGAAAGAAAACCATGCTGTAGGAATCATTTTTCAAGATCCAGTCATGCAACTAATCCAGGATGAACCCAAATGATATTTACTTTGTCATTACAGTACAGAATAAGTTGTTGAGAATAAGCATACAGAATAAATCGTATGTCTTCTCTGTTTCTAAGCAGTATGTAAAAGTAAAACAGAGTGTGAAGCAGGACACCATTCTCCCCCATTATGATCTAGTAGCAACATTGTATTCAGTCTCTAGTGTCACATCTTCTAAAATCAAATCAGGCTGTTCATCACTTCCATATACTAACCCAGAGGACTTGAAACAAGATTGTTTGGATTACATATTTTTGCTTGAAATGGCACATCTTCACTTTAAGGTAACCTGATCTAACTAATTATTTAATGTATGCTTGAGTCTTGCTTTTGCCCATTTGCATTACTTTGCTTTCTTGTGTGACATCTGGCCCTTACACACATATTCTTCTGGACATTTTATACAATAAATTATTTTCTTGCTTATAAAAATTATTCTGCTTCTCTACTCACTTAAACTATTGTGAGTTAGATCCAACCAACCAACAAACCTACTGTCTTAATTAAAGGCAGTAGAATTAATCCTGAAAAAATGAGCTCAACGGCATGCCCACTTCTCATTGTCTGTTTTGCCCTTTTTCTCATCATAAATATTTTCATGAGTAAAGATTTCTAGTTCAATCTTTAATACTATTATTAGTTGCTATTTGTGAGTCCTTGCAATGTCATCCAACAATTTGAAATAAATCTGTTATTACTAAATCATTCATTTTGAATATTTCTAGTTGATTAGTCATTGTTTGCAGGGAGGAGTGTCAACCTGCCTCTGAAAGACCCAACTGGTCCTTGTTTTGCTAAATTAGTTCTATATTTGAAACAGAGAAATGACAAAGCAAATACTTTAGCTCGTGTATAAATACCTTTGTAAGTGTTTGAATTTACATAGTCAGTATGAAGAGCAAGTCTCTCTCCTAATCGTACAGAATAGAATCGTACAGAATAGGATCATACAGAATAGAAGATATTATATATATGCGTGTTAGAAACACCTTACACAGATTCATAGGTGCAGAGAGTCCACAGAAGAATAATCATCCTTTTTTTTTCTATTGAAGTACATGATTTAATAATAATTGTCTTTCATATTTGTCCACTAGTAGTATTTGATGTATTCATAGCCGATTACTAAGGGAATTGTTGTTCTTCATTGCTTTTGTTTGTGAAAGTAATACGTCTGACCTAGGTCAAGAAATGATTAGCACTGAAAGCTTCCCTTTTTTGCTAATGCAGGCTAGGTATTTAATACTGCTTTTCCAAAATACAGTAACACTTCATTTGTGGCATCATGAAATTCTAGCAATCTGAATGTTTGACTTTATAACCCTGATAATGTTCTTTTAATGTAGATAGTTGCTGTGTAGCTTCTTAGTCAGTTTTCTCTTAAGTGATCACTGTACTGCCAAGTAGCATCCTGTTGATACCCATTTGTTCCACGTTCTTGGCTGGAACTTTTGTATCCATCTTATAGGTGTTTTTTCTTAATTCTCATTGGCTATTTCTTACAAATGGCAGACTTTGTTCAAATTACAAGCTCTCTGAAACAAAAAGTGCCCTTTACAGTATGGACAATGCCTAGTACTTTTAGTTCAGAGAAGTACAAAAAGATTTTTTGAACTTCAAATGATCCTTACCTATAAGAACCATTTCACGATAAAACATTATATTTCTAGTGAGAGGTTTTTTCCTTTCAAATCTCCATAGTGCAAAACTTCAATTTATATTATAGTTTTTGATGTTTCATTTAAGAAAATCTTAATGAAATAGCTTAAGAAAGAAGATGAAATTATTAATGAATTTCAATGTAAGACATAATTAGAATGTGAGTCAATCTTGTTGGTGTTAATAATAGTAATATAGAGCCTTTTAAAAATATAGCTATCACAAATTCAGCTAACTGGAACAGCAGTCAAATTAAGTAAGTAGATGCAGAAGTTTAAAGACTGCCATGATTGATAGATATTTCAGATTATTGTGGACACCCGTGTACATACACTTTCCTGTCCCCCTGTGTGTAAAAAGTAAAATGTGAAAATATGAAGTAAATAGAAACGTTCCTTCAAGTAGGATAACAAAGAGAAATTTTTGGATGTAAACCTCATTTCCATGCTTCAGGTGCAAAGATAATGCCCTTTTGCAGTAAAGTCTGTTGAGATTCTTGAAGCAATGGTACTGTTATGCAATTATAATTAAAGAATCGAATTGGGTTTTATACTTCAGCAGAAGTGAAATTTCATGAAATCGTTAGGAAAAACACCATTTTTAAAAGATTAATCAAAATGCAACGTGTTTAATTTTTAAAATAAAATAGCTGGGTTTGGTTTTATTCCACGTTCAAATTGTGCTTTTACTTGCAAAGACCCCTGTGGTTTAAATAACCCATTCGGTGTAAACTAATAAAAATCCCATTAAATTAAATGGCCACTAGGCATATAGAATGTCCTGTTGCAATTTCAAGAGACAGTTTGTTACAAGACACCCTGCTATGTACCTTTTATTTTATCAAAGTAAAGGAGAAAAAGAAAAGGTTGCAAAATGTGTTTATTTCTATGAAAAATATGTTTCCAGTGTACTAGGGAAAATTGATGTGTTGCGTGTTGGTTTTTTGTTTGTTTTTGTTTTGTTTTTTTTATAGAATGAAAGAGTTGGCTTATTCCATGTCTGGTACATTTATAGCACAACCTACAATAAATATATATAATCAGCAGAATCAGTCAGTAATTTTCATCCTCTGAACTATTACTTGTTTCTTTTGGAAGGTGGCAATTCAAGAAGTAATTCACTATATATTGTATTAGAGTTAACCATTTTAGAGCACATACTGTACTTGTTTGCCAGCAAACATTATTTCTGAAATAGGGGACTGTTTTTCTTGCAAATGTTTTTCTTTCTTTCCTTTCTTCTCTTTTTTTTTAAAAAAAAAAAACACAACAAAACCAACAAAACCCCCCAAAATGTGGATATATTGAATACCTGCGGAAACAAATTACAAATATCACACTGAGATGAGTTTAGTACCCATGGTTCTCAGCAGATACTCACCTCCATCCTGCCTACCCAGGCAAGGTCTGTGATATTTTTTTAAAGTAGAAATAGGATAGACTATCAAACTAATTTTACGTTGTGAGATTTTATTGGAAGCTTAAATTTCCAGAAGCTGCTAAACCTCCTATCTTGCTTTCTTGTATCTCCTCCATACTCATGGAAATCACAGTGCTGAAATTTAGACTTCTTTAAATTTGTCTCAAATATTCTGGTCCAATCCTGTTTCACTGCTTGTTTCCTGTTTCACCACATCTGGCCAATCCCGTTTAATAATATCTGATTCTGAAAGAAATATAGGCTCCCCAGAGGCATGAAAGACTGTCTGCTCACCTTATGTCTGGTCTGTCAATTCCTTCTTATGGCTTCTCCTAAAAATGAATTACCAGCATCCTCATCAGTATCTCTACCATAGAAAAGGCATATATTCAAATGATTTTTAATGGCAATGTAAGGAGATATATCAAAGATATTTTTATTAAATATAAAATAAAATTGAGATTGTCTCATGTAAAGACATAGAGGCCAAATTGTTATTTTAATCTTCGGTCTCTGTCATTGTTATAAAATATGGAGGGTGTAAAATGCCTACAATAAGGAAACATAACGTAGCCTTGACATAGCAAGGTATACGTTAAGTCCTCTCAGACCAATGTGTTTATATTACATATAGCTGTTTTGAAACAACTTTGCACTTTGAGCATCTTCTGAAGTTAGAAGCCAATCTGAAGACCTGGCAAGTATAAGAGGTGTATGCTTGCAAGTGCAAGAATGATGCAAGTGTTGTAGACAGTTTTTCCTTTCTACCTTACCAGTTTAACATCTGGCAAGCTCTACTTGCCTACCTGTGTTTCTAAAACTCTTCTGTTGATTATTTAAGTTGGCTATGACTTATTTTTTGCTGAAGACTGAATTATCTTGACACTATCCTCGTTTCTTTAACCAGTTGCTTCAGTGAGCTCAAAAGACAGTCTCTCCTCAAAGGTTTAAAGCCCTACTATCATAGGCCCTCCTCAGAAGCAGGAGGTCAGCACAGACAACCTCTAGATGTCTCCTCCAACTTATTCTGTGGTTCAAGGACTCAGTGGATGGCTTTCTTCAAAAATTACTTAGGATCTCCTTCTTCTGGCTTGATTTAGAGGGTCTTTTTAGAAGGTAGGGGAGTTGGCCTGGCTCTGCTCTTATGTATATGCCAGTTTGTAACAACAATGAAGGGAAAAATACAGACCAAAAGTCCATCTAGAAGAGTCTCTTATTTTCAATATCATTCAAAAACAACCAGAGCAGACTGCAGAATTACCTCATGGAAAAGCTTCCCATGGAAATGAACACAGGTGGAAAAAAGCTTTGTTCTTAAGAATGCAAAAAGCAAGGACAGGCAAAATCATCACCTGACTATAGAGGGTGTGGAATAGTTCATAAAATGATTTTTCATTAAAGTAGGCACGAGGAACACTTAAGAATCTGAAACACTCAAGATTCTTTTAGTGCTTAAGTCTATCAGCAGGAATTATTGTACAAATACAAAGAGCATCTTTAGGCAAGATTGAAAAAAGCAATATAAGGTCAAGCAGATACTTCCATTTTCCTACATCAATTGTAAATATTATGCTATGAAAGAAGGGTAGCTATGTTACCACTAAAATAAACCAGAAGATAAATAAGTAGTATATGAACTACGAGGTTATTATAACTGAAATAATTTAGTATCTATATATTGTGGCCTTTTCTGTTGTTTTTTAATACGGGAAAAAAACTTACAGAATAAATGACTGAGCTAGCAAAGAAACAAGCAACTTCCATTTCTATAAAAAGTATATATAATTTAGAACACAACAAATTTTGATGACTAAATCCATTTACAGGTTTCTTTTTAAATATATGTTTTGTGCTTCTTTGTATAAACCATGGGAGACACAGAATTCAAGATAATTAAAGCTATAAATAGAAAGAACTGCTTCTTAAAACTACTGAAGATTTGAAATCAAGGGCTTAGACTTTATAGATGCTATTTTCTTCAATTTTCTTTCATTTGTTGGACTAGGCAGTGACTAAAAAACCTTTATCATTTAACTTGCTTTTAGATCTTATATCATTTATTGTAAAAATGCCTGTGGAAATAAAGAAGCAAGAACTGGTATGACTAATCCCCAAAGGATCTGTTAGTGAGCATCAGTTCTCCCAGTTTTTTGGCCTTTTTGCCTGTTGACATTTACTGTTCCTTTTTAAAGCCATTAGGAACCTGCAAAACATAACTTCTGATACAGTGAAAGTCCCCAGTGGCAGAAGATCAGGACAAATCTGAAAAGGCATCCTTTGGTGTAAATTAACAGATCTTGAAATCCACAGACTGTTAAAATATAGGCAGTGATAAGTGGGACATTTCTGGATCAGCACCTTCCCACTTATGTCAGAAGAACGGGACACTAACATCCTAAAGATATGTTTGTTTATACAAATTAGGCAAGATGAAGAAAACTGAATTCTGACATAATGCTAATTAATGTGAATGAAATCAAAAAGAAAAAGTAGCTTTTATCTATTTGTCTGACACTTACTAAAATTAATTGGAATTACATGTGTAAAAACCACTATGACCTGAATTTAACTACACAGAACCAAAATCCCTGTATCTCCTATCATAGGCCCTCTGAGAAGAATGGCACTTCTAAGAACTCAGAGACTTCAGTAGACATCCTATCCTGGAGTTAGTCTTTAAGTCAAACAGCAAAGTTATCCTTACTCTGGATCTGAAGCTTGGTCCAAGCTCTGCTTCCCTTTCAGCTCCACAGAAGGTGTCTAAAGAATAAACAATAAAATCTTTCAGAATGAAGAATGGTTTTGTGATTAAGGAAGTATGTTGGGACTAGTTCCCAGACCTGCCACTGCCTCCCTGTCTGACCTCAATCTCTCTATTATTCAGTCCCTTATCTGTAAAATAAGATAGTAATACTTCTCCCATTCTTTGTCTGACTTGGTTCTCTGAACTATCTGATCTTCAGAACAGCAACTGATTTCATTTGAGTATGTTTTCTGGTCCTTTGACAACTACATTTTAATCCCAGCTGAGGTCACAGAGGTTCTTTTAATATAAGCAATTAAAAAAAAAAATCACTGAGTTTTTTTGGGGGAATAGGAGCATATTTGACAACTGACAAAGTAATTCTGAAAAGCTTTCATGTTAAAACCACTGGATAAACTGTCTACATTGTGATAAGTCAGGGGGAGGGAGTAAGTGATGGATAAAATGATGGCGAAATATTTTGCTGAAGGGCCAAAAACTGAATTACGAGAAACCATTTATACCAAAGTACCACCTTTTACTATTTAGTAAATTAGGCAGATTACCCCACTTCCACTGGCAAATAATCTGTTTTAAACTAATTTATACTAACCACAACACTAGCATGTACGTTACGTCAAAGTAGATNTATAAAGTTAGTGAAGTACTTTGATCAAGAGTATCAGAAAAGGAGTATGGAGGTGACCTTCATTGAACATCCACAAAACTGCATCAAGACTGGATGAAACAGAAAAAAATGCCCGGACCATCTCCCAGGATGCGCAAAACCATACCTGTCATGGGGGACATTAAGTACCAAGACAGCTGTTGGATAAAACCACAACTAATCAAGCATGCATCATCACAGAGGGCAATTTTATGATCCAGAAAGGAGAGGATTTAACTAGGCTGCTCAAGAATGATCAGTAGAAATTCTGAGAAATAGTAACATTGAATACCTTTTGACCACAAGCTGCTTCAATTTGACAAAGTTAGAAACATTCTCCCTGAACAAAGCAATATAAAAATATTGTATTTTGTAAGAGCAAAATGAAGTAATTGGCATGGTAAGTTGTAACTCTCCAATGTTCAAAGGCCATAGCAGTAGTAGATTGATCAGGACACTACTTCAGAAGCTTAAATCCAAAATATATTTGTTATATACAAGTTATATAAGATGTGAGGCAATTATTAAAAAAATAAAACTACATGGCCAGAATGTAAGGAAAAAAGCAAATCACTGATAGGCTAACAAGATCTCTTTGTTAGAAGTAAAAAGTGTGTATCCTACGACTGGAAATGACTAGGCAATAAAAACAACAAAATAGATGCCAGCAAAATAGGGTCAAGGGAGTAAGGAAGATATCTGCAGATGTAGCAAACGGACAAAAAAACCCAACTGAGATTTAGCTCATTAATAAATACGGAGTGGGATAAATAGATAATACGAATATGTTCACCTAAGGCTCAACATTAAAAAAGGAGAAAGTGTTAGTGCTATACAAAATGGGTAAAACAGCTTTTGACAATTAGGAGGTAACAATGACTTTGAACACACATCCTAGGGTATTCAGGGACTTAGCTAACGAACTTACTGAACCTCTTAAAATTGTTTAAGCCATAGAGAATTAGAAAGTACCCAAGATAAGCAAACCTACCAGTGATCATAAAAAAGTAAGAGAGAGACAAGATTAATCTTTAGGAACCATACCTTCAACTCCAATTCTTAGGGAAACATATATCATATGTATAGATTATATAATATATAATGTAAGAAATGTAGGAAAATCATATGAAAAAGCCTATAATTTTATAGTATGGTTTGAAGAAACAGAGACACACATCATTAATTACCCTCTCCAACCTCCTCACACAGGCAGCAGATCTCGAAACAAATTACAAAAGATAGTTACATTTTATCTCTTGAGAAGAAAACATAATGTCCTTTCTCTTTTCTTGGGATCTGTACTGTTCCCTCTGTTCAGCCATTTACATTCTCTGGCTATAGAGTACTGAAGGAGGGACCTGGGGATATGTCTTCTTCCCAGACCTTTCCACCTAACAGTTTGCTGTCAGAATAGAATGTCAGCAAATATCCCACCTTTCACTGTGCTGGGTAGGCTAATAATGTAAATGTCATCTTATAAGCCTGTCACATGCTTGTTCCTCTGTCGAACTAACACATCTGTGACAATTAACCCATAAGTGAACATTTAGGAGACTGCAGTCATGAAACCTGCTTAACAGGAGGGTCATATCAGAACCACAGAACCACAGGGTTGGAAGGGACCTCTGGAGATAATCTAGTTCAACCCCCCTGCCAGAGCAGGATCACCTAGAGCAGGTTACACAGGAACGTGTCCAGGTGGGTTTTGAATGTCTCCAGAGACGGAGACTCCAGTATCCAATGAATGAAGTGATCGTTTTATACTTGCTCATAAAATGAGTGGATGAAAGAAATACAACGCAAGTCCCATACAGACACGTGTTACTTTTATGTAGCATCATGCAAAATTAATGGCAATGCTCTTGGCTCTAAGTAAATGGGAAATGAAAATGTAGTGAAGGACAACAGAAAGGATAATGATGAGCAGACCTGTAGTAGCATACACTGTACAGAAGTGTGCAACGCTGTGTTACAAGGATCACTGTTACACCAGCTCTTATTTAAACATTCTACTGAATGATTTAAGGCCGGGGTAAACCACCAAGCTAATTATATTTGAAGATGATCTGCTAAATTCATAGGTTCTGAGAGCTTGAAGATTCAGAACTACAAAAAGCAGACAAAATATGGACAGAAAATAGCAGGATGCAGATGCATGTGGTTTTCTCATGTGAATTATTTATCTGGGAAAAAATATGAAATAAAGACATTCTATGAGACACTAATCTAGAAATGAACACTGATGAAAGGACTTAAAAGCTATAATGGACAGTAAATTAGATATGTGTTTATAAAGAAAATTTGCAACAAGAAAAGGTTAATATGATTTGGGAAATGTTTGAAGGGAGGGATCATATCATGACAAAGGCATACAAAGTCACTCTTGGGGGTATGAATAGCAAATTGCACCTAAAATACTGTAAGCAGACTGTGGTACTCCGTTCTTAGGAGTGTATAGATAAATTTAAAGGAATTCAAAAAGGTAGCAATTCTCATGTTATTAAAGAGGTAAAATGCCTGGATACAAAAGAAAGAGCTTTTAAATAATGAAAGAGTATAACCTTCAGACAAGAATANCTGCTGCTGCTGTAGCAATTCTCATGTTATTAAAGAGGTAAAATGCCTGGATACAAAAGAAAGAGCTTTTAAATAATGAAAGAGTATAACCTTCAGACAAGAATAGACACTATCAGGATGAAATGCTTTATAGATGGGTCAGTGAGATGAACTTAAGAAACTGACTTCTGAACAGGAGACATATTTGGTTATGTCAAGAAAATTGATGGAAGTCCACCTAAACAGACAACTTGAACTATACCATCAAAAAACCAAAACACAAATAAACAAAAAAAATTTGCTTTGAAGCACTTTATGATTTGCCAAAAGGAAAACCAAGATGGAGTAACAGGTATTTTCTGTGTCAATGTTCATTTTTCTTTATAGGAAGAGAAACACTAAGAAATACAAAACACAGTATGCAACATAGTAATAAAATAGAATAATGAATCTAAGAGAACTTTCCCTTGTTTCTGTAATACAAATTTCATCATTAGGACACTACTGAAAAACAAAATCTCTTTTTTGCCTTTACCGAAGATCATGAGGACAGAAGTCCCATTCTGTTGTTTCTAACAAATGCATGTATTACATTTTAAGGCAATCATTTTGTTGTTTTTTATAATCTACAATGAAGGCAGCACTTACAAATTTACAGCAAGGACTAGCAGCAGTAAGAGCTACTGTGTACTTTCGTAAACATATTAAGAAGAAGGAAGGGGAAAAAAAGAGAATAAATAAGGAAAGTAGATAGTAAATTTACTTCAGTTTTCTTGGAATAAGAAAAGAGAACAAGTGGGGAAAAGTGGAAACAAATCTCTAAGGTTTCAAATGATCTGTGAAAAAGTTACAACACAAATATTCACTAAATGAAAAAAATGAGTATAAGTCATAAAAATATCAACAGACAAAGGTGGAAGGAGATGAGAAACAGGCCAAGTAGAATTTAATAAAAAGGGAAAAATGCATTAAGGAGAGATAGCAAAAGATAACGTCAAAAGAGAGTCAGAGAACAGAGAAGAGGTAGAGATAACTGTTGAGACAGAGTGCAGCTGCACTGCTGCTGTGTCATCTGAGACTGTGAGTCGTATGAAGGAAAACAATTTTGAAAAGATGGCACATAAAAATGTCTATTTGAAACTTGAGCAAAGTTATTGAGAATTCATTGATAAATGTCTTCTTGTTCAGCAATTTTTGCTCTGAGAAAAGCTAAACTTTGTACATCACATATAAAGCATGTTAGGTAGATGCTTTGCTGAAAAAAAAAAAGAGATTTTGAGAGACAAAATGGAAGGCAACTACAACAAATGCTCCCAGAAGCTAGGATAAAAGGAATTCCTTCTTTTTTTTTTTTTCCTGAAATACAAGGTTTTTTCCAATAGTTAATGCAATTATATGTCTTATAACTCAAGAGCCCTGTTGCAACAATGCTTTGGCTCCTTCTCATAAACCTAGTGGATTTTTATTTTGTTGGTTTCAGGTCAAACTGGACATTTGCCATTGATAAATTAGTGCTAATGAATTCCTGGGTTGAATGCACCACCTCTGAATTTTTAGCGTATTTTAAGAAAAGATCAACAGGCACTAATCAGGCAACAAAGCAGTAATTCATTACTCCAATGATTTCTTCCTCAAAGGACCAGCAAATTCAAATAAAAATTGGAAGACTCAGAAATACCTCACATATTAGCAATCCCCGTTTGCTAATACTGAAGATAAAAGTGAATGCTTGTCTCTTTTTGCATTGATATTAAACTTGTTCACAAGGTGATCTGACTTCAAGTTTCTAACACATGTGGCTTGATTTCAAGGAGGCATATATTTCTCCGAAGCACTCCCAGTTCTGTAATTAATGTATAAATGTCCAGTCCTATTTTGTATAAGTGTCCACTAACTTTTATCAGCATTACTGCATGCTGCAGATACTTGTTGAAGATACTTTTGCTGTAGGATCAGCAGAATTTGGAAATATGGATTAGGGCTTACTTCCTTCTCACCAAGGATGGGTAAGTCAAATTTACCTTTGGACAAAAGCGACAAAAGCAACACTGGATGTTCATGGCCAGAGAACAACCTGCAGGAATGTATGCAGCAGTCAAGAAATAAATAACTTTCCCACTGTATCCCCTTCTCCCATCTTTCTTGCAGCAACTATTGACCGAGAGTCCCCCATTCTGAGACGTAACAGCAACTGACTAGACAAGGTAGACTTGCCCAATTTCACATTGTACCAGCACTGTC
This sequence comes from Stercorarius parasiticus, assembly GCA_013396915.1. Lineage (NCBI taxonomy): Eukaryota > Metazoa > Chordata > Aves > Charadriiformes > Stercorariidae > Stercorarius > Stercorarius parasiticus. The sequence goes on along the minus strand of VWZL01002964.1, from coordinate 90,562 downwards.
CTTGCTAAAGGTATGGGTTGCAGTAGCTCTTTTTCTCCTGGACCATTAGGTCTTTTTCAGTATGGGTGGGCAGGAAATGCTTTCCTACTGCATTGGATTTCATTTTCATTTTTCCCAAACCAAGATGAAAAATAAAATTATCCAAACTTTCATTAATAGTTCATGCAGAATATATTTCTCCTATATAGACTGTTAAGCTTCATTTTGATCCATTATGATCCATTATGTTGTTTAAATAACATCTAGTTTTCAAACAGAAAAAGTTATTTTTTAACTAAGAAATGATTTTATGATAAACTTATTGCAAGTTCTTTTCAATGGCCCATATGTCCCACAAATCTCTTTATTTGATGAGACAATGTTTCCCCTACAATGAAGAATAACAACATTTTCTGGCTACCTGTTTCTTAGACCGCTGCTTATTTACTTTTTTCTGCACTGGGGTAAATTCTTTCTTAGTGTCTGTCTGTAAAATCATTTCCGAAAGATTTGTTGAGTTTAGTGTGGTTCATTACTGTTAAATTTAGCGTGGTTAGTAACTGCAAAGATTATGTGCAAATGAAAGCATCTGTAATTCTAATGTTCATAATTTAGCTCCATTTTATGTTGTTAACCAGATATATTAGCATTTTTAACTTAAAAAATTATTTGTTAAATAGAAAGCACTGCAACTGATGATCACTGTTTGGTATAATAAAAAAATCCCAAACTGATGGAATTAGTTGAATAACGATGTTCAATTTCCTTGTAGTGTAGATTTGGGTAAGAAATTACCAGAGAATAGAGTAATACTCTTCTCCATCAGTACATAACCAGTGAATGTTACAGAGTTTCTGAGTATATATCTCTATATCATAGAGTTTTACAAAACAAATAACTTAGGGAAAAAATTAAGTGCTTGGCTACATAATCACTGGCACTGTTTCAGTGTTTCTGTGTCTAAATACTGACCTGAGAATCTAAATAGTATGTTTCTGATGCACTTGAAGTCCTACAGTTTGTTGTGGGCCAAGGGAAAAAAGAGAGAACAGAAATAATTCAGCTTTATAATCTCCTTTCTTAAAAGTCAGGAAGATATTTTGTCTTTTTTTTTTATATATTTTTTTTTAGCTGTTGAAGTGAAAAAACAGGACAGAGAGGATTGACAAATTCCAAGTCTGAAATACAGATTTTAAGAAATGTTATTTTCAGACCAATGCATTTATGCTTATTCACAGAAATAACTCAGCAGTATCTGCATGTAAATTTAAGACCGACTAGAGAATTTTTGAAACTACTGAAACAATTGAGGAATTCCCATGATCCTGATATCCCTGTAAGCTTGTTAGGGTTTCATCCCGAAATACTGGTTCTAGATAATCTTTTTCACATGTAAACTAAAACCCAATAATTGAGTCCTCATGTGCATAGAAGTTAGAAAACCAACGCTAATTTTGAGCATAATCCAGACACGGTTCTCTTTACTGTATTGTATGAAATGGAAAAGTTTCAGTTTTACTTATTAATGTTTAAAATCAAGTCTCCGCAACAGATAGCTACAGATCATACAAGTGTAAATTGCAAGCTAATCCTACATCTGATAATAATTGCTACTTAGCTCTGTTGCTTGATTTTTAAATTTATTTTAGAATTAGGATATTTATTTGAACAATAAATTTGCATTTACAATCAGTTTACATATTTAAAATTCCCAAGTTACTTCTGAACAGTTCCTACGATCATTTTCACACATGACACTAAATCAATTCATAGAATCACAAAATCGTAGAAATATAGTATCATTTAGGTTGGAAAAGACCCTTCAGATCACTGAGTCTAATTGTAAACCTAGCACTGTCAAGTCCTACTAAACCATTCCTTAAGTGCCACATCTACACATCTTTTAAATGCCTCCAGGAATGGTGACTCAAACAGTTCCCTGGGAAGCCTGTTCCAATGCCTGACAACCCATTCAGTGAAGAAATTTTTCCTAATATCTATCCTAAACCTCCCCTGGCGGCACTTCAAGCCATTTCCTCTTGTCCTATCGCTTGTTATTTGGGAGAAGAGACTGACACCCGCGTTACTACAATCTCCTTTCAGGTAGTTGTAGAGAGCAATAAAGTCTTCCCTGAGCCTCCTTTTCTCCAAGCTAAGCAACCCCAGTTCCCTCAGCCACTCCTCATAAGGCTTGTGCTCTAGACCCCTCACCAGCATGGTTACCGTACTCTGAATGCACTCCAGCACCTCAATGTCTTTCTTGTAGTGAGGGGCCCAAAACTGAACATTCAAGGTGGGGTCTCACCAGTGCTGAGTACAGGGGGACGATCACTACCCTAGTCCTGCTGGCCACACAGTGTCTGATACAAGCCAGGATGCTATTGGCCTTCTTGGCCACCTGGGCACACTGATGGCTCGTATTCAGCCAGCTGTCAGCCAAAACCCCCAGGTTCTTTTCCCCAGGCAGCTTTCCAGCCACTGTTCCCCAAGCCTGTAGCATTGCATGGGGTTGCTGCGGCCCAAGTGCAGGGCCCACCACTTGGCCTTGTTGAACCTCACCCAATTGGCCTCAGCGCATCAATCCACCCTGTCCAGATCCCTCTGTAGAGCCTTCCTACCCTCAAGAAGTTCAACACTCCCACCCAACTCGGCGTTCTCTGCAAACTTGCTAAGGGTGCACTCTATGCCCTTGTCCAGACCATTGATAAAGATATTAAAGAGAACCGTCCCCAATACTGAGACCTTGTGACTGGCTGCCAACTGGATTTAACTCCATTCACCACTACTCTTTGGGAACGGCCATCCAGGGAGTTTTTTACCCAGCAAAGCATACGCTAATCCAAGCCATGAGAAGCCAGTTTCTCCAGGAGAATGCTGTGGGAAACTGTGTCAAAACTTTACAAAAGTCTAGGTAGACAATACCCATAGCCTTTCCCTCGTCCACTAAGCAGATCACCTTGTCATAGAAGGACATCAGTTTAGTCAAGCAGGACCTGCCTTTCATAAACCCATGCTGATTAGGCCTGATCACCTCGTTGTCTTTTATGTGCTGCTTAATGGCACTCAAGATGATCTGTTCCATAACCTTCCTAGGCACAGAGGCCAAACTGACAGTCCTGTAGTTCCCCGGATCCCACTTGCGGCCCTTCTTGTAGTTGGGCATCATATTAGCTAACCTCCAGTGAACTGGGACCTCCCTGGTTAGCCAGGATTGCTGATAATTGATGGAAAGTGTCTTGGTGAGCACTTCCGCCAAGTACCCTTGGATGGATCCCATCTGGCCGCATAGACTTGTGTGCTTATAAGCGGTGTAGTAACTCACTACGCATTTCCTTTTGGATTATGGGGGCTTCATTCTGCTCCCCATCCCTGTCGTCCAGCTCAAGGGGCTGGGTACCCAGAGAACAATTGGTCTCACTATTAAAGACTGAGGCAAAGAAGGCATTAAGTACCTCAGTCTTTTCCTCATCCATCAACTATCAACTATCATCCATCCATCCATTCCATTATCAACTATGTTTCCCCCCACATCCAACAAAGGATGAAGATTCTCCTTAGTCCTCCTTTTGTTGCTAATGTGTTTATAGAAACATTTTTTATTGTCTTTTATGGCAGTAGCTAGATTAAGTTTAGTTGTGCTTTGGCCCTTCTAATTTTCTCCCTGCGTAGCCTCACAAAATCTATGTAGTCTTCCTGAGAGACCTCCCTTTATTCCATAGGCCATAAACTTTCCTTTCCTTCCTGAGTTACAGCCAAAGCTCTCAGTTTAGCCAGGCCAGGCCAGCCTTCTTCCTTGCCAGCTCATCTTACGGCAGATGGGGATGGCCTGCTCCTGAACCTTAAAGATTTCCTTCTTGAAAAATGTCCAGCCTTCCTGGACTCCTTTTCCCCTCAGGGCTGCCTCTCAAGGGACTCAGTTAACCAGTCTCCTAAACAGGTGAAAGTCTGCCCTCCAGAAGTTCAAGGTGGCTGTTCTACTGACTCCCCTCCTTACTTCTCCATGAATTGAAAACTCTATCATTTCATGACAACTATGCACAAGATGTCCTCCAACCTTCACATCACCCACAAGTCCTTCTATGTCCACAAACAACAGGTCCAGCAGGGCACCTTGCCTAGTTGGCTCACTCACCAGCTGTGTCAGGAAGTTATCTTCCCCACACTCCAGGAACCTCAGCCTGCAGGTAGGGGTCAAGATGAGACCTGGTGAGGGCCAGCCTTAGAGTCAAAACTACGCCCCAGAATGTCTGGGAAGGGCTGCAGTGATGGGGACAGGATGAGGCCAGGCTGAGACATCAGCCTGTGAATCGCGACCGGCTAAGATCATGGCCAGGCAGGGCATGGATGTGGTGGATCTAGAGACCTGCACTGCTGCAGCATCACTAGGGCACGCACTGACAGTCCTCAACTGAGCTGAAATGGGGTCCTGGGTTGTGGGCAATGTGGTGGGGGAGGCCCAGAGGACTCTGGTCAGGACCAGTAAGGCCTGTTAGCTTGTTAGCCCTAATGGCCCTGACAGGATGCAGGTTCTTATAAAATTATTCCAGAACACTAGCACTAATACATAATACTGTATCAAAGGACATCGAAAATAACATATAATGCCACATCAAGTTATACTTTTTTGTAGGTCAAGCAATACAAAAGAGTCAAGTGAACAGCAGAGATAGCTGGAATAAAGAATTAACTTTAGTCAGATGAGAATTAAGTGTATAGTCTAAGATAGTTACATAGGCATTCTCTCTGTAGTCCATGGAAAGACTCTCAGCTGATCTTAAGAAAGTAAACAAGACTACATCTCCATGGGTATGGCTAAGCCGATCTAATTATGACTGCCTGGCTTCACATTCCATCCTACCACTGGCAACAAGCTGCTGCTTTTTGCTTTGCTTAACACCAGGCACGGTGAGCTAGTTTAAGATCCAAACAAGGAGAATTGTAAATAAAAGGCAACGCTGGTGTGATGAAGTTGGGAGAAACATAACCAAACCTTGATTAGCACCTAGCTGCTAGACCTCACTCCAGGATGGAGATGAGTCATCTAACAGATGTTATCTCCTTTCATGGACTCTGGAGGCAATGCTAATGACTAAGACTAGGTATCAAACCTTTGGATGGAAACTGTGAATGAATCCTATTTGAAGAATTTATCTTAAATCTTTTTCCTCTTAAAAACCCTGATCGTTTTACTAAATTTCTCACTAGAACAATTTTTTAAGAACACTAAATTTCATACTGAATTTGCATTGCAGGTAAAGGAACAGGCAAGAACATTTCATTTCAGTTCGGTTTGACCTAAAGCCTTGTCTTCTTGAACTACACTTGTTCCAATATTACTTTCTTCCTGCATTAATTCTTCTGTATAGATTTGACTGACCTGTATTTCCCCTAGCGCAACACAACCTTCCTACCAGGGAAGTACCCAGATTCTATCCCAGCTGAGACAGATGCTGAGATATTTTCAGTAGACATAGTTCAGAACCGTTCCCATTGTCCGCAGACTGTGTGAAAATGCAAAACTTTCTGTGGGAATGTTCATTCATTAAAAATGTTATTTCCATGTTCCTGATTCAGGCCAAAATATTTTAAAAAACCCCCACTGAGTTAGAATTTTGGGCCCACTTGAGCAACCAGGTTTGTGAACTGCTCTGAGCATCTTTTACTACATCTATATTCAGTGCCTTCAGCAAAGATCTTACCTGTCACCTCTACTTGTTACAAAGAAAAGTCTCATTTACCTCAACTGGTGAGTGTCACATGGTCATGGTCAGCTTTAAAGAGTCTGTAGCTTCTCTGTTCTGGAAAGATTCTATGTCTATTTGGGAATTAATAAATGAGTTACGGGACCGCACTTAATTCGACAACTGCATCACAGTATGGAATAAGAAAATTTCAGAACAATTTTCTTTAAAAAAATCTTATTTAGCCTTCTTTCCCTTATCCTAGACATTTTTAGTATTTTTATACAAAATTATGTATTTTAAAGTGGTAAATCAATTTAGAATAAAAATGTAAACATTGATTTATAAAAATTAAATTTTAAAAGATTTCAAAATTTTAATTTCCTCTTTTCAAAATAAAATTTTATAAAAAATGAAATATTTTTATGAAAGATGTTTTGATTAAACATCAAGTGCATCTTTTGGGCAGGCACAAATTTTTTACTCATGTTTTACATGCTGTGCTTTCATACATAAACTGCTGTTTTATCAGAATTCAAATGGATATTGTATAGTTTAGTTTGTTATATTAAATACATTGATTCAAAGAAAAAACTCAAAGATTTACGCAGTTCTGGACTACTCAGCATAGGGGCCAGAACCCAAGATGTAGAAAACAATATAGTATATTGACAGCCTGAATTATGTTCTGATAAGATTAGTAGATTTGTGTAAGTTTTCATTCTGGATAGAAATAATTTTTTTTAGGGATTATATAAATAATATCTCAGAATTGGAACTGGAATGAATTTCTCATTATAACAAAACCACACAGTATTTTGCAAGGTAAATATATCTGTCCTGCTTTTCTTCTGAGTAAGGAAGGATTAGGTGTATTTGAGTTGATTTATTCTTTAATATGCATTGAAGTCTGCTAATGCTTTTCCAAAAATGCAAAATACTTCTATTTCACGTTCACCTGTTGTAGCTTGCCAGTCATGCAGGTAAATGGGGATACAGTTTTGTGACTGCAGACACAATGCAACACCTGCTCAGGAACTACACGGACATTATCCAGATCCCGAAGAGAAAAAGAAATGTCCTTAATATATACTTTGTGGAATTTTGTATATTGTCTTCTGAAATTAAATTATTTAAACTTACTTCATTTAAGATTCACTTGATCTGTTGAGCTGAAAAATATTGACTAGTGTATTGACTCTGCGTTCATTCACCAACCCTCAGCTCTGTTGAGACAATGTGTCTGATTCAGGTGAGCACTTAGCAAGTCTTAAGCATGTTGCATTTCCATCTACTATATTTCATCAAGATTTTTTTCTTCAGGCTTTAATTTATTCTCTCTCTTTCTCATTATATCTTTCAGGTATTTTTTTAAGCAGTCTGTAACTTTTACATCAATATTAATAAAGAATTTATCGCAAAACAGAATTAATCATCTTTTCTCCTCCTCCCTTACACCATGTCATGTTAATCAAGATAGCTGAACCAGTACAATTAACCACCCCAGTTTCACTCTTCTGACAAAACAGAAAAAGTTTCCACCCAAAAGCCTGCTAAGAAGAGCATGCTTTGCAGAACACACATGGGAAGTCAATCCCTAAGAAACGTCTGGCTGGAGAGATGGAAGGTATACTATTACAAAGCCAAGTACTCTGCTGGTATCTCCCTCGTAGTTATACAAACAGGCTCTATCTTGAGTACATCTCCTTATCCCATGATAAAGCATGGCAACAGCCCATAGAGAACCTGGTAAGCAACAGACTGAATGATGTTAACGTCCACTTAACTGTATTAAGAACTTAGAGTAGGAAGCGACACAGATCCTTTTGCTCTGTGAGTTGTTGCCTTGCTTAGCACACACAGACCACCCTCCAATCTTTCTCAACTATAATCTAGTAACCCTTAATCATCCCTTTCTTCTGCATCTTTTTGACTCCATTCACTTCTAATCAAGCTTTGAGTTATGATTTTAATTTAAATAGTCAAAGCATTTCTTCTTGTATCCATTTTCTCAAGTAGCTTTTAAAAAAATCAACGGTAAAGTCTTCAGTAATGTAAGCGGCATGGATATGAACCAGAAAGGGCTCAGAACCAGAAAGTCTCTTCAGGACTGCAGACATTTCCAGGCTTATTCAGTTAGTACATCCATATTACCCTCTTTTGACTGTCTAAAGTCAAGATAGCTCAGCCCACATCACTGCATCTCTCATTTTTTAAGATTACAATATCAGTGAGTCAAGGAATACTTTGTACTTGACAATAGGGCAGGTTGGCAATAGCAAATGTAAAGGACTTTTTGTCATGAGAAATCAGCAGGCTACTTACAGATTAAGGTAGGTCCTGAGTAAACCCGAGAAATAAGAGGGATTTGGCCAAGGCAGCTGAGTACTGAACACATATTAACTGAATATGCCCTAAACGGCATTTGGAAAACGTTCATTTATTCCTACAGAAACCATCTTCACAACATACAACTCCTTGTGTCACCTGTTTTCCTCAGTTGAGCTAAGACAATGAAAAATCATCTTAAGTGTGTAGCTTCATGTACTCTCACTGTGCACAGAACTGAATGAGATACAGCCTCTGCTCATCCCTGCACAGCTCTTTTTTGATTCTTTAGCTTTAAACACAGCCCATTTAGTCATTTTCCTAGCCCAGGAATGATTTTTCAGACTTACAAAGTTTCCAGATCAAGAGCCAAGATTTCAAGGCCAAGCTTTTTTTGTTTCTGTTTAAAATATCAACACTAAGGGGAAAGACTCTTCAGTGAGAATTAATCTGGAAATTCTGCTGATGATGGACAAGATAAAATAGAACACAGCTTGCCCATCTGCAACTATATTGGCTCGGCAGCACTGACAAGAAGACAGATGTGTTTCTGTCACTAAGCTAGACATGGTATTCAGAAGACACATAAGAAACAGACTTCTGCAGGACATAAATACAAGTATATAAAGTTGATTTTTCTGACCACATATTCAGGAAAGGCTTCCTCCTGAAGAGCTATTGTTAGCAGGTGAGTGTACGCTATTCTAAAGTAGGCCTGCAAGAGTATTTCATATTCCGACTTTGGCAAATCTATCGATTCAACCGAACACAACAGGGAAAACACAGTTCCGCTAAGTATAAGGAAGTCTTAATCACAAACTAGATTTGTTTTCAGTAAAAGAAAAACTAAAAAAAAAAAGCTGCCAAAATATCAGGGATAAAAAGTGAGTAAAACCAGTTTCAAAATATATATTAAAATGGCAAGAATTAAGTTTCTCTCTCGAACACAAAAGAGCTAGCATATTATTTCATAAAATAAATATTTCCTCATAGAAAGGCATGTTTTATTTCAAAAGTAAATTTTCAGATTTGTTGAAAAGGTCTCATTTTTTATTGGGAAAATCATAGTCATGAGTACTGGCTACCTGCCTGGAAGACTGTTGTGACTTTATCACTTTACCTGCAGGGAGACAGAAAAATTGACAAGACTATTTTAGACACCTCAAGGAAAGCAGGGAAAAAGAGGGAAGACAGTTTGTCCTTACTCTTCGCTTGTCCTAGCGTTGCAGTCAACACAGTCTTGACTCAGGGAAATTCGCTTAATTTGATCTATTGCCAGCTAATATAAGCTTTTAGTTCCATAGTCTTAATATGTACCCCTCAATACTCAAACAGTTAAACAAGTACTTTGGGAACACGCTCCCCACTGCCTCTTCCCCAGGCTCAACTTAGCCCAAAATCTCTCCTCTCTCCCCTCCTAGCTTCAGCTTTCCTTTTTTTAGCAGTGCACAGTGGAGGAGGTTATAAGTGCTGTCTAATGGTTTCCTTTTGCCAGTCCTTGCTTCTTCCTCTTTTTCCCCCATGGCTCCCTGTTTCTGACTGTTCCAGCATGGTCTGTCTGTGAGCCACAGTCTTGCAGGGCTGCCTGTGTCTGTGCCCCGGTGTGGGCAACCCACCCACAGGCCGCAGTCCCTCAGAGCCATACCTCCTCTGGCAGGGAGCACCTCTCCAGCTACGTCTCCAACCGTGTCCCTTCCCGTGTCTCCTCTGCTTTCTTCTCTATTTTCTCTTGAAACACGTCTCTTCACGTTCCTGTTTGAATGCATATCCCTTTATAAACTGTACTTTTAACATAATCACAACTTTAATATACACAAATTGTAAACCCAACCCTTCCTCTCAGATAGCAGGGATTAATTTTGCATAGCGTGCACACACACTCCGTAAATCTCCACCCCTCACCCCTGGAAACAAGACTGTTGGGGTTAACATTACCACAGTTTGAATAAGGACTCCCCACAGACTTCCCCTCTTGCCCCTGCAAAACCCAAACCCCAGAACCTTACAAGACTTTGAATAACACTCATTGTGATCAGACCTCCCTTTCTGCACTCGGGGGCTCGGCCTCCTCCACCAGGGCAGTCACTCCCAGCCGAGGCCTGCCTGCAGGGTGTGCCAGGGCAGTGCCTCTAGCTGCGGGCTGATGCCCAGGGACCCAGCCGGTGCTGAGCCCGTCACCCTGAGGAAGACTGTCAGCTCACCACCCACGACCTGACTCTGCTGAGCGATCCCAGTCCCTGTGGAACCCAGCTGGGAGCACACAGTGAGCCCCGGGTCAGCCCCCCGCCCTCCTCCCAAGGGTCTTGCAGGCCCCAGCCTGGTGCTGCTGGAGGTTCAGTCAGTCCCAGCCCTGACGGCCATTGACCGCATTCTCCACTGGTTACTGCCAAGGGCAAACTTCCTCAAGTGCAGACCTTCCATCGCTTTAACTTACAGCCGTTTAACATAAACTTTAAATTCCAACTCTGGTATTGAGGAAAATAAACAGTGGGAAACACCTTTCCTTCCCTTTCCTCACATTCAATTTCCAAGGGCTGGTGTCAAGAGGATGGGGTCAGTCTTTTCAGTGGTGCCCAGTGACAGGACAAGGGGCAACAGGCACAGACTGGAACACAGGATATTCTGTCTGAACATGAGGAAAAACTACTTTGCTTTGAGAGTGACAGAGCACTGGAACAGACTGCCCAGTGAGGCTGTGGAATCTCCTCTGGAGATACTAAAAACCCACCTGGACGCGATCCTGTGCAACCTGCTCTAGGTGAACGTGCTTTAGGCAGGGGGGGTGGACTAGATGATCTCTGAAAGTCCCTTCCAACCCCTACCATTCTGTGATTCCATATGAAACACCTCTCCTCATCTCAACTCCCCTTGTTCCCACCCCAGGTTATGCTCCCTTCCTCCCAAGCCCTTCAGTGAGGAAAGGATGGGTGGTGCAGAACAAGGGGGTCGGTGTGTGGCGCCTGTCCGTTGCTCGCTCCTTGTCCTCCACTGTTCCTTGCTTCTCACTGTTCCTCTGTCCCAGCATGGGTCGCCTGTGGCTGCAGCTCCCCAGGACCACCCCTCGCCAGCATGGAGCTTCTCCTTACAGGAGTGCAGCTCCAGCTGTGTCCCCTTAACTGGGCGCTGTGTGTGCATCCCCTCCAGGCTCCTCAAAGGCACCCCTCTTCCATCGCTCCTCACTTCCTCCCTGCCGTGTACCCACCCCCCTGCACAGCCACCTGCCTGATCCATGGACCCCCTAACTGACGGGGGTTTTGGCTGTCGAAGGGGAGCTCACGCCAGCAGTGGAACCAGCTGGAACTGGCCCAGGGCAGTTTATGGCCTCTCGCCTCACAGGGCACCGGGTGTCCCCAGTAGAGCCGACTGCCAGGGGGGCAGCAGGAGAGAGCAAGTGCAACCTTGGCAAGCCTGGGCATTTGGTCAGAGGTGACTTCTTTTAACAGTGCTTATTAATTGCGTTTCCTGCAGGAAGAAAGTGGCACAGACAGGAGCCTTGCAGGTACGTGGGCAGTACATTGAAAAGTACTGTTTTCGTTCTTTTGAGAGTGGATTTTGGGGGTACTGGTGGTAGCTTTGTTGTTTTTTCTTCTTAAAAGCAACTTGGTTTCAAGTTTTCGTCTTGGTTTCGTTCCTGTGGAAAAAAAAGGAAAATAATTTGGTTTTAGTATTTATTTTTTTTAACCTATTTTGAGACGGAAATGAATTCGAGTTAAAAGATAATTGCAAAAAAAAAAACCCAAAAGACCTTCAGTTTCTAATCATTGTGTTTGGTCTTAATGCAGGAAGACACTAAAAGACTATTTACCTTCAAGCCTGTGTTCCGAGTCATCAATTTAAAAGTCTGTTAATGTGCATATGGGGTGTGCTTGAGCACTGTGCCAGAGCCAGCTTTGAGCAGGGGGAGCTTGGCTGAGCTGCTGCAAAGCAGGGGCTTCCTTGCTGGGGTGGTCCTCACCCAGATCCTGCACCCACCAGAAAGCTTTGAAAATTTTGGCAGAGTAAGGATTTCCAGTACCATTAACGCAGCAGGGTTTTCACAGCAGGGGAGACTGAGAATAAAAAAAAAAAACAACAAAAACAACAGCATGAAAGACTGACAGACAAGGATCATTGCAGAAATCAGTATGGAGAAACCAGAAGTGTGGATTTTTACTGTGTACAAGCAAGAAGCTGAGGGCAAAGGAGTCAAGGTGAAGAAACCAGAATACATCTTCTTGTTCTCTACCCCATCAGATAGAAGAAAGGCTATTTGGCACTGTCTTCGTTAAGTAGCGGTGGTACCTATTAGGGGTAGGTACAGCTCGTGCTTGGGTACCAATGGCTATATCATGCATGATTTTTATTTTGAACTAGCTGTAGTTTGTCCCCGTTAGATAAATGCCTATCAGCAGCTGGAAAACATTAAATGTGCTCTGAGTGCATCTTCAGTGCATCTGCATTGAGTTCATGTCCGAGACTACTTTGCAATATGAAAGAAAGTGTAATTCAGAGGATTTGCTTCAAAAGCATGTTTCTGATCTGCCCTGAAACATTAATGTGAGTACTCCCTTTCTAGGCCAAGAGTGAAGTATATATACAATGTCTTGACTTTTTTTTTCTTTTTTTTTTTTTTTTTTACTGAAAGAAAATAAATAGTAACTTTCTATTGGCTTAAGTCTTTTAGCATTAGGACCTTAGTAAATGCATATTAAATACCATGGAATATGTTAAGAGTTTCACCAACGCATGCAAGGAGAAGGGAGCAAAACTAAAATACCTAATTGTTTAGGACCCTTGCTAATTAGGAGAGGAAAATGAAGACTGGGGACAATGCTGCATGCAATTGTTTGTTTCTGATCCAAAAGAGGCCTGGTTTTTAGTGTGTTAGAAGAAGATCTTCTGACTCCAGCTAACTGGATTAACTGGTTTGTATGGTATAGATTAGAGTTTGTTAGATGGGACCGTATATAAATTGGGTACCAAGATTGTTTTCACAACAAGCACTCTTACAAGGTTAGTGTAATAAAAATCATAGAATCATTTAGGTTCGAAAAGACCCTTAAGATCAAGTCCAACTGTAAACTTAACACTCCCAAGTCCAACACTAAACAATGTCCCTAAGCACCACATATACATATTTTTGTGGATGGGATGGTGATTCAACCACTTCCCTGGGCAGTCTGTTCCAATGCTTGATAACCCATTCAGTGAAGAAATTTTTCCTAATATCCAATTGAAACCTCCCATGGCACAACTTGAGGCTATTTCCTCTTGTACTATCACTTCTTACTTGAGAGAAGAGACTGACACCTGCGTTGCTACAATCTCCTTTCAGGTAGCTGTACAGAGCAATACGATTTCCCCTCAGCCTCCTTTTCTCCAGGCTAAATAACACCAGGTCCCTCAGCTGCTCCTCATAAGACTTGTTCTCCAGACCCTCCACCAGCTTTGTTGCCCTTCTCTAGACCCACTCCAGCACCTCAATGTCTTCCTTGTAGTGGGAGGCCCAAAACTAAACACAGTATTAGAGGTGCGGCCTCACCAGTGCTGTGTACAGGGGGACAATCACTTCCCTAGTCCTACTCACCGTGCTGTTCCTGATACAAGCCAGGACGTTGTTGGCCTTGGCCACCTGGGCACACGGATGGCTCATATTCAGATGGCTGTAGAACATGTAAAGACAGAAACAATGCTAATATAGGAATGAAATACGTTTAAATGAGCAAGTTTGTAGCCAATAGAATCAAACTCCCCCATACTGAGTCATACACTTCTTTATATATCAAGACATACATGATTTTAGTAGTTCAGTGATGACTTAGGTACAAAAAGGTGTGTTTAAGAGGTGTTTTTTCTGAGTGTTTTTTTCCCTCAGGTGAAACTTACACATATGTCAGGTCATCTTGTCTCTAAGGAGGCTGTGAGTACAAATAATGCTAGCAGGCTCTGCTTTTGAGAGAGCTTACAATGATTTTAGAATGCTAACTTATGTCTTGTATGGTTTCCACAGTGCAAACATGAACTTTGCTCTAAAGTCCTGAATGTGATCTTTCAAAGGTTTGAACTAACACAGACTAGATTTCTGATTGTCCCGAATTTTGCCCCATACACAACAATACAGACATATTCAAATTCAGCAATGTGTTGCACACAATTGATACACACATCGTTAGTAATAAAAGCATAGTGATATATGGAACTTAGTACTATAAAACCAAATGTGAGATCTTGTGGACGGGGAAGGTGATCTTATTTACAAAACCCTTATGCATGTCAATTTTATGCATTCGCATTCTCACAAGCAAGAAGTCCTGTGTATCCAGCTGGCCTGGCCAGGATCACTTCTGTGCTACACGGGAGAAAAGACTTGGCAGTTGGGTCTTCACAATAGCTCTGAGTCCTCTTTACTGGCAATGACAAACCAGTCTTTGGGCAGATCGTCTGTAACCTTTAGTGGTTATAAGCTGTTACGGGCGTAATTTGACTATGAATCTTGCTTACTTCAGTCTCCATAGATCTTAGACCACATTGCTACCTGTCATCTGTTTTGGGTTTTTTTTTCTTTTTTTGGCATATATGCTTGAAATGTATGTTTGCAGTTTGTTTTCCTGAGCAGCTAACAGGAAAAGAATGGGTATATGTGATAAACTGCAAACTTGCTGCTGTCTTCATGGTATTAGGACACAGGGTATTCACTTGCAGTCATCTGTGCTTTGATGTTTCCAAGTGCAAGCCTTTTAGTCTTGACATAATGTATTTCTTAATTTTACTGATAGGAATGGTGTTCTGGAAACGATGTCCTATGTTGTCAATACAGGGTTTTTAACCCTGTAACCTTTTTAAAACCCTTGTTTTGTATTTCAGTTTTAGTGCTTACACACACATTTCCAGCTATAATCATTCCAACCTTAGAAATTTTGATGCAAATTTCTTCACAATCAAGTAGAGAATGATATGGCAATGCCCTGTCTTACTGCTGCTGAAGTGCATCATTAAGTGCAGCAGATGACATTAAACCGTAGCCAGCTTAGGCAGCTCTCCAGACTGTTGGCATGGCACATTGGTGTTACCAGGTTCTGTGTCTCTTTCCTGTAGTGCCTGATGAAATGGAAAAAGATGGGTCAAATGAAGGGAAAAACCAGTTCGTGTTCCTGTAATCTTCTGCCATCAGTTTTACAGCAGTGCTCACCCCATTAGTTTCAGCCTTACTCATCCTACTTTAATATGATGTGGAAAAATCAAGTCTGTAGGGGCTCTTTTGAATAGTATTAATTATTTATAAGCTTAATGCTCACTAGCTATAGATCAGATCATCAGCTAGTGTATTTGATACAAATTTAGTGGCCTGAACCAAGTTTCTCTGAAACTACTGAGGATCTAGTTCAGACAAATAGCGTATCTTGGTTTTGAACTCCTATTTAATCAGCAGGTTAAGTGTGAGATGTCTAAAAGATGCAAGAGCCATACAATAAAGAGACCAGTGTTTATGTGCTTTAGGAATTAGGCGACTGGGGTTGGGAGGGAACAAGGATCGCTATGGAGCTTGTTGCTCTATTTTAAATTAAAAGTGTAATGCAACAAAATACATGTTGTAAGATAAACTTTCATGAGGCTGAAATTACCAAATAAGCAAATACTACAAAATATCAAGGCTAGCACCACTTTCCAGTAAATATAACTGAAACACATGAAAAAAAAATAATAATATACTTATTTAAATATTATTAAATTTTATTATTATTAAATTAAATTAAATATTATTAAATAATAATAATCTTATTCTTGAGATTTAAATTACTCCAGTAAAGGCAACAATTTCTTGTCTTCTCTGAACTAACTGGGTCTTTTTCTAAGAATGTCTCAGCCAGATTTCCTGGTATAGCCTGACTGCACTGTGAAGCTTTGGCAACGCAATTCTTTCTATACTTAAGTATCCAGGTAAACCAGAGTTATGAACTGTTTGGCTCTGCTGGAAGATTAGGCAGCCAGTATATGCCAGGGAGCATCAACATATCTAGGAATTAGTTTATGATCTTTTTCCTTGGGTCATAGTTGGAAGTAAAATTGTAATCTTTGCTGCCTGAAGTGGGTAGAATTGTATGTTGGGATCAAGACCCTGCCTGCAATTAAGATAACCCAGAGAAGGCCTTTCTATAAAAAGGGTGATCTTCTCAGCCAGAACTTCCTTTGTCCATTAGAAAGAAATATATTCATGTCTAAGTGAAAGGATGCTGTTTTCTTTCTTGATCTTTCCTCCTAATAAAATACTGCATTTTCACTTTCTTTTTTATTTTCTCCACATGTACACCTACTCTCAGAACAAATTCCTGTTGAATTTAATGTGGGAGTAGGGTATCTCTTTATCTAGTTATTTCTTTTGAAACAGCAGAATTATTTCTGCAATCTTCTGTTCTGACTGAACAAAGAAAAAAACCATGTCTTTGTATTTTAACAAATACAGGAGTTGAAATTATGGAGCGCTCACCCAAGCACTTAGGCTTCCTCAGGATTTATCACTGAAACAGATTACTTGCCTAATTTTAAACCACACTAATAACAGTCTATTTTTATTAATGTCCATTGCTTAATCAATCTAATCTTCCCACTGAAATTAAATTGCCAAACTCTTGCTGATATCAATGGTATCAGGATCAGACCTACATATAGCACACTCAATAGTTCTGTCATTCTTTAAAGGTTTTGTTTGGTTTAGAAATGAAAAGCTATTTCGTCTGTGGAGGTCCAAGAGCAGTACAAGACGAAAAGATGCAAATTTAAGACTGCATTTCAGTGTCCCAGTCTGCACTGTAAGGATTCACCTGTGAACATGATCTAGTGTTTAAACAGAAGTTGCTTCAGTGTGCTGATAGTTACTTCAGCCACTGGGATCGGGCGATTGCTCCAGAGTCAGTCTGAAATGCCTCATATGGATGGAAAGAGAGCAGCATGATTGCTTCCTAACTGCTCCTTGCTTAATAACCATCCTTCTCTCTGACTCCTCAGGGTGCTTGGCTTCATCATGACTTAATTTCCTGTTTCCACAGATGTGATTCCATTAAATGAAATAAAATAAATCAGTGATGTCATACACCTCGTAGATTTATGTCTCAAAGTGACTCTTTCAAAGTAGATTTTTCTGTTAACAGCAACTAAAAAAACCACATTTTCTTGTCAAATTTTCTGTGGCCTCAAAAAAGGGGATGATTGAAACTGTCTCATCATCATGGCAAGGTTATATAAATTACAAAAGGGATCATAACATATTGAAAATTAACATTGAAAAAGAATTGAAATGACTGAAATGTTCTTAATCAGTGTTGTTTGCATGTTATTTACTGAAGCACGTACAGCATCTGCAGCACTTCAGATCATATCTGAATCACTTCAGATCATTCCGACTCTTCACATAAATGAAGCTTTTCTTCAGAAATGGCAGTGCTAGAACCAACTTTTTTGATAGCATCTTAGTTTTAGGAAATTGTTACAGAAACATTTCATGTTAAATTCTGTCCTGAATATTATTTTCTTTCTGCTAAAGCTAATAAGAAGGGAGAAAGATTTAAAATGTTAAATGTAAAGGTTGAGCCTTTTAAATATTTATGCATGCAGTTGAAAGAAGCTAACACAAATAGTGTTTAAGTCTTCAAAAGAGTAATCATATCTCCACCTTCTATTTTCAAACTTAATGTTGTCATTAAGTTTTGGTTAGTCTGAACTGAAAGGGTTTATTGGATTAGATAATTCATACATTTATACATGTATATAGCTGTGCCTTGAAAAAACATCTACTTTGTATTTTGTAAAGCAGTATTATGCTTTACAAATTTGAGTTGAAAGTGTGGAATTCAGAAATATATAAGATACGGACCTTCTCATGTTCTCAGGCAAACAGAACTAATTCTATTTCACACAGTCACAAATGGCAGGATGCATCTGAAACCTGCAGCCACCTTTCTTTGCCAGAAGTGATGTGATATCTTTACCTTTTGATGTGATTTGCTGCTAAAAACAAATGAAAAGAACCTCCATAGTATGTTGAGCAGCATGTCAGTCTCAACCTTGAGGTGCGATTTACTCTATAAACCTTTTCCTCTAATGATAAAACAAACTGAATTTGGCTACTGCTTAGCATAGGGAATCTAAGAAATTCCAATTCTCTATGGAGAATGAAATTATTATTTAACCTCCTTCCAAAAGATTTGTACCCAGAGGTGTTCTGAGTGCTTACGCAGGGTATGAGCCTCTGCACCATCTCTTTCAATATCAGGTACACTGAATGCCCTGCTTTTCCTTCATTTCCAGCTGTGCTGCCTACCTCTCACTCTGTGGAAGTGCTACCAATGCATTTAACTCTCTGGGGATCATCTATCCGCAGAGAATTACCTTTTTCACATCAGTTAAATGGTCATTGAATGACTTACACAGTCACTACAGACTTCCAGTCAATATTTGTACCTTTATCATAATATCTGAAGGTATTCCTGCCATCAGGGAAGAATTATAAACTTATACTTGCTGATTTAAATCATTACCTGTTGACTTCTACATTTAATCCCTGAAGGAATAAAAGAGGCAAGATGTTGACAGGTTTTTTCTAACTGCTAGTAACATTTGAACAAATTAACAACAACAAAAAAAAAAAAAAAACACAAGAAAATAATCTTTCAAACCGGTCTGTTCTACAAGGGCAGGCTTCTTCTAGGGTCTTTCTAGGTTCAGCCTGGAGAAAAGAAGGCTCTGGGGAGACCTTTTAATGCTTAAAAGGGGGCTTATAAAAAAGATGGAGAAAGACTTTATACCAGGGCCTGTAGTGACAGAACAAGGGGTAACAGTGTTAAACTGAAAAAGGGTAGATTTAGATTGGATATAAGGAAGAAATTCTTTACTGTGAGGGTAGTGAAACCCTGGAATAGGTTGCCCAGAGAAGCTGTGGATGCCCCATCCTTGAAAGTGTGCATGGGCAGGTTGACTGGGGCTGAGAGCAACCCGATCTACTGGAATGTGTCCCTGTCCATGGCAGGGGTGTTGGAATGATCTTTAAAAAGTCCCTTCCAACCCAAACCGTTCTTACCATTGGGTGTATATAGAATTGGATTTTTTTGGTGATAAACAGTTTTCATAAAATATCCCAATTTAAGGTTAGGCTACATTTAGTCTTCTGATATTTTAGTACAAAATAGTGAAAAATCCTTAAAGAGAGAAATGAGAGCATCTTGAAGTCATATGCCCTGTTATGAAAAGTGATAGACTGATACTGGCTATCTGTGAAGAGATTCTCAACTGATGTTTCAAGGTTTTGAGCATTTCCAAAAATTAAAAAAAATCTCATGCCTGGTCAGAACTTCCAGATACTCCCTTGTAACTTTGGAAGGTTTGGTCACTGGTGTTTTAGGAGTCATCCATCTTCACTGAGAAGGCAGTAATTGATAAGACTGTATGGGCAAAAATGTAACACTAGGAATTCCCAGTATAATTTTACTTTTATGTAATTTTTATCCAAGAGTAAATTATGCAACTCTTCCTTCATGTGGTTGTCTAATCAGAATCTTTGTATTTTGAAAGAGAAAAAGTTTTGGTTAGTAAATGCCCTGAAATATTTGATTTGGGTTTTTTTAATCAGTATTGAGGGAAACTGCACTGTCTTTATCTCCTTTATAATCAATGATTATTTTCTTGCCTTTTTCCTGTCAACTTGCTGTAATTTCTATATTAGATTATTACAGAAGCTGAGGTCTCAACCTCCTGAAGTATCAATCTGAGAATGACCTGTAATGTAGGAAATAGTATAACATAATGGAATCTAAAACTGGTTATATCGCAGCAAGGGTCAAAGTGGCTGCTATATTTTCACTACTTGAATGATTTAGTGCACTTGGATAGAAAGGCTATGCAGCCTATCAGCTATTCATTAATAATATTATTTAAAATCAACCATTTCCTTCTTTTTCATACCTTACACTCAATTTATAAATAAGTGTCCAGTTTAAGTTTCCATTTTACAGTTAAGGATTTAAATATAGTGCTGGCATTACGTGGTGCTTTGTACCATACATTTTGATACTTGAGTATGAGTGCAAATGGTGACAGGTAAGAACCAGGTCTACCCTTGCACATGCTGCAGAGCTGTATCCCTACTACGTGTATAGTTCTGTAAGTTCTGAGGTAATTTTTTTAAGTAGGATTCTTACTTACTATTGTATTTTCTGCTAAATTAATGCCATGATTTCCGACTGTGGAGTGCATGTTACAGAACTTAGAAATACCCTTTCTCTTGTGATAAGAAATGTTGATTTTTACCTTCAGGTTAACAGAGGCATTCCTCCACTTGGCATACCTCATGTGTAGAATTAGAGGTTCAATGGATGGCCAAGTCTCTTCCTACCTTTCTTACTCATCAGTAGTGCATGCTACTGTCAACATAAGCTCTGTTTCAGAAAGGCCTGCTGCAAAAACACCTGTTTTCAGCATTTTCTTTCTCACCCTCTGAATGAGAGGTTCATTCTTGCTTTTAACTATGTATATTTAGGTCTTTTCTCTGTTCATCCCACATGTAAAAGACTGAAAATGTAACTTGGATATGGAGGTCACATGCAGTAATTTTTATGCTGTTTACCAGCATGCAATTTATCTCACTAGTCAGGAATCTTTTCTTATTATTTGTCTTGTAATTAAAAGGATACTACTTGTAATACAAATGAGGAGTAACTAGTAAATCAAAGTGAATTCTTTTTGGCCAATAATGATCGTACCATGTATTGCTAACATCACAATCTCCACTTTTTTGTGATCGGTAGCATTTGTAACCCTTATTTCCTCTGCTCACTGTTTAATTTCTAGGGAGAAACATGGCAGCAATTTTGTATTTTTATAAGATGACCCCCTTCTAGCTTGCAAGTATTTTAGGAAGGGTTTCATTGAAATTCAGTTCAAAAATGAATGTAATTTACTGCTAGTTGATAATAAGAGATCATCTGGCTTCAGCAAGGCTCGCGTGACTGAGTTTAATAAAACATTTGATGAAATCTTGATTAGATCACACAAAGCTTGGTATTTGGGAAACATCAAGTGTGATTTGTGCTTTTGTATTATTCTAACCCTAATGTCTC
The DNA here is from genome assembly GCA_013396915.1 of Stercorarius parasiticus. NCBI lineage: Eukaryota > Metazoa > Chordata > Aves > Charadriiformes > Stercorariidae > Stercorarius > Stercorarius parasiticus. The sequence goes on along the minus strand of VWZL01002964.1, from coordinate 69,489 downwards.
TTGTGCTGAATGAAATAATCAGCTTAAATGTATGTACACTAATGATGTGTTTGTCATGAAAACAGCACACAATTCCTTCATCAGTGTCACAGGAAAGTACAATAGATTTAATTCAGTGCTAGTTGCAAAATATTTTTGTGGTGGGATGTTCTTAAAAGGCAAGATAAATTTGAAAAGCTCTCCTGTGTGTAATTTATACAGACAATAGAGTGATAAGCAGGGTCTTATCCTAGGTGTCCTTATTGTTCTCTGTTTTACATTTTGGAGTTGGGAAAAATAATATGTAATTGGCTGTAATAGGATATGGTCTGAACTAGAAGTAAATTCACCATCACTCTGCTATGACACTGCCCAATACAAGTCTCTTGATGCAGGAATCATGTATGCAGCGTGTGAAATGTCTGGTAACTTACTCGCCCCGCCTGCTTTCCTTCCATGGAAGCAAAGTTGGGCCAATATGAAACACTTTTATGTCTCCCATTTTGAGTTGCTAATGTCAAATACACATTTGCATCTGAGACATGAAAAAAAAAGTGAAATCATATAAAATGTTCTGAGATATTACTGCTTTCCTTGAGGAACAACACCTCATTAAAATTAAGCAGCTAGATTTCAATAACATTTCTTTAAAGAGCCCTGAAATAATTTCAATAAAGTCAAAATGTTCTCGTTGACCTTCTTTGACAGAACATTGTGACTTTTCATTTCAGGTTATTTATTCATTTCAAGATATTTGCTATGAAATTTTGTTATTCGGTTGCAAGATAAATTGTCAAAATCCAAATTTTACCTTTCAGTGCCATCAAGCTAAGTGATTTTTATTTCCTTATTTTTTTCAATTCAAAATCATAAGAGTTTGGGAAAAGACTGAGGTTCAGAATTTCTTATATTCATAAATTCTGAGTTTAAATGTACACAAGATGTAATATTTGGATCCATATTTCCAATAAACAATGTTTGAATGAACTCTAGATCTAGTGTTTGATCTAATATTACAAAGATTTGGTATTTCTAAAATCCTTATTTGGGTATAATTTCCATATAGAAGCTCTAGACAAGGGTCAGAATTCTATTGTCCTAAGTGTCATATAAGCCAAAATAGTGTCACACTTGGATAGTTCACTTTTCCCATAAGATACTCCTAATCCTTTTAGCAACTGAAATTGTTGAGAGCTTGATATAGTAACTAATAACCACTAAATTTAATGAGAGTCTGTCTTCTGGAGAAGGCGTTCAACCTACATCTTCAAGTAAATGTAGTGTTAAAATCTGCAGTCTCCTTGATCATGTGACTTGATACTCACTCAGATCCCCATTTGAATGATTTGATCAATACTCATACAAACACACAGATGAAAAGGAAATGTCAACAGTACAGAAAAGAGACTATATCTGTCACCAGTAGGATGTATAGTGAATATAGTAGTGTCTGGAAAGCCTCCAGCATCCGACATGCGATACTGGCATGCACCTCCATTATTGTTAGGGTTCACATTTCATATTCTAAGTTTCTCTTGTTTTTTGACACTTCCAATGTTTCTCTGCTGTGAAATAGCATAAAGTGCCAAATGATTTATTTTTGCTGTATTCCTAGAGTTAGAAAATTGTTTAGAGGAAAAAGATTTTTAGGGTGGTTTTGTTGACATCATTGTTCACTGATTGCAGGAATTCAACCTTCTTACTCTCTGGCAGTTACATAGAGAAATAATGAATTTTAACATGAGAAATAACACAATATTCAAGTGCTGGTAAAAGACATATGATGGGAAGTGTTACAAATACAATGAAAAAGCCTTTGGCATGTGATTCTGGAAGGGTTCAGCATTTCTCTAGCTTGCATTCCGTTGATATTCTTAGGAGATTTCCTATGGACTTAAATAGTAATATTTAGATCAACACTGACCACTTGTGAAAAACCTACTTTTTAAAAAATCTCTTTAATTCATTGACAAAACTTGTAAGATACAGAAAGCTTAGTTTGGCACCTAAAACTGATGTCAGTGGGATTTAGGTGTCTAAACCCTGAATGTACAAGATGAAGTAACCACCTAGTGCTGGAGACACATGAATGTACTTATCACCCATTTTTTGAACGGCAGAGCTGCCCTGGCATTCCCTTATGCTCACTGTTCCTGGGAGCCAGGCAGCCAGGCACACAAGCTCCAATTTGATCACCAGGTATACAGAGCATTGCCTGAACTCTGCCTGTGTGAATAGGTGAATACGAAAGCATTCAGGTGGTATCTGAGCCTAGCATGAAATGCAACTCAGAAATACAATGCTTATTGCATTTACACAAAATAGCATTCCAGTGGAAGCACTTCTCTCCATTCAGTGACCTCGTCAGGCAAAGGGAATTAAAACCAGCTCTCCAATTTCTCTCTTAAAATTGTTGGAAAGGAGATGTAAGAGGAAAATCTTTCCTTTTTCCATCAGAAGTGGATTAGTATGCAGCCAAGAATGCAATTTGTAGAGCCAGAGGAAAAGAAATTTGGACAACTTCATTGTTTTACATCATGGTTATGTCACTTCCCTCGTAGATGGAAACAGTTTTGCAGGAAACTATGAGTGGAATATGAAGGTTTGCCCAAGCCCAAATCCGCATTTCAGTTCATAAATATTTATATTTGCAGCACCTGTGAACACAAAAAAGCAGCAATTGAAGCTGTTTCTGAAAGTTCACATTCCCTTTTTATCCATTTCTATTTATTATACCAATTTACAGTGACTTCTACAAATGAATAACTGAGTATATCTGTAATATGTCTGTTATTAGGCTGGCTATCTGGCTATTAATTAGATTTATTTTCTCAGTGTGATGGTTTTGAAATGTTTGCATAGAGACGGTGTTATGGCAAGACCTGCAAAGTAAATATAATTGTTAGGTTTATTAAAGAAACCAAAGGAGACCATATCTTTTAACTTCCTCTTGATCTCATCAGCAATATAACTGTTACTTAACTGGGTAGGAATATCTGCCATGTGCTATATGGATTAAAATCCTGCCGAATGCTGTAATGTTTCAACAGGAAGAGAATGGCATTAGCACAACTAGGAAAGCAGTTAGAGGCAACCTACTCTGCTACTGTTAAGTGTTTCTCAACTCCTAAATGTTATTTGAAAATCTGCTTATGAAACAGGAAATTCTGTTATTCTTGAAAATAGTTGCAGTACTTTTAGAAAATCACTTTCTTGTGTGTGTGACGTGGAGGGTGGGATTATTTTTGTGCTAAAATTAAATACTAAGAAATATAGATCTATAATCTAGGCTAGTTTTTTAGATTCTGTCAACAGTGAAAGCCATTTCCAGACAGATGTCTGACACGTACTGCCCATTTAAATTGGGCTTGTTCCATTTATTTGTCAGCCATGACTGTCAGTGATACTGGCTACCACATGCTTCTTTCTCCATACTTATCATGCATCTACCAACAGTCTTTGGTAATAGAGAGTCAAGACAGCAAGAAGTGTATTACAGACTGTATGGAATATAGAGCCATTTGCTGACAGTAATGATGTAACCCAAACGTGGATCACAGTGTATGCTGATGTAAAAGTTGCTAGGTCTGATAAAAGAAAACATAAAAAGAGAGGGAAAAAATAGTAGAGAATGAAAATGAGTACCCAGGGATTCCTAGGGATTCCATAGATCTGTACACAAGTAGCACCACACCCAGGAGGATATCTCACCCTCTGACAGTGAACTGACAGTTATTTTTCTTACTCTTTTGAAAGCTAATATAATTGATTTTCTATTTGTTGCCCCTGGCTTTTAAACTCTTTGCAACAGTATTGTAAAGAACTTTTTATTTATCTTAGAAGGAAACAGTGAGTGATCCCGAAGTCTGACATTTCCTATGACTCTTTAGTCTCTCTCTCTCTCAATTATGACACTAATTTGGTTCATCTATAACTTGAATTTAAAGCTACACTTTTTTAAAAAAATCATTTAAAAATTAACAAACTTAGCTTATTTTTTCTTAGGCTGTACAGAAACAGCCAGATACAAAGATAAAATGTCTGATCTTCAGGATACAAAAAATAATTATGAACTGCATAGTGTACCCTATAAAAACAAATGTCTTGCTACATTCGGACACTAAGTTTGTTTGAAACATATTTCAAGATTTTTTCTTTTTGTCCTAGTTGTGTCTTTCTGTTTGAGCTTCTTCAGATCTTTTGCTGATTTTATACCTACAAAACTGATCAGAAGGAATGATAAAAAAACCCAAACATGATGTTACACCACAGCCTAATGAAGATTAATGGGCGCAAGTGCCATGGGGCAGTTAAAAGTGCAAGAAGAATATAATTTTTTCTATCAATCGTCGATTTACCTCAGTACATATGTGTCACATATGGTGTAGATCTATAAATTTGTCACATGCTTTACTGTTGCTCATTCTTTTGACTCATCAGTAGTCATATTTCACTTCTTTTTGATGCCAGCAACTACTTCTAAAAATGATTTCCAAGTAGTGATAACTAAGCCTCATGTGTTGAAGTTCCTTTAAAATATAAAAACACTTATTCAACTGCTTATTACAGCTTTATGTCAGCACCTTTCAGGTGCTCTTGCAAATATCCTTTGAATATCCTGGTTCCATATTCCCTGAACATGAGAAAAGGTCAGAATCTATTTCATAAAAAAATTTAAAAGTATTAGCAATTATTTTTATAGACTCAAAAGTATGAGCTTTAGGAAGAAACATAGAAAGTCATTCTTTCATTTCATGCATCTTTTCTGTCACCATTTTAAATGTCGGTTTTGAATGAAACGAGGGTATAGTACTGATATGTTGTCCGCAGTCTATCTGTCACCACAGTGATCTGGTCAGGGAACATGGAGGATAAAGGCTGTTAAAAGAACTGGCTTTACAAGCAATCCAGAAAGACAGGGATATACCTTTTTCTTAATATGAATCTACATATCCTTTTAGGATTCACATTCAAATATCTGGGGACTCAATGGATGGTATTATTCATTGTATTATTTCACCATTAATATAGTTGTTTGATTCTAAGTATAAACTCTACGTTTGTGCAAAATGCAAAAGTGAGCACAAGGAGGTTAAAAAGCTCTTTTTCTCTAATCGTGTGAATTGATCTTTGGCCATTAAGTGAGAATGATGGCATTTAAATTCCAATATTTAGTTTCTAGCACCTACTATATGTTCCTTTTTTTTTTCCCTCTTTGCTATAGAGTCAAATCATAACTAAGGATGTGGATCCTAAGGTTCTCAACACGGTGATGAGCTTCTTCTCCAAGGAGGGTGAGAAAGCTCCTGCTTTTGGTAAAACACCAGCTGACTTCTGTGGTTACAGAAAATCTTGAGATACTTTGCCTGGTGGCTGTTACGCTTGATTTAGACCATCTGCAGTGGATGAGTGTAAAGCAAATCAGTTTTAAATTCTTACCTTTATTCCTTTGTGTGCTCTTTGCTATGTTCATAGCATGTAAATTGAACTTGGAATTCAGCTCCTTTAACACCTTTACAAAGCTGCAAATCGTCAAGTCGTTTAGAAATATTTATTGATATGAGCATAGCAACAGTACAATAAAACTGTAAGAGAATGCTATTGAAATGAATGACTGTGCAGATTTGGACTGTCTTGAAAGAAAGCTATAGCCTGGCTGAGAAGGGTTCAGAGCCAATATAACAGTCTCCTCCAATCACTGCAACATCTGGAGCAATAAAGCCTCCTCCCTAGTTTGATCTGATAACTTTAAACATTATGAATTCATCAAGTTAACAAAAAAAAGGACATTTCCAATTAAAAAAAAACAAACATCATTTTAATAGATCATTACTTTTTCTTTTTCCCCTTCCAAAATATTCTAAAAACACGTTCTTCATTGCACTTACTTGAGTTGTTATTTCAAAGGAGGTGGAGGAGTTTGATATCTCCCTGTTGCAGACATGAATTAAGGCTGTATCAGGTTTTGAGTGAGCATTCGCTTGTTATTCTCTTTGCATTTGTCTGTGTATGGCCAACAATGTATCTGGATATGGCAAGGGTATTGTTTCCTATTTTGTTTTCTCAACTGTGGAATAACCAGTGGGGATTTATAGGAAGAAATGTAAACATATGAACTTTCAGGTGATAACTTCACCTCCGTCCTTATTAAGAGAGAAAGCACAGCTCAGTGTGTGACCATATCACCAAATATACAAGTAAGCATTGATTTCAAGTACGCATAGTTGCATATTTGAGGAAAAATCCTTCCAGTGTGAGAGGCTGAGCATGGACAAAGGCTGTGATTCAGACGCCCTCAGTATAAAGGCTACTTTTAAAGCAAGATACTTCCTACCACTAAGTCGTCTCAAGTTTTCTCCTCCTTTCCTTTTCATATGTCTGTTGTCTCCTGTATACATAATGTCCTTGCACATGCCAGGCAAGTCACTCTTTTATTCCAACTCTAACTTGACAGATCGTCTTGGCATGTTTTCAAAAAATCAGAGTTCCCCATCCCTGCTTTTTCTGTATTTATCTTGCAGTCCTTCTACACCCCTCACCAGCACACACAAATTGGAACTGCAGTTTTGGTTTGTTTTGGAGTATTGGGATTTTTTTTTTAGGCTTGTAATGCATAAATTAAGCAATGGACATTTTTAGAGGACCATTCTACCCATAGCATCACTACAAGTTATATCCCTGTGGGTGTGGGCATAAATACATCTGAAAAAAATTGTTTGGAATTGCTGTGCACTGAATTCAGGTGTTCAGGTTGCTATCTTCATTCTCCGATCCTCTTAGTTTTTCATGACTAATACAATTTCTTCGCTGCTACTGGTAGTGCCAACATTAAAACTATCTCTCTAATGCTAGAAGTAGGACAAAAAAGATGTCTATGAGTCTGCACTGATTATTTAAGTTTCCATCCTGTATGATCTGAGAGATGATCTGTGTGTGGATGAATATGTGTATGTGGGGAGAGGAAAGAGGAAGAACTATTTCTGCCCAAGATGGTCATACACAGGACAACTCCAATCTGGGAAATATTTACCTTTATGTCTTAATATAGTTCTGATCTGATATGTTCTGTCTAGCTTTGAAGAATAGATCTGAGAGTTGAGATGAGGATTACTGCATGATCCATGACTGACTTAGGACTTCAGGCATCCATGGTATTGAGAGGGTCTTCAGACGCAGAGCTGTATTCGAAACCCCTCTAAGAGCACCCATTAACGGACCAGCTGTCATTGATGAGACCTTGTATTGTGTGGTCAGAATGCTGCTTTAACTTATTCAGACATTTTTATATTGACATACTGTATTTCCAGGGATCCTTTTGCTCCTTTTAGCACAAATCACATGTGCAAATTCGATTGTACTTCTATTGTAAAAGCTATTTCTGTGTCGATTTTTATTGCTAAAATGTTAACTCAATAAACAGATTTTTTTCCCTGAAAAAAAAAGGTATTTTAAAATGACTTGTGGGAAGTTTTAATCGAGTAAGCAGAAAAGCATTTGAAATTTGTGATTAGCTCATAGCTAAAAATTCACACTTCATTTCCCTCTTTTCATGATTTTTTTTTTTGTGGTAGATAGAACAGACAATTAGTGTGCTTCTGGCTTTCCTTTCATTTATTTAAAGTTTATTATGAGTGTAGATGTGTTATGAAAAATACTTAATACGTACAAAAAACAGTTTTAATGCATATTTGGGTTTTGGGAGCCTACAGCAGCCAAAAATGCAAATCTTCAACCTTCTACCAAACAGAAAATTTCCATATTTAAAAATAAAAGACAAGGTATAATTCACTTGCATCACATTTTTGTGTCCTAAATGGCTTTCTAATCTAAATATTTCCTTCTGTTTATCTCCATCTTCTATTTTCCATCTTCTTCTAAATGTCTATCTACCTAAGTCTGAAATGTTCAAAATTCGTCCTTTTCGCTTTGACAGAGTTAACCACAGAATGGCATTTCAAAATCACACTTATCTTACCTTGTGCTAATATTCAGCTTCTCCACTTCTTTTTCATCACATATTTTTGCTATGAAAATATTTTTTGCATTTTCACTTTTAGTAACTCTTTTCACTAAAACTGCAGGCTCTTTGTTGATTACATCACACGCATTAGCCAAGTAAAGCTTCCTACCCTCCAGCTTTGTCACTGATGATAGTAAATTAAATAGTACCAGGGGACATTCCTAGGCATGAGGACATTCTTGATCATGAAACTCTTTTCCTTATACATACATTTTTTACGATATTACTTGACCAGACTCCATCCAACACAAATAGGACTGTATTAGGAAATTTCAGGGCAGTGCTCTCATGTTAAGCTGAGCCATGAATATAACATTAAATCCACTGATTATTTTGGATGAGGCCACCCTGTTGTAGAAGGTAAGAAAATTTAACAGTATGGACACAGTCTGTTGGTCTCATTGCAACCTCTCAGCCCCAGACACATTTAATTTACCAGTGCATATAGTCTTACATATTCCCTTACTGCAGTTCATTTTGAAAACTGCCTATCTAGTTCATACCCATACAGTTCATCCTATCAAACCTACTAGTTCTTCTATGTAGTTGTCCCCTCCCAGTATTTACATGAGCACTTACTTAGTTTTTCTTCTTCAGCCACATAATTCTCTCTCATATATAAATTTCCCTTTCCTCTTTTTATACCACTTCACACATTGACAGCCTCCCCAAATTCTTTTTCCAACTGCTTGATTTTACCCTACTACAGAAGTTTGCACTATCTGCTGCTGTGAATAACCACTTCCCCTGTGAGTAGAGCTGGGAAGGCAATTCTTTGCCAAAATGCTTTCATTACTTCACACATTGCTTCTTTATGGCCTGTAATACCACCAATTTGAATTTTAGTGTCCTATTTGGCTTTTTCTTTTCTTGCCTGTCGGCTCTTCGGTTGTAATTATTCAGGTGACATAGAATATGTCTACAGAGGCAACTGTATGCTATAGGGGTACTTCTAGTGCTTGCAGTGTCCATACTTGAAGTTACACAGTACAGATTTGAGTGTAGTGCTGTTATGTCTGAAGTGTGGCTCTTTTCCTGATGGAATAGATGTGGTATAAACCAGGGCACCCTCTAGAGCACCCTTCTTGCAATGTGGACACGAGATCATCACGTGCTCTGTGCACACCTGCGCGATGTGTGTGCCTAGGACGGGCAACTTTAACCAGTCAAATTCATTGCTGGTAAAGACATCACAAGTATGGTTCTGGAACCATAAGTAATCACAGCAAGTCAAACCTTGGTCCCTCCTCCTGTGCTTTGCACCTGTTTGTGATGTACGCAACTCAGGTATCAGCTCTGTAGCATGAATCAGCTCAGGAGCTTTTGCATTCCAAGTAGAAAATGTAATTATAATACCAATTATGAATTAATTAAAATTTATATAAGCCTATGCACACACAGTTTTGTTTCATTATACATGACATAACATGAGAACTAAAGAACCGCATTTCAGGATTAAAGGTCCATTCTTACCTTGTTTACAGCAGTGGGTGCTAAGGCTATAAGAATATCCGAATACCGTAAAGCGAGATCTCCCAGTTTCCAAAGTTTTGTGGCTCAGCATCTTCCTGAATCAGAGATGGTCTCTTGTATATGGCAGTCTGATAGATTTTTCCCTCATAAATGCTTTCAACCTCTTTTCAACTCATGGTTCCACAGCATTCTGTGGAAAAGGTGTCTGCTAACTACCCAAAGGTGACCAGGGACTGTTCTTTAGACCTCCAGCCAAAGACAGACAAGTTATTGTGATTTTGATAGAAACTCTGATGAAATAACAAGACTTGGAACGTGTAGTTTGCTTTTATTCAGTAGCATACCAAAAATCCATCTTCTCGTGCCGATATAGTACAGAAGAAACACACATTGCAGGCTGAAGCCTAAAGAAAAGCAGTATATCTTCACAGCCAAAAAGATTTCAGGGGGTGTTGGGGCCCAAAGGTGGAGAAATAAAGTGTTGACATAAGGTAGAGAGAAGGAGAGAAAAATGAAAAGAATGAGTGTGCAAGCCTACATGATGATGATGATGATGATGATGATGATTATTATTATTATTATATATTTATAGATGTTTTACTATGTCAGTGAGACATTTCAGATTTATACAAAAATGAGGCACATCATCAAATGGAGAAAAGTTTCTGATTTTACTAGTGCTTAGAAGTCTGGAGCAGGTAATTATGCCTAAAGGTACAGCACATAACATCATAACATTGACATGAAAACTGTACAGCCTAAAAAGGAAAAACAAAAGTAGAAATTGTTGTTTAAAAGTCTCTGTTAGCTGTAAAGTGACACCAGCAAGTTAAGAGACACCTGTGTAAGTGTGTGGTGCACTGCCACACTCTGTTGGTTCTCAGTGATATCCAGGCCCTTGCCAGGAGCCAAAATAAGAGAAAGTGTTAGCAAACACAGTGGTTGGCCAGAACACCTCCTGGCAAGGAGCAGAACAAAGACCTGGGGGAAGAGCTTGTGGATGAAGCAGTAGAAAGTGTATCTGATGGTAGTGGCTAGCAGAAGCAACTAATGAAACAAAGGCACACAAGGAGTAGGTAAAAGAACAAGGAGGTGTGGAGAGAGGTTAGCGGTGGTTGCAGAACAGAGCAAGGAGCAGTCAGAAGAAGGAGAGGCTATGAGCGGGCAAAAAGGTCACACCACAGCAAGACCTTACACTCCTGGACTGTGAGTGGCAGAGAAAGCAACCAGTTGTCCTAGCAATTTGAGACATTTATAGTAACACTTAAGAAATTAATCTAACGGGGGAAACACTCTATCATTCTACACAGTTGTTTTTCTTTTTCTTTTCATCATTTAATAAAATATTTCTATTAAACATGCTGATGAATGTTTATAGGTAAGAAGAACTGGCGTCTGAAACTCCAGATAAATATTGCCAAGTGTTTGGATAATAGCTCAAACCACTGTTTTATCAGTGGCCTCAACATTTCAACCTAGTCCTTGTTGCAACCAGTGAATGCTTCACAGAAGAGTTACAGCAGACCTACAAGTGCCATAGATATCTCTCTGGGGTGGAATATCCCCAAGCCCCATCACTGTAAATGCACCATAGAGGTCTTCCTTTTGAAAATTGTTTCTGTAACACTAACTGTAATGAGCTTGGGGGATTCACCATCATCTCTCCATTAGAAATAACCAAATGTCTAAGCATTCGCAGAATCGCAGAATCACAGAATCACAGAATGGGAGGGGTTGGAAGGGACCTTCGAAGATCATCTAGTCCAACCCCCCTCCTAGAGCAGGTTCACCTAGAGCAGGTTGCACAGGATCGCATCCAGGCAGGTTTTTAATATCTGCAGAGAAAGAGACTCCACAACCCCTCTGGGCAGCCTGTTCCAGTGCTCTGTAACCCTCAAAGTTAAGAAGTTTTACCTCATGTTCAGATGGAACTTCCTGTGTTCCAGTTTGTGCCCTTGTTCTGTCACTGGGCACCACTGAAAAGAGTCTGTCCTCATCCTTCTGATACCCACCCTTTAGATATTTCTAAGCATTGATAAGATTCCCTCCCAGCCTTCTCTTCTACAGGTTAAACAGACTCTCCTCAGAAGAGAGGTGCTTCAGTCCCCTGCTCATTTTTATGGCCCTCTGCTGAACTCTCTCCAGTAATTCCATGTCTGTCTTGAACTGGGGAGCCCAGAACTGGACATAGTACTCCTGATGTGGCCTCACCAGGGCAGAGTAAAGGGGGAAGATGACCTCCTTCGACCTGCTGGTGGTATTCGTGCACATAGTGGATCATTACCCAGTGATAAAAACACTCTCTGTTAACACCCAGGACTCATGCGTCATACAAATTGAATTATTTCGAAGGGTTAAACAGAACAAAGCAATAAAGCTCTGACCTGTGGATCGATAAGGAACTTACATCTCCAGCAATGTGCAGCTCTTAATCAAAACTGTGGCTGCTCATTTATACCAAAATAAAAGGTCATTGATGTGCTTTCAGAGAAAAGATTGACAACTTTCAAAAACACCTACATTCCCTGATCCTTTAAATCTTTTAATGAGCAAGAAATGTACAAGAGGAAGTTCTTCAGACTGAAAAATACAATAATAACTTAAATGAAAGAGAGCAGATATGAAACTGGAAATAAACCTTTCAGTCCTTTGACTAACAAAGCTGACACTAACAGAAACTTTTGTATCCAAGTTGCCTTTAAGAGCAGTGACAGTCTGAATTCATCTTTTGACTCTACTAGGAGCCAAATTTTAATACAATAGACATCTCATCCATCTTTAGGTAAAAACAATTACAAAACACTTAACGTTTAAAGTAATACTCCTCTGAACAAATGTTGTTGCTATAGGCAGTTTTAATCTGGTTCTGTGTGAAACCATATTTTATTTTTCATGCTGTTAGTAAATATCTGAATAATAAACATGATATTTGTACGCTCTTGATATAATGGCAATATCAGTAAGATAAGTTTTTATGCAATAGTTATACCAGTAATGTCAGTAATGAATTTCAGATTTGTTCTGTTAGGAAATTTGTAAAAAATAACCTGCCTTCATATAAACAGAGGAACACATCACTAAGATCTTGTTCATGTAGTTACTCAGTTTTACTGTGAAAACTTTGTCAACCTAAGAGTAAAATGTAACTTAATTATTTGTTCTGTAGAATTTAAAAATGGATACTAGGTCATTCAGTCTCTCTAAGAATTGAATATGCAAAATATCACCATTAAAATTAGTATATCATATTTTGGTCATACTGTATTGTATATTAGTCAGTATCAACAAGACAGTTTAAGTTGTGGAAAGTTCTGGCCATTAATTGGACTTACAGATTAAAATAAAAGGAAAAAAAAATGAAAAAAGAGAATTAAAGGTGTTTAACCCCGGTGGGTAGCTCCGCCCCACACAGCCACTCATTCACTCACCCCCAGTGGGATGGGGGAGAGAAACAGAAGAGCAAAAGTGCGAAAACTCTTGTGTTGTGATAAAGACAGTTTAATGGGTAAAGCAAAAGCTGCATGTATAAGCAAAGCAAAATAAGGAATTCTTTCAGTACTTCCCATTGTCGGGCAGGTTTTCAGGTTTTCCAGAAAAGTAGGGCTCCATCACATGTAATGGTTACTTGGGAAGACAAACACCATAACTCTGAATGTCCTCATCCTCTTTCTTTCCCCAGCTTTTATTGCTGAGCACGATGACCATATCCTATATGGTATGGGATATCCCTTTGGTCAGTTGGGGTCAGCTGTCCCAGCTGTGTCCCCTCCCAGTTTCTTGTGCACTCCCAGCCTCCTTGATGGTGTGTAGGCACTGTTCAGCAATAACTAAAACATCTCTGTGTTATCAACACTGTTTTCATCTCAGATACGAAACATAGCACCATAGGAGCTACTATAAAGAAAATTAACTCTATCCCAGCCAAAACCAAGTACACTTGGAAAAGGTCAGAAGCCATTTGAGAGCCTATGGGTATCTCCCATAAACCTCCTGATCAGGAAGAACTGGTTNTGTGTTATCAACACTGTTTTCATCTCAGATACGAAACATAGCACCATAGGAGCTACTATAAAGAAAATTAACTCTATCCCAGCCAAAACCAAGTACACTTGGAAAAGGTCAGAAGCCATTTGAGAGCCTATGGGTATCTCCCATAAACCTCCTGATCAGGAAGAACTGGTTGATGAGGCCTTCTTCAAACAACTGAAAGAAATCTCACATTCACAGGCCTAGGCCCACATGGGGGACTTGAACTGCCCTGATATCTTCTGGAAGGACTACTCAGCAGGACACAAGTAATCTAGGAGATTTCTGGAGTGCATTGTCAACAACTTCATGACTTAGGTGATCGAGGAGCCAAGGAAGGGAAATGTGAAGTGCTGTATTCTGATGCCACCCCAGGCATCAGAATATGCAGGGGGTGGTCCTGCTGGCAAGCAGATCTGCAGAGAAGCTTGAGGTCTTGGTGGGCAAGCAAGCTGGCCATGAGCCAGTGCACCCTTGTGGCAAAGAATGCCAACGGTATCCTGCGCTGCACTAGGAAGAGCACTGCCAGCAGGTCAAAAGAGGTGATCCTTCCTCTCTGCTCAGCACTGGTGAGGGCACACCTGGAGCAATGGATCCAGTTCTGGATTCCCCAGTAAAAGAAAAACAATGGACTTGTTGGAATGACTTCAGTGAAGTATGCAGTAGAACTTGACTTGGTTAAAATACATTAAATACAAGGAATATGATGCATCATCAGAAGAGAGAGGAACACCGCAACAGGTATAGAAAAGAGTATCAGTAAGGAATCATTTTGTGATGAATGTTCAGTTGCGGCAGTCACTACATCAAGTGGGGAACAGGGAAATACTGTGGCATGGGGGATTCAAAGAGGACAAGAGGAAAAGCTTCTTCTGAAGATGAGTAGAAGAGCACTGAAGCAAGTTACACACATGGGTAGTGGAAGTTTTTGAAGGTTTTCAAATCTGAGCTGGACACAGCCACAGGTGAACTGATCTGGTGTTGATGTCGGCCCAGCTTAGAATGGAAGGTTAGACTAGATGACCTACCAATATCCCTTCTAGCCAGTATTTCTATGATTCTATGAATGCTCCATGATGAAGACAATCATTTTCAAACCAATAGGTTTGAAAGGTCTACAAAGATGATTAGGGGATTGGAACACCTCTCTTATGAAGATTTGGGTCTCTTCAGTCTGGAAAAAGACGACTGAGGGGGGATCTTATCAACGCTTATAAATACTTAAAGGATGGGTGTCAGGAGGATGGGGCCAGGCTCTTTTCAGTGGTGCCCAGCGACAGGACAAGAGGTAATGGGCACAAACTTGAACATAGGAAGTTCCACCTAAACATGAGGAGGAACTTCTTTACTTTGAGGGTGGCAGAGCACTGGAACAGGCTGCCCAGAGAGGTGGTGGAGTCTCCATCTCTGGAGACATTCAAAACCCACCTGGACACGTTCTTGTGCAACCTGCTCTAGGTGACCCTGCTCTGGCAGGGGGGTTGGACTAGATGATCTCCAGAGGTCCCTTCCAACCCTACCGTTCTGTGATTCTCCCTGCTGCTAATTTGAAATACCAAAACAAATCACTTCGGTGACATTCATGAATCAGATCACAATGTCTAGAAATGACATGTCATTTCACCTTTAGAGAATATAAAATAAACTCTTTTGCTAAGCTGATAAGAAATAAACGACAAGTAACATCAAAGCTCAGGAAAACATCCAGCTAAAACATCCTTTTTTTGCTAAAAAAAAGCCCAAAATCCAAATAAACTGAGGCTTACAGCAAGATTTTTAAAAGTCGTGTAGTTTTTCTAAAACTGCTTTAGTGAGGTATAGCATTTCTAAGGAATTAAAACCCAAAATCAAAAATGTCATTGACATTTTCAAGCCAACTCTTTTGACTTTCTGGTTTTATTGAAAATACATATTTCTTGTGGAAGTTGTATTCTGATTCCTGTTAATTGTATATGTTGCTCACAATATTTTTATGTTTGAAAATGACAATTATGTTTAAATAAGCATTATATTCCATTAAATTTCATGTTAGAGAAAAAATTTTTCTCAACCTGGAATTCTCTCTTTTAAAAAATATTTTCCAGAATTTTAAAGAAATACAGCAGTTTCAGATACACTCCTTTTTTTAGCTTCTAGTTTATTAATTTTTTAATATCGTTTGGTAATTTTAAATTGGTAATTAATATAACTTATTTCCTGCAGGCTGACGGATACAAAAACAAGCCATTAGGAGCTGTCAATTTACATGACCTGTTGTAGTTAGTATAGTTATCAAGGTAATCCAGTGGCTCCATGTGAATAAGTAGTGTGTGTACTCTAGTTTACGAGCCGCAATGGTTAAAAAAAAACAAAGAAAGAAAAAGAAAAAAATATCTTTTCCTTGATCTGATTTGTCTACACAGGATCATTTTCATCACAAAATAATCTTTACAGTGTTACACTCTTATTTTCTTATTGTTTTAAGGGTCACTAACCCTGCTGAACTGCTTTGGGTCTTTGCCTCCAAAGGCTGTAATACTTCATCGATGACAACTTAGAGTAGGTGTTAATAACTAGACACAAGAGAACATAAATCCATTGCAGGCTGACCCTGACCCAAGTCCAGGGCTAGACCTGAGCAATGCCCACTCGAAGGAGAAGTAGTCCTTGTTCCTTGTCTTCAGTCAGAGTAAAAAATATTGTTGCTGCCATTTTTTAAAAATTCTTTTTAGCACTATTGATATCAACTGTTTTAGGCTAAAGGAAGACCACGTTCCTTTTATAATTTTGCCCTTTCATAGACACACTTTGTGGCCTGTGTCCTAGGGCAGGACACTATAGGATTCTGTCTTAGGGATGCTTCTGGAGCTTTTGCCTGTTGTGAAGTTGGCTGAATTTCTCCTCTAACGCCAAAGAGCTCACCCAAAATGGAACATGTCTGAGGAGGCAAGTAGCAGGGAAGTTCAATTACTGTGATGTTGATATGGCAACAGTCTCAGATCAGTCTTTCAAGCATAAATATCTACATTCACATAATTCATACTTAGTAAGAGAGAATTGTGGTAATACCAAGAGCTTCCATGAAAGTTTCCTGTACATTAGACACTAAATGTTTTATAATGAAAGGAAGGAGAAGGGAAGGAGAAGGGAAGGGAAGGGAAGGGAAGGGAAGGGANTTAGACAGCACTTATAACCTCCTCCACTGTGCACTGCTAAAAAAAGGAAAGCTGAAGCTAGGAGGGGAGAGAGGAGAGGGAAGAGAGGAGAAGAGAAAAGAGAAGAGAAGACAAGACAAGACAGAAGACACTTCTCTGTCCAGCTGCAGCTGGGCCAATATGTAATGAAAACCATACAGCGGTAATGGGGAACAGTAACAGACCATCTGTGAATGAATCTTTAGCCCAAGCAGCTGGGTCATTCATGTGGTGTCTAGGCCTTGTACACAAAATCATGTTCCAGTCTTTACATTGGTCGGTCAAAAAAGGAAAAGAAATCAGAACATCTAGGGACTGATTTTTTATTTTTATTGTTGGAAAACCCAGGACGAGAAACAGCTGTTTTATCAGTTTCATTAGCTGTGGCACCACTGCTAAATATAATGGAGAAAAATTACTATTTAATTTGGTGCACTAGGTCTGGCTGGGATGGAATTACCTTTCATAGCTACCTATATAGTGCTATGTTTTGGATTTGTTGCTAAAACAGTGTTGATAACACACCAATGTTTCAGCTATGGCTGAACAGTGCTTGCAGCATCAAGGCTTTCACTTTTTCTCACTCTGCTCCGGCCCCTGCAGCGAGTAGGCTGAGGATAGGCAAGAATTTGGGAGGAGACACAGCTGGGACACCTGATCCAAACTGGCCATAGGCATATTCGTTTGCATATGATGTTATGCTCAGTAATAAAAACTTGGCTGGAGGGTGTGGGGGGATGTGGTATGTTTAAGATAGCCATTGCTCAGAGGCTGGCTAGGCATCAGCCTGCTTGTGGGAGGGTGGTGATTGATTATTTTTGTATCCGTTGTGGGTTTTCCTTCACTTATGAAACTGTCTTTATCTCAACCCAGGGTTTTCTTTCTCTTTTGCTCTTCCTATTCTCTTCCCCCTCACACTAGAGAGAGGAGTGAGCAAGTGCCTGTGCGAGTACTTAGCTGCTGGCTGGAATCAGTCCTCAGCAGTTGGATAGGTAAGCAGTTCCATAGCAGCCTCAAATCCCTTGTAATAAAAATGATGACAAAATGCCATCTTTTTAATCCAGTCTTGGTGTCTCATGTACTTCCAAAATTATCACATTTTTATTGTGGAATATGCATTTTAAAGAGAGAGAAAGAAAATATACACACACTGTTAACAGAAACTGGTCGGTCCTCTTTGAAGATCTTAGGTCTATGAATTGGTTGGTAAAATAGAAGTACATTAATTAAAATACCACAGGCAACCACGTTAAGTAACACACATGCAAGAATGTTACTTCCTTAGAAACTTAATGTAATTTTTTCTGGAGAAAAGGAATCCTATTTACATGCTATATAGAAAATTCCTTAAAATCACAATGTTTGAACACTTATGAGGGTGGCAAAGACCACACTGGCATCATTAGATAAACCATGTTTTATACAGATGTATATTAGCTTTCTGCTTAGCAAGATACAATTTTTTTTAGTGAAGAGTCTTATTGTTTTATATTCTGGAAATAACACTGAAGAAAGGTCATGCAAGACATGCCAGCAGACTCACATCTTAAAGGAGATATCAAAAATATTGAATTTTGGCCTGATAAAACATACTTTGTCCAGACAGAATGAACCTCAAATAAGCATTTTAGCTATTAAAAAAGCCCAATGACTGAATTTCAGTGGAAGTTGAATCCAGCAACTTCCAGGAAATCTGGAATGTAGCACCATGAGTTCACAATATGTATTCTTAAGGAAGACATGTCGTTTATTGTCTTGGGATCAGTATGTTCAATGATATGTCCTGTGAAATTTTTGTGGATAATTATTAGAATTGTGTTTCTGGTTTGAGCTTTACAATAAGACATTTCATAAAACCCATTAAAAATTCACTAGTTCATCTATTTTTTTTCACTTGATCACCTCACAAGAGCTTTCTCAGAAAGAGCATACCAGTAAGTCAGAAATATAGGAAACAAAATAATTTACTTTCCTAAATGCTGTAACTTTCTACGTGCAAAACAATATGTCCAGTTAAAAGGGGAAGAAATATTTGGTCTTATAAAATAAAAAGAAAATTAAAGCCGAGAATCATTCCACTGAAATCAGTCATAGCATGCCATGTAGCAGGACTGGCAGACCTACTTTAGAGTTTCAGTCCCCTCATTGCCACTTTAGTAATTCTTTTCCCTCACTGCACCAACAAACTAGCCAGTTGTATTTGTAGACATTGTCTTCATCGTTTTATTTTGGTTTTGTACTTTCATACTTACCTCGTGACATTTAAAACTGAATAGTAATAAGGATGTAAAATCCATCTCATAGGGCCACTGCAATTTCATGAGTTATGTAAATTCCAGATAGTTTAGATGCTAATAAATATACAAACAAATTATCAGTTGCTAATTTCATACCATTTTTGCAAAATACATGTAGCACTCAGTTTGGTTCCCTGCATGCAGTTCAGTCATTGCTGTGTAATATTCCATATTCCTTAGATGCTCATATAAAATGAGAATATAAACTCAAAGGAAGCCTTGATGCACAATTAATTAGTAGAGTAAAGTATTTTGCTTTCAATTGTCCTTGTTAGTAAATTGTGATATGACACCTATTTTTCATTTACCTTAGCAAAACTCTGCACAGCTGGTTTTCCTGAAAAGAAAATTTTCTCCCAAATTAATTTAGGAATGGTACTAGTGCAGAGAAAAAAAAAATTCTACAATAAAGATCAAGGGCTTAAAATTTGTGTTCATATTCAAGTAATGTGTTCTGAGAGATATGTTCAGTTTAAGTGTGTGTTGCATGGCTTCCCCACTGAAGAAAACAGAGACATCACATAAAAGGCTATACTGTCATAGCCTGTATTCAAACTTGCAGAGGGAATTGGTCTTTCACTGCTTCCTCTTGTCTGCTTCTCAGGGAGTAACTCCAATTCTCAAGGAGAGAAGAGAGGCAGTTTTCAGGACAGATTCCAGCTGTATTTGTGTAAAGCAGAACAAAGGAAGAAATGCAGCTCCACTCTTTTCTCATCAGGATGGTGAATGGGAAGGCAGTAAACACTGGGTGGAAATTTTCTGTCATGCCTGATCCTTGAGCAGTCCAGGTATGTACCAGTGTCATGCAGATTCATTTTCAGAATAAAAATTAGCTTCTAATATGATCTAATTCAATAGAGTAACCAAGTCACTGAGATAAGAACTAGCTATGTGCATAATTCTTTATCCATTTTAATTAGTCCTATTAAACTCAAAAATTTAATTTTAATATCAAAAAATGAAAACAGAGACTTTTGATGTAGTCAGTAAGGTTCAGTTCTGTGACCCCAACAATTCATGTGAAATTGAAATCTGAGCTGCCATATATAAGGAGTTGGTGCTAGGGCTCAGTCAGTTTTGGAAAGGAACAGCCTGCAGATGCTTCATCTCAAATGGACAAGCTTCTCACACCTCTCATACCTGATAGTCCTTTATGGTAGATGCTAAGACAGTAGTGTGATACAGACTACCATTAAGCTTTAATTCTAGCATAAATCTGAGTTCTTTGTATTACAGCCAAACCCTCACAATGCAGAAAAAGAATGAAGTTCCTTAAAATTGTCTTACCCACTCGTATCAGATCACCTTCTAGTTCTCTGTCATTGACTGTTTTAGACTTAGTAAGCCAGCCTTTATGTGGCAGTAAACAATCTGACAGTGTCTTAAATGACAATGTTCATACATCCATCAGTCCGTCTGTTCAGTGCTGACATTCTGAGCATGTCTGACATCCTCCAAGAAATCCAGGCCTGTTAGCCTTATTTCATGTACTAATGTTCTGTAACACTTCAATATGTGGTACAATTCTCGCTGGCAAAGCAGCAGTAACTATCCACAGTAATCCCTTTGATTATTCTCTGGGTACGTATTTATGATTGCTTCTTTCAGCTGACAGAAAAGGATGGGCTTTCATTTAACGTAGTTTAAATTAACTTAGTGATCAATCATGTCACCAAAACCTACCAACAATCAAATTGTTTACATTGCGATGTCATTCTTTTCTGTACAATGAAGTTTGCTAAGGGCAGTTAATGAAGCCAAAAAAAAAGCAAAATATTAACAGAATGGGGAAGGCTACAATCCTTTATTTGTTCTTAAACATGTATGAAGAGGTCATAAAATAAAGAAAGGCTATTAAAGTCCTATACAATCATTTGGGAGGAAATTCTGTGAGCTCCTTAAAATATCGTCCTAGTGAATTACTTGTGGCATTTTTCAAAATGGTCCTTTTCTGTTCTCATTTTCTACACCTATCAATTGACTGCTACAAGGAAAGGCATTTTTTGTTACTATACTCATCCAAGAAAAAGGGAAAAAAATTAGTGACAGACCTTCAGAGAAAGAGAAAGCAGCAATAGTTTGTGTCAGTCCATTTGAGAGCAGATGAATAAAAAGGCAGTAAAACTAAGTTGGTAATATTGCCCAACTAATACATTATGCCAACTACAACTTTATTCAGGATTAGTTAATGTAGCTTTCACATAGCTTCTGGGAGTTTTAATGTACCCATTTTCCTTTCTGTTGTAGAAGATGAATCAGCGAAATCTCTCTTAAGCTCCCATCATCAGTAGGGTAAAATTTGGTGCAGTTTCTGCCTTTAGCAGTGAATCTAAATTCTAGACTAATAACATTTTTTAGGCTGTTATATTTTTTGCATAATAGTGCTGGTGCAATATGTCCAGAATATCGGGGTTCCTCTGTTCCCCACTTTTTTCCAATACTGCTTTAAAATACTGTCACGTGTTTTCCCAGAGGTGCCACCAGCTTGGCTGATGGGCTGAGCTGTGAGTACTGCAGTGGGTCTGCTGAATTCACCTGGAATCAGCTGTGTCTCACACAGGACAGCCCCTGGCCTCTAGTCACCCCTGCAGCCCCTCCCGCTACCAGCCCCTTGCCACCTACACCCGATACACTAGTATATGAAGAAAATTCAGCTAATCATTCTGTCTGTGAGATATGGACTCTAACAAAATATTACTTTCATGTGGAATATTTAAAATAATGTTAAAGAGGAGTTTAAATACAAATTAAAACAACCCTTACAATAAAAAGGTGAAAAAGACAATGAATCAAAGGAAAGGAAAATAAATCCTGTTGCCCCAAGGCAAGTTAATTTCTTAGTGAAAATATACTCAAATGCATTGTGGCCTACAGGAAGACAGGCCTGGCCACTTCTTAAAAATTAAGAAAGTGCTGATATTATTTTGCTGATGAGGAACAAATCTGACTCACGACACTTGATGGACTTGTACAGAAGACTTATCTAGATCTGGCATGTTGGACTTAGTGATCATTTACAGATCAGCAAGGTAGTATGTGAGAAGGAGGTGTGACATCCTTGAGTCTTGAGTGTACCTTGCACTGACAGCTTGTGGCCAGACTGTAAATCAAGTTATATAAAACTTAACTAATCCAGCATCAAAAAAAGCATTGATTTACTTGGTAAGTACTGTAGTCCTCCTGTTCTCTTTTGCTTACTGAGTTTGGATAAAACCTGAGTCAGAACCTGGACTACCTTCATTTGGAAGATATGCCATAAATCTTTAAAGAATTTAATATAAGTCTTTCATAGGATTGTGTAGCACGGATGGAAGTGCACAGAAAAAGCTATTGATCAATGTCTGTGACGAGACCTATAATGGCTATTGACAACACTCTGAAAGTACTTAATGTTGCACACAATGACAAAGTAAAACTGTGTTGATAAAGTAGTGGTTCTCAACAAAACAAGGGGAGGACAGACAGAAAGATAAGGTATTAATTACCTTTAAGCCAAAGACAAGTGTGGAAAAAATCTCTCTAAAAATAATAGTTATTATTTAACAAGGTAAATTCATGCACAAACTTTATTTTGTGGCTTTTTAATCAATGGCCTGAGTGTTTTGGTTCTATACAAACCGTATCATCCTTCAAAAGATGTAGAATATTGTTTTCCACTGGGAACTAAATACGATGATTTGTTGTCAAATGTGGTAATGGGCAAACTTAATTCATCGTAATATCATATCATCAGTGAGTTTATACCTAAAAAATAATTAAGACCAAACTTCTAAAAGAAGCTCTTCTGTCTTACACATACAGTACAGTGCTTAACAATACTGAGAATGGAAATTGTAAGTGAAACATATTGTTTCCTCCTGAAAATAAATATTTCTTCTTAAAAATGAAATCTAATATCTTTCTTCCTTGCAGTGGAAACATTGTACTGAACAGTAAAGGAGAAAAGAATACAAGACCTTATTTTATTCCCTTATACCTATGCAAATTCCCATTAGTGTCAATGGAAGAAATGCAAGTATAATGAATAGAGAATAAATCCTATCATGAACAATTTAAAAGTGTTATTTTGAGCCAATATATTCTGGAAAGAGAAAATCTTCCTGGCAGCCTTTCAAAAGTCCAAGAAACTGTAGTTATACCATTCCTGCTATGTTTCAGTTGCTTGACATGCCTTTTTACCATGCTTAACTGACTATAATGTTCATAAAGAAAGTGGCAGGAACTCCAGTAGATAGAAATTCACATCTCCAGGGCAGAAAGAACATCAACACTGTCAGTGCAAGTGCTGTTTTCTTTGCCAGTTTGATGTAAAGTCTAGGTAGATCACATCTCCTTTAGGAGGCAGAAGTTAACATTGACAATGTGAACAGCACTAGGAAGAAGATGAGAACCACTATAATTTCATTTACAGTCAAAAGAGACACCGCTTACCACCAATGAACGTGGTCAGGACGTGGGTCTGCTCTGCCTGTTCACCACGTAGATGGAGGCCAGGGCTAGTTGGAAACAAGGGTGCGACTAGCGTTGGTACCACAAATATAGGAGATAAGGAGTGGGAGGTGCCCCGTCCCCAGCTGCCGGCAGAAGCCCTGTCATCAGCCCAGCATCCTTGGGGCCGTTTGCCCTGGCAGCCGCTCCATCTTCCCATCACATTGTCTGTGGTGACTGTCTGGGAGGACCAGACACCCGCCACCATTAGTTTAGCAGGAAGTACGTCAGACTGGGAAGGCCCTTCCCCAATGTATACAGGGGACCGCCATTTCTTTTCGGCCATCATTTTAGGCCAAGGTGCCACCATTATATGGCAGGCAGCTGTCACTTTGTTAAACATTGTACTGCTCTGTGATTGGCTGATGACCATTTCTTGACACTGTCATACCCACATGTTCTCGAGCAGCCCTGTGACTGGCTACCTGCTTCCTTTGGACCAGGAAGTGCTCAGGTATAAAAATACATACATCTATATACAATACATACAATATATACATATATAGTATACATTAAGGAGTGTAAAAATATGTATAAATACATATTTTAATTCTAGATAGATACACTATTTGTATGTATATACACACCTACATATGTACAAATATATGTTTTTTATATATATATACACACATGCATTTATCAAACTATAGAAATCAAATATATATAGCTAAATACGTAGGTAAAAAATGGCTAAACCAGTCTTAATAAGAGCTAACGAAATAAATAATTAAAGCTTAAATATTAATAGAAAGTATTTAAACAAAAGTAAAAGACCACTTTACCAGGCTGCAGAACAAGCCATGGCATGTCTGAGGTGGGGGAACTTCAAGAGGGTGGACAGATGCCAAAGGGGGACGGGGGACAGGGCATGGACAAGCTGTAACATCACTAAGGACCACAGACCTTTTCTAGGAGGCCACCAAGGAGCCCCAGTGCAAACTTGCAAAGAAGAGCCCAGTCCAGTAAGCTGGAGTGAGAGGCCCCTGCATCCTGCTCCAGCCCAACAGGATGACCATACAGTATTACTGGGGCAGACCTGGGGCTTTGCATGATGCTGCAAGACACGGGTAATGCTGTCTGTAAAAACAGAAGACCAGAACAAAATACCAACCTCAGAAAAACACGTACACGGGGCAATAAGGAGAAGAGGAAAAGGCACAAACGGAATCCCAATAAAGACCACTTTCTTTTATTTTCTTTTGGTGTTTGCACTGATGTGTACTTCAGGCTTAAAAATCTCATGCAGATGGACTAGGTGGAACAGTGAAGAGATTCATCGTCAAGCTGGTCTCCAGTGCCATAATAATACATATTCACTGCATAATATTTTGTTTTCAAAAATTCTGGCTATGCAAATACAAATATGCATAAATAATCAAATGTGCATTGTTTGCACTTGGATCAAAACTGTCTGAATAAAAAGTAGTTTTTCTGTTTTTTTGACGTTGGCAATAAAATTTATCCAGAATTACTAGAGTTACAAGCCGTTAAAAGGCTCTAAAGTAGCTAATATATGTCTGGTTCAAAGAACAGAACATCAGCATGATATGAAGCAAATTTAGGGAGCCACTCAAGAATCCATGTGCCAAGATATCAGCATGCTCATATCAATACAATGCCACTAAATTCTTCAATTTCACATTGTAACATCCTAGAACTGAGCGGGATCTCTCTTGGTTAGGTTATACTACCTAGAGTCCACTAGTGAAGACTCTTCCTTTTCATGATTGGAGAAGTCTTTTGTAAACTGAAACTCCTACTCCTACTTGATTTGCAATGGAGAGCATCTGGCTTATATCTGAAATAATAATTATCTTCTTCTGACACATTTATGAGTTTTCCCTTCATTAATTTTTATCTGAGAAATATTCACTGCTATGGTAGGGTAGTTTTAGAACAAACACCTGGTTTTTACAACTCTTATCAGAAATTTGCAAGGTTTCAGGCAGGGAACAGCTTAAACTTAATGAAGTGAAAAACTTAACCCTTTGGGCCTTCCTTTGAAGTGTCTCAGCAATACCCTTTCAGGTAGCTTTGAAGGGTATTTTTTTCCTTTACTCTGTATATGTTGTTCTCCCTCAGTGACTCATAGGTCACAAGGTGCTGTTACTTTCTGCAAACCAGAAACAGCAGAAAGTGAAGTATAGAATGGAAGTCATTGAAAGACCTGAAAGATCTGAAAGCTTTGCCAGGATTCAAAATTTATTCCCGATTCATTGTCTTTCTGAGTGCAAACACAGAATGAATTTACTGCTTTTACATCCCTCTGTGGCCAAACCTCTATACATTTCCCTGTATCCCTGTTAATAACCTCTTTCAAAGAAACCTTGAAATGTGCTGGTATTTATTTCTTTTTCAGATGGTTCACAACATCTGGCAGCAACCATTAAAGGTATCTAGGCTACCTCCCTAAAGTCAGTAAAAAGTACTGTGTGAAAAATGCAAAATAATTATTCTGTGAGTAGAACAGAATTTAACAACATTATTTATCAGCTCACAAAGTATACAAAATAGCAGTCAAATTTCTTCTGAATGTGTGGCAGGAACAATCTGAAGCTGATTAGAGAAAGTATTTTTTTACTTCAACCACCATGTAAAATATAATGAGGCTGCTATCTCTCCTAAAGAGAGTATCCTTGACCAATAAAACTACAGAACATATTAAACTGATACGAGATCTAATGCATACAACCTCATAACACAGACAAATCATGATAGTATTCAGCATGCGACTTATTTCCCATAGTTATTACACACATATACATTGTTTCATGAAAAAAAAAGATCTACAGAAAAAAGACTGTTGAGCTTCTTAAATCAAACAATCATTGTCAGAGTTAAAGAATAAACCAGAAAAAAACTTGGTATTTGAGGAAGGATTAAAAACTGAGTTTAACTGGTTTAGTGACAAAATTTAGGCTTTCATCATCTCT
Source organism: Stercorarius parasiticus (assembly GCA_013396915.1). Taxonomy (NCBI): domain Eukaryota; kingdom Metazoa; phylum Chordata; class Aves; order Charadriiformes; family Stercorariidae; genus Stercorarius; species Stercorarius parasiticus. The sequence goes on along the minus strand of VWZL01002964.1, from coordinate 43,100 downwards.
GAGTCATGATGCAGAGATCCTTCTGAGAGCTGGAAGATTTTGTGTATTCAGTTTTGATCAACTCAACCTATTTTTTGCTTCAAGTTATGTTTGGTTTATATTTCTAAATGTATGTAGCGGGAAGGTTTTGTTTTGACGTTTTCAAATTACAAGTTTCAACTTCTGGTTTCAAAATATTTCTTTCCAAAATTTAACTGTGAAACTCTCAAGAAAAAATAACGCCTGTCTTAGCACACACTGCTAATGAATTTAGCTTGCACGAGGAACTGCAGCTCTGGCATTTGCTAACCTTTCTGTACTTAATTTTGATATTACCTGAACATATTAATTTTTTGAACAGAATTTTCTATGCTTGCTATAAAGAACCAAAAAAAAAAACAAACCAAAAAAACAACAAAAAGTGAAAATAAAAGAAAAAGATAAGAAGAAAAGAATCTCCTTAATCTTTTGACACATCTCATGCATTACCAGCATAATAAAAAAACAAAACAAAACAAAACAAAAAAAAAACAGAACCCAAAACTTCTCTATTCAGAAAGGATTCATGTAGTCCCATCGAAAGACGGTCTTTGTCTTCCACAAAAAAATTTCATTTGAGCCTTTAGATAATAAGGTTTGCCTCTTTCCCCTCCGTGCATATGTTGTCCCAGGGTCAGCAGAGATTCACAGTATTGCTAAATGAGAGTGAAATTTCACTCATGTGCAAAAATTCTATATGTGGTTAAATTACTTGAAAAATCACTTAGCTTTAAAAAAAATCTGCTGTTCCCTACTGTGACCTACTTGACTTTGTTTGCAAAAGAAAAACCACACCTATTATGCATGAAATGTACAAGCCCTCACCAAAGCTCATCGTGCTCAGGCTATCAGTATTGACCTAACTGGATTAAGTCTAGCTCAGCTAACTTTATGAACAAGCCAATGTTGATAAGGTTGCACTGTAGTACAGGGAGATTCAAACATCTCTTAGAAAAGACAGCTTTGCAAGAGTTGCGTTTCTTGCAGATTAATGTATGTAACATAGTAGGTCACAACCAAACACACATACACTAGATCTCTATACAGTATTTGTTTAGGGAGGGATGAAAGGAGGATGCAAACAGAGCAAATATGTTGGAGCTACCAATATTTACCAAGAAGGACTACAGAAGAAAATGCAAAGAGAGACAAAGAGGCTAGAAAGGGCAGGGTCCAAATTACAGGTTCAGAGATTTTTCCTGGCCAGGTGTCTTGGTAAGCTCCATTTGTATTACATTTTTACATACAACCAAGAATATACAGACCATTAGAAACACAATTTTACACTTCTATTATTGTCGTTATGTTATCATTAAGACAGAGGCAAGTATTACTAATAAAAATCTCTCTAAGATAATTAGGGATGTGGGGTGTTACAACTGCATTTTATTATTCTTTGAAGTAGTATACTATTTAGGAACCTTTGTGAGTGTTAGCCATTGCACTTCTGACAATGCAATAGCCTTTTTCCACTGATATATTGAATCTACATCATCTTAGTCAATAAGAACTAAACAGTAGGTGTCAGTTTCCACTTTAGCTACTGCATTTGAAAAATTCAGAGATTTTCCTGTTGGAGTTTTATAGGAAGGATGGATAACAAAAGCCTGAAGTGGTTTGTATCAAATGCTTCCTTACCATCCTCTCAACATAGGTCAGCACAGTGACACTCAGCTGCACATAACTGAAGCCGCATATCAACAGAAATAAAAACATGTTCCAGAGCACAATTACTGAAATTATAAACTCTGTTTTAAACAGATTCACTCAATTTTGTTCATAAAATGCCTTTTGTTTTTGATTAAACCGGTTTTGTCTCTTTTTTCTTTCATTTTTTTGTGATTCACTACTTAAAAGTTTAGAAACAAAATTCTCCTTTGTTCACATACCATCTGAAAAGTGAGATTTTTCAAAAGTGCTGAGTGTTGACCCAACTGTGTCTATTCATGTCAATATGAGCCTTACCTCTGACTCTGGTGGAGTTGAATTTTTTATATGTATTGTTTGCTCTTCCTTCTAAATGAAGTTCTTTCAAAAAAGCCAAAAGTTTCTGTGTTGGAAACGAGGTTGGGAAGAATTAATTCAACCATGTCTGGGCAATTCAGCACTGGCAAAAGTAAAGAATTAGCAGCTAGGACCAGTGGTAGTGCACATTCTCTGTGCCAAGAAATAGCATTACAAATAGCAAAGTGCTGTCTATCGAATATTACACTGATTTCCTGACCTGGTTTCTCTACCCTTTACCGCCAGAGACTCTGCAGGCGATCAGCAAGTCTTCCGTGCCTACTTTCCTGACCATCTTTTGCCTTTTCCATATAAAGAGTAACTTTCCAAACCCAGTATTCCTTTTGTACAGCAGTAAAGTATCCAACACAATGAAAGTCCAGTTTCACTTTGAAACTTGTAGACACCATTGTAATACAAATAAATATTAGGCAGCAAAAAGTATAGACGTGTTCAAAGCTAAACAGAGGAAGTAATGGCAAAAAGAAGTTTAAAAATTATAACAATTCTGTTGTTAATAATTCCCTTATTGATTTCAATGGAAAAAATACTTTAGTAGGTAATTTGTGTTAAAGTTGATGAGGAAAACACCACATGAAGGATCTTCTGCGAGAAAATGTATTTTTCTAAAAATTGAAATTTTCTTTAAGATTTCATTTTGTGGAAAAAGTTACTTTCCATCTGAAAATGAAATTAAATACTACAGTTTCAATAAGTTCAACCTATAATTGGGATATTTTTCATTGCTGAAAAGACCCAAAGGGTTCAATTTGAAACAATTCAAAACCAATGAATTACATGTCCCAGCCACATTGCTGTACAACTATTGGGTTTTGGCTATGTATAGGCTCCTGTCCTTGTAGATTTGCATGTCCCAGAGTACACCGGGATATACACAACTAGAAGAAAGACAGGCACGTACATACCTTATATACAGTTCTGCTTAACCTGTTGTGTGTGTTTACCTTTGCCTGGAGTTACGAAAACTTAGATTCAAGTCTCTCCTTAGTCTGATTTGGAGAAACCTGACATGAAAAATTGTAATAGGAATGAAGCTGAGCACAAACTTGTTGTGTGTCTAGCATGTTTTTGCTCAAGGTTTCTTCCATTATGCTAACTATCAGTGTGGGTTCGCTTTAAGACAATTTCATTTTCTTACTTCTTTAAACATCTGGTTTTATTCTAAGGAAGAGTAAAACATTTTTGGTGTCTTAAAATTTGCTTTGGAATACAAGTGTCATATTCCTTTCAATGCTAATCACAATATGTTTTGAGCTAAGAAGAAACCTATGTAATATTAGGAAAACTCTTAGCAATATTTACAAATAGGATGAAATTCCAGTTATATAAATCTTGCACATTGGATATTAATTTCAGTCACAAATATTTAAAGCCATTTTCACTGTTTTGAAAGGTTATATACTAATCAGATTATGTTTCTCAGATTTATTCTAATCAGAGTTATTTCATTATAACTCTTGATACTTACTTTAAGCCTCAAAGAACTCGCACATCCTTTAAATCCCTTGAGAATTTTGAATGGAAAATATATCATTAGCAAAGAAATCTGTTTCATAAAGTCCATGGGGTGTAGAATTACTACAAAAATTCTGAGATATAGCTTATAAAGTATATTAAACCAAACAAAAATGTTAGACACATGAATGATGAGGAAAGAGGCTGAAGAAGTACAGAGAGAATATCGTATTGATATTAAACATAATTTAGTTATCTTTTTCATATTTTTTTATGAGGACATCACGAGATGGCTAATAGGAATAAGAATAAATAGAAATTCTCATCATCAGGAGAAAGAAAATTAAAAATGCTTAATATACTTGAGCATAGGCACAAGATGATGACCATACTAGATTTCTGAAATAACTATCACATGAAATCAAAGATTCAGTAAAAAGGATTTAAGATGTTTGTCAGGTCAGCAACACTGTTGTATGACAATGGAGTGAGAATATAATACCTGTATTTAAGAAACAGAATATGAGCCATCTGATTTCTATATCATACAAGATATTGGAATGTATTGTACAGCAAAGGTTCACATAGAATTAAGATAAATAGAAAAATAACATAAAATGTAATGCTGATTTACTAGAGGGAGATCATGACAGACTGATTTGGTTACTAGCTTTGTACAGAGAGAAAGTATATGATGGCCTCAGATAACTTGGGTCTATCATTTGATACTTGCCATGTGGGAAACAATTAGGAAGGCAAAAATGCTGATTAACACAAGAAAAATAAGCTGAACCAGCAACCAGCTAAATGAAGAAGAGCTGTGGGGCTAAAAGAAGGTATTAATTAAACTATTAAACTTGTTAATGGTAAATAGTTTGGATCAGTACAGAAGAAGGAAATACAAGAAAACCTGTGTAACCTTGATGAACAACTAATACGAACAAGTTTTGAGTTTTCCTTCTATAAAATTCTGCTGCTCTGAATGTTTAAAAGTGCTTGATAGTGCCAAGCAAGAAAGTGCCGTATGTCATGTCTAGATTCCATCAAGATTCTCAGAATAACTATTGCCCTAACTGTTTTTCCTGCATTTCCAAATACACCAAAATTTTTTAGAACTGATGTACAGGATGAGGCCTCCCACAATAACGGAGAGTTTACTTTTCCCCTTTCACTGCATACCCAGTGGCTAAAACAATTAACAAATGTATGAATAACCAGGTCTGTTGAAAGAGATTTGAACTTGAATTCTTCATCTGCTTTGCAAGCATCCTTCTTTCCCATTGCACTTTATATTAGGATATCACTTTTGTTCTTTCTTAAATGATTACACCAGAGAGATCAGGTGTAAGGCTATGAGTAGGAGGTAAGCTATGAGTAGGAACTGTTATACTCCAATATATTCTACTGTCCTCTGGAGGAGCATCATCCTCATGGTCTAAATCTCATCAGGCTTAAGAGCACTCGGGTTTTGAATGAGTGTGTTCAGTATCAGATTATTCTATACAAATAGTTGACACATCCTGCTCAAAAATATTTTTTTTTTTTCTGTTAGAAGCATGGTTTTATGTGCCTTTGAACATTTTAATAGCATCTGACTTTCATAAAAGTTCAAGAAAGTTGATAAGGAGAAGATCAAGTTTACTTACAGGCAGTCTTTAAGAGAGTGGCTGCAATTAAAAATACTGTTCCATTCTCCTTGTTTGCTAGATTTTAGGCAACTACAAGCTAAGCTGACATGGGCTTCCATTTGGAAATGCAAAAATTTCCCCATGTGCTGTTATTGGAGCCAACACATCACACACAGATTCCTGGATCCCTTTCTGATGTCTCTTACCTATTACCATACTGAATCTATATGAGAATTCTTTTGGGACTGTAGCCTTAAAAGTGACTGAGACTCATCCTGAACTGAGCAGGAGATAAACAAGAAAACTAATATGAACTTTCTACCAGTGGACCACAAGGCATGTGCCAGGTATATAGTGCTTTCAAAATAAATAGATCAGGCTCCTCAATCCAGTCAAATGCCTTGTCTGTATCTGTTGAAAGAACTATATGGATTCTAGCAAAAAAGCACCAAACTTTAATGGTACTTTATGCCTTTACAGTCATCCTAACAAATTACTCCTGTCCCCATATAAACCCAATTAAATATTTGTGAAGTAGGATAGGAGACTACCTTTCCTAGGGTAGGGATGATAATGTCTCTATACTTAGTGGGAGGGAGGGAAGAAATCTATAGCTGGGACATTTGTCTTTTAAATGACCTTCTTGTACGCATATTGTGATATCCAGCTCCTTTGTGGCAGAAAACTAAACAAATAAGTCATAAGAAGAATCAGTGGGAGGGTGGGAGGCGATGGGCATGGCTTATAATATACTGCTGAGAATCCATTCAAATTCACAGCTTTATCTGATTTTTTTTCCTTCTTTTTATTAACTTCTACTGTTATGTTCCTATTTAAAGAGATAAAGGGTTCTGAGGATCATTTGGGTAATTTGATATTTTTTAGATTTTTCAGGGTGGATTTTATTAGGATGCTGGAATCTATGTAATCAGTGGTAATGGAAGCAAAGTTTTAGTTAACATCCTTGTTACTTGGTAGCATGATTAACTCACAGCTTTTTTAATGGTAGAAGACCAGCACCTGTTTGACAATAAAAACCTGTAGTGTATATCCTTTTTGAATGATTCTGTTTACATCAGTGTATTCTGTTTAACTTTCAGCCCTTGCTTTACTTTTTTTTTCATGCTTCTTCCTTATATTGTGGTGGTGAGCTACAGAGGAATCTCAGTTTGAGGAAGAAATTGTTTTCCTCACCTTACTTTTAGCAAATAAGTTTGCTCTTCGGCTTTGTTCTTAGAGAAATAAGGAAAGCACTGCACTATAATGGCATGCCATGTTTTTCTCCAGAAGAATCATAGATATTAACTTTTTTCCCAGCTATAAACACAGAATATTTTGAATATTACAATATAGTATGATGACCATAACCTCCTGCTTAGTACCTTGCTCACTGTCCTTTTTAACTTTTAACTGGATAAAAATATTATTACATGGCTAAATATGATGTGAAAGTCTTATTCATAATTAGCTTATTTTAATTTTACTGTCTTTTACCATATTAATTGAGTCAAATTTCAATAAAATAAATTACATTTACATTGTGCACTGGAACTTCAGTGCAAGCCTCTGCTTTTTTATTTCTTCCTTACCTTTGTGACTATCAAGGAAATAATTTAACAACAGGTCATTCCTGGTCAAATCATCAACCTTAATTTAACTGTCATAATTGTTTGTATTTTCTAGCTTTTCCTATTGTTTTCTTTCATTCATATCTGAACTTTTCATTTCACCTATTTGAAAGCCTATTTTGGAGAGAATTCTATATTTCTTTAAAAAGACAAAGAACATTTTTAGAAAATAACATTCATAATAAGGAATGATATATCAGTCTTCAAAATTGCTTGTGTGCTCAAAGTTGAAGGTAAGCACACATGTAATGCTGAATTAGGATTCGACTCTAACATCTTTGTGAAGCTGTTAAACACCTGTCTGAGGTGAACAGAAATAGTTTCCATCTGCAGTGACTTGTCTTGGAAAAAACTAAACGCTCTGGTTGGAATGAGAGAGTAAACATGCTAGCAAATGATGTTGAATAGGTTCATCTCCATATCCAGTGTTCATCCATACTGAAGAGTAAGAATGGAGTACAGTTGGGAGGTCTAGGGTCTTGATGACTTCAGTACTTCTATTTAATAAAATATTGTATGGTTTTTAATTTTCTGTCAAAATGCTATTTTAGAAACTTCCAGAAAGTCTCCATAAAGATAATTTTTTATATATGACCTGTAAAGCCCTCTTCCCCTGAAATTGCTTGAATAGGGTTCATAATGATGATTCGCTACTACAATATATAATCGCAGCTTCACTCAGAGTAGTTTTTGCAATGAATGTGTTGATTTTACAAATGGACCCATGCATGCTGTGTTATGACAGGCAAGTGGTGAAAATCTCCTACTGAGGAATGCCCCTAAGCCAGAAGGTCTCCAGGATATCTGATGAGTGATCTCCTGTTGCTTTATTTGGCTCTTGCTGGTACCCATTTCACTGCTGACTGGACAAATGCCATTCAACAATAAAATATCCTTGCCTGGAGGATTTGACACAGATGGGTCTGGTCAGATTGGCCTGTTAAGGGTAAGAAATCAAGACCATGACCTTTTTTACTGATAATGGTTTTGTATGTTATACTTTTCACAGAACAGCTGCTCGCTGTTTGAGTTTACATTGTACTTCTATTTAATTTTTATTTCTTTGTTTTTTTACCTGAGACTCCATATCATCATAGATAAATAGAAAATAGTCTATCAGTGTACTCAAGACAAAGGCAATACATTATTCTGCTATGTATAGTTTTAAAAATGAAATAATTCTTTCCCCTTTTTTTGGTCCAATACCACTTTAGTACGAAGATTATTATATCCAATCCTTAAAAATAGTTTTTTGGTCATTAGATATAAAATAATTACTAATCCTATCAGACTGTTAAAAAACGTTCTATATTGACAATTAATAAATTGACACACGACGAGATGGTAAAAACTGATGCACCAAGCCAATTCTCCTTTCACAGTGGTATAAACCAAGAAATACTGAAGTCAGTAATCTGATTCAAGTGAAAGGAGAATAAATTCATAACTATGCTACCATAGACCTTATCTATGTAGTAAAGTGGTGAATGAATAAGCTCAGAAAGTTTCAGAATTTCTCAGAAAGTAGTTGTTATTGATCGTATTTACCATTTCATTTTTCATTCCTCTAATCATCTTTTTTTCTTTATTTAAGTCATCTTTCAAAAACAGCTTTTATCATCATATATAAGTAAAGTGAAATACATTCTTGACTATGGTATCTGAAGAGATATTTTTTTAAAATCAAGTAAGGCCATAAATGTGACTCTTTAAGACCTCTTTCATAGTGAAAGTATCTCATTAAAATAATTTATTAAATCTTAACATTACAGAATACTATAGTTCATTGCCTTGCTTTTTATGTTACATCCCTCTGTTTAGCAACCAGAAATGGGTGAAATGAACCCAGGTTTAACATTTCAACTGAATGTATCAGGACAACCAAGTCATGACTGCAGGATTGTAAAACTCTCCATGACCTCACGTCTTAGGACTTTAGTGGTCTGAATACCTGACTCCAGAAGGCAGTGACCCAGCAGCAGTAATTGAGGCAAATATCATCGTGTTATTCCCTGGTCCCAACCACAAGCCTAGACTAATCTCATCCTAGAGTAAAATGGTAAAATCACTGGGGATTTTTGGTGAATGCCTCTATGAATTGCTCTCAGATTATCTGCAAGTGCCCGCAGTGTGCAGTATGCAATCAGGATCTTGTGTCTGTTGGCTAAACAGAATAATTTGGCTCTTGGGCGTGTGGCGCATAAGTCAGGAAAATAAGTCACCCCTGCAGTCAGTTCTAGACATTTACCTCACAGAGGACCATACCAGAGTTTTGGTATAGCCATGTAGATGTACTTGTAAAGTAAGGTAAAATTTAACATCTGGATATCAGGATCTATTTTAAGAAATTCCAAATAAGCATGAGTGTAGTTCACTAAAAAGGCAGAGTTTTTCAAATTACTTGCTCATTATGAAATGTTTACCCAGCTCTGATGATTAGTCATTGGCTGGCAGAATTTAATCTTCAGAAATACTGGAAATATTTTTATAAAGAAGCACTACAAATAACTGGAATGTAAGTTGCCTCACTTTAATGTCTGTACATTCTCAGGTCTAAATTGTTACTATAAAGTTGTTTTGAATTAAAACTTGGAAGTTTAAATTGAAAACTGTCTTGTATGTTGTAATCAGTTTTTGAAAAATGTAATCGTAGCACAGGATTCCATTTAAATAGTTATTTCCCATGGTGTAATTACCAGTGAAGAAGAATAGAGTGGCTAAACTACAGTGAGATTGAATTTACAGCTGCTAATGCAGCTCTACTTCAGAGTATACTGTTGGCTGAAAGGCAGACGTGGGCTCTCCCAAGGTTACGGGCTTTAAGTCTCAAAGCCTCCAGCAGATTACTTCCTGCATAACCACACATTTCAAAGAGCTCAGAGGCTTGACTTTAAAACAGAAATAAGTATCCCTCAGAGAAGGCACCAGTACATGATATTAAAAATATTTCAACATTAAAACTGTGAAATAAGAATCGACATCTATTCATAGAAAAATGTTCCTAACTTTTTTATGCCCAAACATTTCCCCTGTGAAAGATCTGTGAGTCTCCTGGTTCTTATGACTTTTAATAAAATTCCAAACCGAGATATATATGGAGAAGGATGGAGATACAAATCAGACATTTGTAAACATGATGACACTTATGTAGAGATGCATCTCTGATTATCTCTGTATCTTCAGACTTATCCATTAACAGTAGTATGTTTTAACGGTATTTCAACAGTTCATTATGACATAAAGGCCTTATTGTTCCCTTTGCTTAAGATCATATAGGCAATTTCTATAGTGATTTGTAAGATGATGAAGGGAACACTGTCAGCATTATGTTACAGTTCTCTGCTCTATTGGCCATGATCAGAGCAGCTTTAAGGAACTATCAAGCAGACAGATGTCCTTTCACCTGCGGCTACCTTTTGCTTATAAAGGCACATATACACCTTCCTAAAAAAATGAGTTTCCATAAGCTTAAGAGTGAATGCCTGTCAGATAAAAGCACTGCAGCTGCTGAATATGTTTTTATATATTAAAGTATGTTAAGATTGTGGGATTATTGCAAGTAAATGATTTAACTACATTCAGCTGTCCTGTAAGTTGTTTGTAATTACTGATTTTGCTTTTCAGATGTGCATAATAAAGTTCTCAATGTAGCTTTTTCAAATGCAGCAGCAATGCTGACTCTTCAGTACTCGATAGTTCAATCACACAGGATATCTTCATATTCAAGTGAGGCAAAAAATAAAAAAGAAAGATAGAGGCAGCACAAGGTAATGCCTGGTATTATTAGTGGCTCAAATTTGTTTGCTTTGCAATGATAGCTCCAGTCTTTGAAAAATTTGGATATTTTTAATCATGTCTCTGGCAATAGTCACAGCTTCAATGTTTCAGTAAGTCCATAAAACGTTTCTTGCATATGTTGATAAATTTTCCCACCTAGTCTAGAATAAATGCTTCTTTCTATTAAAAAACAATATCAAAATATCTTGTCTCAAAGAAGCAAGATACTCACAGTACATAAAAACAAAGCAAATTTTAAGTGTCACAGAAAGTTGACTTAACACATACTCTCATCATCTCCAGCAATCAGCCATTTGTACCACAGCCTATCACAATGATATTTCAGCACTTTTTTCCCAGAGAACCAATGTACACATTTTCCCCAACAGGCAATTTTTTTTTCTTGGTTTCCTATAGAATCAAAGCATATGCATTCATACCCTATATATATCTAGCTATTGATAATATAGTAAAACATATGATAATCTGTGGAGCCCTCTGATTATAATTAGTAACTAACACTTCATTTCATATGAAGTGTAAGCAGATAGGCTAAAACCAAAGAAATTAAGATTCTCAATCATGAAATACAGATGTGGAAAATGCAGTGCTATGAAGATATTTTATAGACCAAAAGGTGGGAATTAGAGCGGGACTGGGGCCCACATAAGAAGTCACAGCATTTCAGCTCAAGCTGAGAAGAGATCATTAGGAGTTCGTCCTGAACAGTATGTTTAGCTTTGAGGAATTATTTGACTTTTTCTTTTTTGGAAATTTCATTTAAATGAAGTTTTTGCCAGATGATTCGACTTTCAAAATGTCTGTTTCCACTTTTTTTTTTTGAAGATGAGGGTCTTCTGATGGAACAACCTTATCACTACCTCTTTTCCCACTCCCATTTCCAGCTGTTGTACTCTTCAGTACATTCGTCAGTAGGAATGTTCCTCTCACATCGATTGGGAAACACAAACTTTCACACTGTTTTTAATGAATTTTACTTTAATCACGTCAGGATTTGGGCAACAAGTCAAGCCACTTTTCAATCTGCATTAATTTGATGCCAGAATGTATGCATAATCTGAAGTAATTTTTGTGCTTATGAAAAGGGCCAGATACACAGACAGATGTCTTTCATTTACCTGCAGACCATGCTGCATTAAATGAGTTTAAGGAGTTAATTTTATGAGGATAGGAACTAAAAGGGAAAGCAAGGCTATTAAATGCTTTTAAAAGCATTTTATTTGTACAGACTCTTCAAATGCTCTGCAAATACAAAGTAGCAATCATGAATACTGTTTTTTACATAAAAGGCAAAGCTTTGGCTGTCTTCTACGAGCAAGTTTTGTGATCAGGTTTTAGCACAACATAACCTCTTCTTAAGAGAAAACTGTTTTTTCAACTCTCTACGCTGTACAAAGAGCTTGAAACCCCCCTGTAGTGAAGTATGAACAGATGAATACAGGAGTATTTGAACAGGTGTCTTCCCTTCAGTGTGCTGTATGATTTAATCCATAGGTAAATATATTTTAGAGAGACAAAACACAATGCCAAACTAGGGCAGGGGTCAATAAATTGAACTCTAGTCGTTCAAGTTCTTAGACTTGAAAGAGTGTACCCTTGAGATTCAGAGTATTGATGTTGATGTTCTGATTCAGTCTTTGTGTAGTATCTGGCCAGCAGTGAGGGAGTTTCCTTTCTGTCTTAATCTTCTCTGGCCGGAGTTATTGCTTGAAAACTTGTTGTTAGGACAGATCACTGTGCTGTTTATGACAAATTCTGTTCAAGGACTGGTTTATATACTGCACAATAACTATTTATGTAAGGAATAAAACCAGACTGTTCATCCTCTATAGGGAAACTATGGTCCATCATAAACTACTGGTCATCAGAGAAGCAGAAGTCAGTTGAATCACGCTATTCCTTGGAAACTGGCAGTGAGACTAACCATTTAAAATGACTATTAGCACTAACTACATTGAAGCTTCTGTTCAGTTCACTATTGCCAGAACTTCATTCATATTCAGTGAACCAGTATAATCACAACACAGAAGACAGACCTAATCTAAGGTGTGACCTTAGACAACGCTAGACACTTTAACTGCTCTTCTTTCTCACGGAAGGCCTCTAGGTTCATACAATTGCATTAAAACGTGGGGTTGTCTCACCTAAATTCACTTGTTCTAAAGTTAAGCATCCAGGTGTTCTCTGTAGTGAGCAATGCCTCTGGAAAGCAACCATCTCACTATAAGATAGGTATCTGAAATGGTTAGGCTACATCACACTTCTGAGATTCTTTTCTGTTTTGTTTTGTTTTGTTAATGTCCAAAGACTATTAAGACAGCCAAAATGAGTAGCTTCAACTGTGTATCAACCCTCTAGATGATTACGTTGACTTAAATGAAACCTTTCTAAATCTATATGGTTTTCCCTTATTTTCTAGTGTATATCCCTAGTCCTCTCTTCTTATTCACATCAGTCTTTTGATCTCATTGTGCTGCTCTCTTCATTCTCCTAGTGGTTCTAGGCTTGACAGCACTTGTCTGCCACTAAAAAAATTCTGGTACTGTCCTAATGGGACTGAATGAATACTGGAGTTCTCATTTAATTGGTTTTTCTGATAAATCATTAAATAATATTTTCTTTGAAAAAAAAAAGCCTGCCTTTTTCTGCTTTTTATTCCCGCCCAAAATACATATTAGTTGCAAGCCTCACATGCAATATTGAATTATATTGATAATTATTCAACCCTTTTAAGTCCATTTTTATTTGTGGATGAAAATAACAACTTTCATTTCAAAACAAAATATTAAACTAGTCAAGTTTTCAAAAAAAAGTTGTTAAAGCCAATACAAAATATGTCAACATTTCTACAAAGTGCATCATACTGACAAGTGAGTAATCAATGGAACTCAAATTTAGGAATAGTTTCACTATGACTGCATTTACTACTTACACAGAGATCGGCATTCAAACCCATGGTTGAGGTAGCACATCCTGAAACATTACCATGGATCAACTAAACTGTCATAACTCCACATAAGCACTCGATCTCTGGTGAACTACAGCAAGGTAATTAGAATGAGCTTAAACTTAGTCAAATTACCTTGAATGTGACAAGCCTGAACCTAATAGGGGTCAACAATGTAATTTGGTATGGAATAGTTACACGCTATTATAACTAAGTCCTCAGATTAGTTATTTCCGTGACTTGTAATGCTAATTTTGTTAATAAGTCTTTTCCACTGCCTTTTCCTATTCAGTTTTATTTAGAGGAGAGAAGGAAACGCTCAAAATGAAGGCTAATGTACAAGAATCATTTCTAAATAAACAAGGAACAGCAGCTATTTAAAACAAATGAACATGTAACAAGCTTACAGCACTGTAACAGCAGGATACAGGAGAAAAAATGTAAAAATAGCCACTTCAAAAAATTGTTTATTAAAACCCTCATCTCCACAGCAGGAAATAAAAAGAAAAATACTGAAACAGCCACCTTAAAAATGATTTATTGAAAAATGCATCACCAGAGATGTACAGAAAGAAAACACTTTACCAACCATCTTAAAATAAATTTATTCAACCACACCCCAGGAGGAAACACTATAAAAAATAAAATTTCCGCTGTGTGAAAATAAATAAATAAAAATATTTTCAAACAAGGAAAACTAAAGAAGTCCTTTTAAAATAGTTTTATATAGCTTGTATTGCATTAGTGAGCTCTAAAGACAGCTCTACTCACCAAATGTCGCATTCCCTGGCTCCATTCAACCAGCATGTCCGATACGTGTTTTAACAGAAGCACGTGAGAGGCCCCTGCTACCTCAATTTAATAATCACTGAGCTCACCATCTTTTATAGCTGATCTCTTCAACTTATATTTTAAATTATATTATTTCTTGTAAGCCTGTTTTCAAGAGGGTGATAGAGCTGTTTGAAAAGATTCTTTTCCAGCCCAGTCATGATTTCCTCTGGGAATTCATCATCTTATACTGTACAGTATGTTTCAGTTGTATTTGTGTTTGAGTGTGGTACCCAAAGTTGCACGGAAGCACAGTATCCTTAAAGAAGCCAAGGATTGCATGATGACCAGGTAGGAGCACACTGGGGCCTTATTCTACTATGACAATATTATATTATTCTGCTGACCTCAGTGAGGTTGGTTCTGATACACAGTGGTGGAAGTGACAACAGTCAGTCCTTTTGTTATCAGCCTGGCTTTGCCATTGACTATGTAAGCGTGGACACATTTGTTAGCCCCATAGCTCATGGTTTACTTATTTTACAAATAAGCAACAACCAACTACTTTGTTGCCACGCTAAGATGGAGCATTTAGCATCTTTGTTCCAGGCCATTGCTTCATATGCAAGTAAAATCAACCTCATCCTTATGAATATTCAAGTTCTAAGTCTCTCAACAGGGTTTTTCTCCCACCAGTGTGAGCTAGGTTTGTCAACCTGGAGAACTCTTAATATCTAGGTTGCCCAAAGCCTCCTTTGTGTTTAGGAACCAGCTTGGATCAGCAAAGGATGAAGTGATTCTGCTGTGTTCCAGCAGACCTAGATCAGTTACCTGCTTTATCCATGTCAGACCTTGGAAAGCCACCATGCCTACTGCTGCTGTACAAATAGAAAAGCAGACTCCATGACTTCTCCCAGCAGTACTCATTTCTGTTTGAACATGTCAGCCTTTCTGTGGTAGTAAGACCAGGAAGCTTTCCTCTCAGACATCTACCTCTCATATTCATTCTAGGTACCCCTGCCTTCCCCCAGTGGAGCCTGGAGCAGTGAGGCCCTGGACTCTCATTCTTGATGTGGCTCAGACAATTTTGACGACACTGATAAAAAGCTCTGATCTCTTTGTGTGCAGAAAAAAAGACGGTGGAAAAAAACAACATGAAAAATATTTATGGTCTTAGCAATAATGATGAGCTGAGAATTGAGCCTTCTAAGTAGCATTACTGTAAAACCAGGGAAGATAAACTCACATTATACACAGGAAATACCTCCATGAATGTAAATAGATATATGTGTGTCTATATATAATCATAGAGAGCAAAGGAACAAAGAGAAAGATGAATTTCAACTAAAGCCTGCTGTGTGACAATGTGGTTATTATCACATATATGTCCATGAAATTAAAATATTTAACTACTTTAGAGAAAGCTAAAATAAATATAGTGAACCTCTTAGGGGTGATTCTGCAGAAAACATTCAAGCAAAGTTCCTATTTGCATGAATAAAGACTTCAGGATCAGGCCCAATGCTTATTTATTTCTTCCTCCTGCTGTATAATTCAGTAACTAGAACTGTGAGGTAAAAAATATGTATAAAATGGAACCTATTGAGAAGTGGCTGTTCACTTTGTCAAAAGAAGAAAATTGTGCAGTTGGGATATGTGAAATCAGACTTCAATAACTCTTTATGATCTCAAAAAAAAGCATAGCACCAGAAATAAAGTTCATCTGCAGTAAAGTTGGTGTTGCTGCTTCAGCAAATTACTTGTGTGAGTGGCAGTGATGATTACAGCCAAGGGAATAATTCCTAGCAAATTATTTATTCAATGTATTTCACTATTTCTTCTGTTCATGATTTGTCTGTGATCAGGCAGCGATTCTCCCAGTGTTATTCTTCATTTAGAATTGTTAAGAGATGTCATCAGTGAGTACATCTTGGTCCAAAAGACATTCACAAACAACTATTCAAAGTCCGCACCTGGCCTGAAGCTTGTGTTTATCTCCAAGAGTTTGTCAGGTGGCAGATGTCTCAATAGAGCCTTTTCTCACCAGCTTCTCACTAACCTTTGTAGAACATCTTGGAGAGAATGTATGTGGCCTCCTTTCAATAAAGGCTGCCTCGCTGAAAATGCAGTCCTTTATGCTAACTCTGGGAAACAGAGGCTTAAAACAAGGCAGTTCTCCTGACCAATTTCTACTTCAAATCCAGGCACTTTGAGGCAGTGGAGAAAAAAAAAAAAAAACAACAGAATGACTAGCTCCTCAGAAATACTATACAGTACTTTCCCCTGGTATCTCCTAGTTCACCTGTAGGGTGGCAAGAGAGGGAAGCTGGGATCTTGAGAGTATTGGGTGGTCTCAATGGAATCACATGAAGAAACACTATTTAACATGTAAATTGTCTTTAAAGTCCTTCTCCCCACCCCCTTTATTTTTTCTTAGGCAATCTGCTGTGCACAGGCTTCAATAAATAGCAATTCCAAGCTTGTGGACACCAGCTATATCTGAAAACTCACATTTCTCATATTCTCTCTTTTCAAATACTTTGTATCTTTGTGAAAATGTTGGTAGTGACACAGTGACTTAAAATGTTAGCCATGTATCTTTTTTTCCCTGTAGGTTCGTATTAATACCCATATTCAGTACAGTGACGTTTACTAAGGTTACCAAGGATAGGTGGATTGAGCCAAAAAAGGCATTCTCACTTTTTCAGCAACTTCCTACTCACTAATGTAATATATATCTGCCTATTGTACTATTGCAAGAGATAGCTAGCTGGCTAGTAAAGGAAAATTCTTGTAGGATTTCATCTGTATAAAGTAGTGGGATCTGAGCCCTCAACACAACGAAAATTTTATAGTGTTTCAGGTATTTAAACCTTCATTTATAATACTTCATATCTCACTGAGGATACTGGACATACCCTTTAGTTGTGTTGTGTATTTCCCCTGCTGTGCTCTACCAAATACTCTTTTTCCCATAGTGATTTTGGAAAAGGAAAATATAATGTTTCATTATAGGTTTCTTATTATTATTGAGGTTTTTAATAACAACATTCAGGAGATATTATTGTTCTCCTTTTGTAGGAAAATTCCTTTTCAGTTGTATTAAAAATCATTCATCTAAGGAATTTAATAAAATTCCTATATAAGGAAGTTCTTATATTAATATGTGTATTTTATGCCACTTCAGCTGTAGTTCTATCTTTAATTTCGTATAAGCTATTTGGAGTTGATTAACTAGCATATAATCTCTGCCAGCCAAATACATGAAAAGTTAGTGGTGTATTTTTAATCATCTATATTCAGAGCTGGAAATTAATTTTACTTTTATTTTTTTTAAACATCTCCTGATTAAAACTTAAGCAGTCAAACATCTCAGGCATTTAACTTCAATGTTGTGTCCTCCTCTATCAGAACAAAATTGGGCATTTTCCTATACACAATAGAGGAAAAAAAGCAATTACTATCAATCAGTGACTAAGCAACAGATTGGAGTATTTAGAAAGACTCATTCATACACAGATTTGCAGCAGTGTTCAGCTCTTCTGATTAGATTCCATAGATTTTAAATTGTAGCTAATTAGGCTGTCATAGGTTCATTAATGGCTCTACTGATTCAGCACTCCCTCACCTGCATGCATATTAAAGCTCATTAGCTCCCTTGTCTAAAATACCACCTGCATTAATTGCTGCTGATGCACTAGGACTCTTCAGAAGGCTCTTCTGACAACTAGTCTACCTGCTTGTAATACCCATTGCCCCCAGAGCTCTTCATGAGAGCTAGCACATAAAGTTCATAGTGTTTCACACATTGTAATGCTGCAGCTGTTGTGAGGGCAGTCAAGCCTGTTTTCTGCTTAACAGCAGGAAATAAATAATTAGCAATGCCTATACTGTAATGCTTACCACAGGACCAGTTTATTTGCTCTGGAGTCTCACTACTGTAAGCCACTTAACAATATCATGTACAAACAAAGTGCTAGGGGAGATCCAAAGACATAAATATTATATTATGGCCAAGAACAGATGACCTCAAGTTAGAATAAGACTGATATTCTGTGACCTCTTTAGATTAAATGTTTGGTGGGTTATCTAACGTAAGGACAGCGGGCCAAGCCTGTGACACAGTTAGTTCTTACCAGTCCTTTATTGCTTTATTTTATGTAGGTGTTCTCACAATTATCAGGGTGCTAGATTATGTACCACAGTGGTTGCAGTTTACAGCTTGAGTGATAAAGAAAAGCTGTAACAGGCTGGAAGCTACCGAGGAAGATCGCTTTAAGAAGCAGTCCTTCCTGACTCCTGATTTCCATTCGGTTACAATCAAAGATGGACCAGTAAGATAACATGTGACATAAACTCAAAATACATCTGATAACATCACTGACAGCAACGTGCTTTGCTGAAAGGCTGTTAAACTGCAGACAATGTCTTGCCTGTCACAGAGAGTTTTGGGGTAAGTAGTGGTAACCTTTTGTTGAAGGTTTCCCCAAGTATAATTTTATCTTCAAATTAATTGTGCTGAGGAAGTTTTATTGTTTTCTTCTTGCAATAAAATATATCTCATTTCAGAGTAATATTTCATATTTATATTCCTATTTTTGTACATACTTCTGTTATCAATCTCCCAAGTTTCTTTTTTCTCACTTCTTAATATCAAACTGTATTAATAGCGATACTTTGAAATGAAATAATTTAATTTTAAAAATATTGAAATGGTAATAATTGAATTTTACATTTTCTTTCTTGGTTGGTTTACACCAACATATATGTATCCATACAAAAGCATCTACATCCTCCAAAACTTGTGTGTACATTACAACAAACAGAGAATTCATAAAGTTTTGGTTGACTTTGGTTCACTGTAGCCAAAGGGGGTAATGAATCATTCTTGCATCTTCTTTCCCTTGGAAATATTCAAAATATCTCGTGAAATTTGCTATCTTTTATAAAATTTTGAATCAGATATTTGGAGGAAGGAGTACTACAAGTGAAGAAGGCTCTCTATTTCATACTCATTAATTTACCATAAAAACTGACATTCCACTTTTACTTCTTCAATACTGAAAATGTTTGATGGAATGGAGAATTTCTGCACAGTAACAGCTAAATCCTGTTTCCGTAGAAATCACTGTCAAAATATTGACTTAAGTGATGAGTGATGCCTCAAATAAATAGAAAAATACAGAAAGTAACAGAACTTTACAATTACTGTTTGAAGCTCTTCCTCCGACACTGAGACCTTACCTATGGTTTTAGAAACTGAATTATCAGTGAAAAAAAGCCTATATGAGTAAACCCTCAGTTTGTGCAACAACAGGCACTGCAATAGTTGGAAGATACAGAACAGTTAGAGCTTCCACAATTCTATTCTTCTCTTCTCTCTACTGGAAACACTCAAATTTCTGATGACACATATCACAATTCCTGTTGTGAATGTTTTAACATCCTGTTATATTTTTTTTTTTCTTTACTAGCGTGAAAGAAAGAAGGAACAAAGGGTTGTTTAGTTCAAACCTTCCTTAGTCCACCTTGGTCCAAGTCTTGAGTGAGAATGACTATACAGAAAAAAAGAATCCATATTATTAGTATAATTTTGTTATGATCAAAGGCAGCATCTATAGTTATAATAGTGGTGTCACTATGGTGAAAAATGAATACTTCAGAAAATGTTCCAGCCCATCAGGGATTAGTGTAACGGGAATCTAGATAGGCAAGTTAGTTAAGGTTTAGGGATAATATTAAGCTTTCCACTGAATTCCAATCAATACTTTGATCTTGTAAATCTGAATACCCCTTTGGCAAAAAAGAAGCCAGTGTATCAACAGCAGGTGGCTTAAAAATGCCTTGCAAGTGAACTGAGGCACAGACAGATGGAACTAGCAGAGCAAACCCACCGATGATGTTTTAGAGCCATTTTGGCAAGGTCCAAGATATATTCCCTTCCTCCCACCTGTGTAACTGCTGACAGATGTCAGCAGACCTGGGGTAAAAAAATCGAGAGCTCAGTTCCCCACCTCTTCCCATGTTATTCATCCTTTCTGGTTCTGCAGAGCTCTGGAGTATGACAGGAGTGGTTTAGACTAAAGGAGTTCATGTGGAGCAGACTTTTATTCTTGTCAAGGCAGTGGCAAGTGAGAAAATGACTCCTTATGCTCTATTTTCCTGAAAGTTTTACTCCTTTCCTTCCCTCTTCTTTTAATTAAATGCACTTGTGGACTGAAAACAAAAATATTGGCTCTTCATCTTTCAGCTTTTCTTTAGTGCGTAGTTCTATTCCAGAGGTAATCAGATTTACCAATTTCTTTGGATGACATTCTTCACTTCAGCCTGGCACAGATACAGCTTTTATTCAAATGTGGTTATGATCATGAATCAGTTTCAGTGTATATGGACAACTCTCTGATTCCCAGGTATTTTCTTCATTTAGACCTAGGTTATAACACATACCAAGTACCATAGAATCATAGAATGGTTTGGGTTGGAAGGGACCTTAAAGATCATCTAGTTCCAACCCCCCTGCCATGTGCAGAGACACCTTCCACTAGACCAGGTTGCTCAAAGCCCCATCCAACCTGGCCTTGAACACTTCCAGGGATGGGACATCCACAACTTCTCTGGGCAACCTGTTCCAGTGTCTCACCACCCTAGAGTAAAGTATCCCCAGAGCCTTCTCTTCTCCAAGGTGAACAACCCCAACATTCTCAACCTGTCTTCATATAAGAGCTGCTCCAGCCCTCTGATCATCTCCATGGTCCTGCTCTGGACCCACTTCAACAGGTCCATGTCCTTCTTATGTTGGGGGCCCCAGAGCTGGATGCAGTACTCCAGGTGGGGTCTCATGAGAGCAGAAGGGCAGAATCACCTCCCTCGACCTGCTGGCTGTGCTTCTTTCAGTGCAGCCCAGTTGGCTTTCTGGGCTGCAAGCACACATTGCTGGCTCATGTTGCGCTTCTCATCAACCAACATCCCCAAGTCCTTCTCCTCAGGGCTGATCTCAAGCCATTCTCTACCCAGCCTGTATTTTGTCTTGGGATTTTCCTGACCCATGTGCAGGATCTTGCACTTGGCCTTGTTGAACTTTACGAGGTTTTGAACTTTATGAACTTTATGGGCCCACCTCTCAAGCCTGTCCAGGTCCCTCTGAATGGCATCTTTTCCCGCCAGCATGTCAACCGCAGCACACAGCTTGGTGTCATCATCAAACTTGCTGAGGGTGCACTTGATCCCACTGTCCATGTTTCCAACAAAGATGTTAAACAGCACCAGTCCCAGTACTGACCCCTGAAGAACGCTGCTTGTCACTGGTCGCCACTTAGACATCAAGCCATTGACTGCAACTCTTTGAGTGCAGCCATCCACACAATTCCTTATCCACCAAGTGGTCCGTCTGTCAAATCCATGTCTCTCCAATTTAGAGACAAGGTTGTCAAGACAAGTAATAACAACTGGCAACAACTTGCACCTTTACTAGCAGTCTCAGATGAGTGACTACATCAGGGAGATCAATCCACTAAAGATGCAATCATATCTTTAGATGTGGGAGTTGGGACACAACAATTAGCAACGTGAGGATGGCATACTCTTACTGCTGCTTCTTTTTCTAGTCAATGAAGGGAATTCTTTTGGCAATCTAGTGTTTTCACAACCTATTTCTCTAGGAGTTTTTGAAGCATGGAAACACTCAAACTCTATTTCTTCTAGCTTTAGTGCTGTGTAGAGTTTCTGATATTTCCCAGAAGTGCTGCCTGAAAAGATCTGTTGCACCACAATAGAATTCCCTTAAGGGAAATATGCAGGTGCTTCCAGCATTGCACAGAGAATAACAAAACATATATTTTGTAAGCATATACAGGATCAAATTGTCACCCAGTACTACACCAGGAAGGCAGATTGTTGGAAAGGATGTATTTCTTAGCCCATAAACAGATTACTATGCACTATCCCATACAAATACTTTTATGTACAAATTACAGAACTATTTATCCATGCTGAAAAATAGGAAAATTTTCCTCCTTTCACATGCACATACACACAAACATCCTTGTGTTTTGGAAAAGAACAGAAGGACAGTGGAAAGGATCAAAATGTTTGTTTCTTCTCCAAGCATCTGCCTTTGAGCTCTCCAAAATAAGTGTTGAGTGAAAGAGAAATTAGAAGCACTCTTGGAAGGGAGGATGTAGCTCTTCCTGACGCTTTTTCCCATAGAGTGCATGCTAAAACCTCTCCCTAAACCTGTGATAATTTATTACAGTCTGCTCACTGGGGCACAGAGAAAAGCCACTGGCTGCCAGCCAGTAAGCAATGTGGCTTCCTGCCAGCTGCCCTGCCACTGCTGGAGAGCCACTCTGCAGTGACGGTGTGTGGATATGCGTGATCTGCACCAATGGCTTTGACATGTCCCTGGTCATGCAACTTTCTGTGGGCCCCAACTGCAGTCTCACTTGCATCAGGTAGTTCTGTCTAAAATATCAACATTAGGAAATATTGTCATTGTTCATTAGTGTCAATGGGAACTGTCTTTGGATTAGACCTGCAGATTTTGGTCTCTATCGGAAATGCCTACTTTTCTCCTTTGCTTTTCTTGGCATAGAAAGAGACTATAAGGGCCCCTCATTTTTGTCTCTTTTTTTGGTAACCTTTTCAGACGGCGTGTCTAAAACAAAGCACAGTTTATGCAGTCAGGTATGAAGCACAAACTAGTTTTGGTGCACATTATACTTCTATATTTACATTAAATAAACTAGAAATGCCCCTACTTTTATTTTCTTAAAATGTTTTGTCTGTTTATCTTTGAAACTGCAATGTTAGCAGGAAAAGATCCTCTCAAGTTGTTGCCGCAGTGTCTTTTATTATTCTTACACAAAAGGGAGTGCACAGTGCCTTTGAGACCTTAAAGAAACCCGACCGAAAGGACAGGCCTTTGAAGTCTGAAAAACATGTATAATCTACTTTTACTTAGTCTAACAGAAGAACCATATTTACCATGCTCATGTCATTATGGATTTTAGGTTTTTGTTCTGAGTACAAGGTGTATGATAGTCTGGAGATTATCAATTTGGGATACATTTGAAAGTTGACTTTGATCTCCTTAAAGCTATCAATCTCAGCTTGGGAAGGAACAAAGAGATAAGAGAAACTAGAAACCTAATTTGCATCTGATACCTCTGGAAAAAAAGCAGAGAAAACAGGGAACTAAATAACTAGAAAGCCAAAAGTCTTGCTCTATTCACTGCAGGGTCTTTGTAAAATTGCTTGTTTTATAGCTAGAGAGACATCCAACAGACTGTAGTGAGATAAAAACCAGTAACTCAATTATAGCCATGGGCAGCCTTATTCTTTATATGGCTCGTAAAACTAGGATTTGTTTTTAATGATGAACTAGAACCTGTATCTTCTGCAAGATATAAGCCAGAAGCCACACAATAGGGGCATTTATTTAGACTTCAGAAAGAAGTCTGATAAAAACTGGATGTTAATTATAAAAGGGACTACAGGAATAACACTGTTAAGAGCTCTGTTTGAAAGTGTGTTTTGATGATTTTTTTTCTTTTGAATCAATTTCATCCACTCTCTTATCACATCACACCACATCTTCACCAATGATTCAAGTCCTACCAACACACAAATACTGCATGGCTTTTCTCCCATTATCAATATGAATGAAGTGTCCTACCAGAACGGGTCAGAAAAGCCATTGCCCTTTCCTTGTGTAATTGTTTCCTGAAAAAAGCACTTCTCTTGTGTTGTCTGCAAGGAAATGACCAGGTCAACACGCACTTCTTCAACCTTGCCAACTCTAACATAAAAAAATAACAGTGTGTACATTGGAAAACAATGCCAAATGCCTAGCACAGCTGAATGCTTTACTGCACACAATTCTCCCCTGAAGAACAAGTACAAGGCATTTGAAGGAGATGCTAGTAGTGTTGTTTAATACAAAGGGGCGGGCAACTTTCCCTGTATGACACTCAAAGCCTTCAAATGGCCGAGTGACTACAAGACTCTTACCCCACACAGTTGAGAGGACAGAGTGCTCTGTGGATAGTTTGTGGGTGGATGCACAGCACCAGTTCACCAGCCAGCCTACAAACCCACAGTGAGAGAAAGCTGCAGTAGAGCTAGGCTCTGGGGTGATCTTGTGTAGCCAGTCTTACCATCTGCTCCAGCCACTTCCTCCTGCATCTAGAGACCCCGCCCTGTAGTCTGCACCTTGAAAATACACTGTCAAGCCCTCCAGGCAAGCAGTAAGAGTCTTCATTTCACCAAGTACGAAAGTACCTGTGGCCAGGAGCAATAGCTGTATGTGTCCGTATTACTGACAAGTGGTCTTACACTCTGATGATTTCAGCCTGAGAACCAATGAATAGAACAGAATAGACTTGTTGGCCTCATTTAATTATCTCATAAGGGAATTGCTCATGTGGATCAGAGGACATGATTTGGGGGGCGTACAGACACCAACTGAAATCCTGGTTTTTCACTTACTGCTAACTGCAAAACTCTCACTGATAGAAATGGGGGCAAAATTTCATCCATTTAAACTAGATGCAGAAATGCCTGTAGGAAAATGGAAAAGGGTTACATAGGGTTGCAGAAAGGACATTTGATGGTCAAGGTAAGCCTTCTAATAACTTGTAAAGTATAAAATGATCCATTCACTTAGCTGAGGTAGTGTAACTCACTTCATTCCTAAACAACTGCTGTGAGTTCGGGGGTCTGGGGTTTTGGGGGTGTGTGTGTGAAAGACTGTAGGTTATTTAAGTCAGATAAGGAACTTTCACATTTTTTTGTATAATAATCACACCCTGAAATTCTGATTGGAACCTATATTAACTTTAATGACATTTGGGCTGCATCAGATGATACAATTAACATGCTAGTCTTAATATACATTCTTTTGTTTTGTGTTTCCACTATTCTTCATTTATCCTCCTGTCTCCTGGTAGAAGATATTCTCCTCTCTTTCTCCTCCATTGTCTGAAATATTTAGTGAATAAAGTTCTTGTTATTTCAAACCATTCTAAGACCTAAATACTCACTGATGTATTTGAAAGCTGTGTAAGCTAACGTCTGAAACAGGGTTATCTAAAATGCAATGGGTTGAAGTGTGAGACCTCTCGGTGGATGTGGAATTCTGTTTCTTTATTGTTATATAAGTTTTCTAAATTTAAAATTAACTCCATCTGACAGTCTTTCGTTAAACTTTTGTGTATTGTCTGAAGATCCCCATTTATGGAAATGATCACTGAGAATATTTTTCTTCTTTTCCAATGATATAAATGAAGGGCAATTCTGAAAAACTCTGTAACAGCTTTGCACCTCAGGAACTCAACTGCTTTGTAAGTCATCTTGTTATTGTTGGTGCCATTCAAAGCAGAGTGCAAAATAATACCACATTTTCAAAATGTTGTTAGTCTAGTATGAATAACAACAAGATCAAGTACAGGAAATTTAGGCATAGTGTGGTTCCAGCAACGTAAGTGGCCTGAGAATAGAAATTATGGCCGGTTTCTTGGGGTCAGTTTATAACACCTGAGAATCATGTTCTTACATTTGTGAATAATGCTGAGGAGCATTTCAGCAATATATTTCACTTGTTAACATAAGCTATGATATTTTAATTCTTTGCTACGAATTTCCTCATTTTTATTGTGAAGAACTTCAACAGATACTTACTCTAGTTCCACCCTAGTAGAATTTCCTTGATGAATTGTTTCTAATAAAACACACAGAACCAGTTCAGTAAAAATGTTGCGATTAGTAAAACAAATCCACAGGTCAGTTTCACTGCAATGAAACCTTTCTGTCAACTCCATATTCTAATTCCAGTGTTGGATTTCAGTGGACTAGAAAGCATGCTGATGAAATATAATGAGAAGATTATTTTAAAGAAAATAGGGAGACAGAAGATGGGAAAGAGTAGAGGAAAAGAACTAAGAACATAATTTCTTAAGAAAGAAGTAATTCATCAGGGGCCTGATTCAAAGCCTGTAAAAGCCAATGGAAAGCCCTGCAGTAACGTATAGATTGGCTTCGGATTAATATTTGGTTTTGTCTGAAAAATGCAACCCCGGTGAATGTCCCACTATTTCTGTTTCACAGACAAAATGTTTATTTCTTTACTTCGTAATGAAGATTTATCTGAGATCTACAGTATTATAGGTTATAAGATAATGAGACCTGATAATTGTTGACAGACAAAAACAGTGAGTTACTGATCTCCTTCCTGAATGGAATAAATAAAGGTTTGCTTCTTTTGGTGACTAAAGTACTTGGTTTTGATTAGTTCATTCATCTTTGCTGACCTTTTTTATCCTTATGTCTTGTTTTCCAGCACACTTCTCTCCTCAAGCTTCAGTACGCCAGAGCTGAACTAGCCCAGCAGGCAGCCTTTTAGTTTCAACAGACATAGAAACAAGAAGGATGCACTGCAGCAGAAAATTAGGTGAGCTTTATTCACACCCCCTGTAATAAAATAGGTTACCCACCACGGGGACTAAAATGCGTGGACCAGACCTCCCAGAATGAAAACACATGCATCTCCAATAGGAACTAAATATTCTCTTCCAGGGAAACTCCCACTCTCCCAGTTCTTGTGTCAAGGATGATAAAATATATCACACAGATTTATTGAGACTAGCTCTACGCTTGTGCGTAAGGAAGGGAAAAGGACACAGAAAGTCATGCCTCTCTTCACTTGCCTTGCAGCAACACTACCATACTTAAAGTTTTAGGATTGCAAAGACTGCTGGGAGCTAATGCTGGCATTAATTAGCCTCATCAAACTGGGTCAGAAAAAGAAGAGGGTTATGACCACTTAACCTGACATCTTCTGGTAAGAGATTTAGGGCCAAACAAGCCTTTTGTAATCTTTGCAGTTGCCTGGAAGTCAGTGAAAATACTGTTTAGTTCTTACTGAAGATTTAACATGAGCCTGACATGGGGTGCTATTATGGTACTACTTGTCTAGAAATACTGTATAGATTCAATAAGAGAAAGCCCTGGAAACTTAGTAAGTGCAGGGAGGCTTCTGAAATAGGGTCAATGGCTTGGTTCGGTTTAATTTTCGGTTTTATACAGCAGGCATTTCAAGAAGATATGCATGTATAGGGAGCTATTTTGGAAACCTGAAATAGTATATCAAATAACACACGTTGATAATGGATCCTAAAAAATTAGTTTCCATTGTACTATGGTATCCTACTCTTAAAAATCTAATTCTCAACATTGACCAAAGTTAATTGAACTTAAATATTTACAGTTACATTTTATGAACAAAATACCTTCATGCTTTGTATCATTTTTGAAAATGCTGGCCAACAAATTTCCCTCCCTAAACATAGGTTGGAGATTATACAATAGGAAGACCTTTGTTATAAATCAGGTTAAGAAATCTTTTTCTCATGGAACCGCAGGCTCAGAAACTATCTCTAGTTCCATATGGAAAGTACCTTATAAAAGAGTAATGATGATGGTGAAGAAGAGAAGGAAGAAAAGTTGAAGTGCAATCTCAAAAGCTAGGTAGATTGCGGTGGAAGTTTAGCAATGCCATTTGAAATCGTTTTTCCTCTTTCGAAGTCAGCAGTGTTGAGATGTTATCATCTGCTGATTGTGAAATCTTATGTGATCCTATTCTGATTAGTTCTTCCGTTCCCTGTGAATCATTGCTCACATAACATTGTGACCTTTCCTGGGTTGATTCAGGAAACTATATATAGAATTGAATAGTAACGAAGAATGATTTGTACTCTCTGTCTTTCATGATAATCCCTTGTGGGACTGATGAATCTTATGCAAAAAGCTGCTTTTGTCTTAGGTGAAGTGGTTTTGTAGTTAAACAGAGGAATCTGTATCTACATAGCAGCTTTTACCAGTGCTGAAAAGAGTATTTCTTTGAAAAGACAAGGAAAAAAGTGCGATATTGCATTATTTCATCTCTATACATTTATTTTCCCTCTGTCCTGATATGGCATATCCATGTGTTGTGGTTTGGGCCGGATTGGCCAACGAGAACAACAGATGCTCCCCCCCACCTCTCTCCCCAAAGAGGGGAGAGAAAGAGATAAAGAGATTTACAAGTTTAGGAAAAAAGCTAAACTACTTTCATGAAAATATTATCAAATTAATGAAATAATAATAATTTAAAAATATTGAAATAGATACAATATATCCAAAAAGGTATCAAGCTCCAAGGATGACAATTGTGTCACCAGCAGGCACAGGGAAAGTCCCAGACCTGACTCAGTGACGGACAGGAGCTGGATTCCGGATCTGGCATCAGGAATGCACAGATTGGGATCAAAGGCAGATGAACAGACAGAGTCCCCCTTGGACACTGGCCATTGAAGAAAGAGCGCTGACCCTTTGATCCCTCAGCTTTTATACTGAGTGTGATGCAGATGGGATGGAACACCCTGTTGATCAGTTTTAGGTCACTTGTCCTGTCTGCTCCCTACTGGTGTGACCGCTCTACGCTTTTCTGCTTCCAACCCTCTAGCGGGGCAAATAACAAAGTTAGCTAACCTTTGTTGTTATAGCAATAAGTATAAGCAAGAGCCTCTCTGCATACCATTCCTTGGCATTAGCTATAAACATAGGTCTTATCACTCTGAGAATGAAGTTTTCTGCAGAATATGCTGTTGATTTCAGAGAGCTAGAAGAGGCTTAGCTGCAAAGTAAAATTACTGAACAGAAAATTAGTTCTGATTTACCTCAAACCAGGACACCATGTCTCCTTTAGCACTTGTGGTCTGAACACTGTGCAAAACATAACTTTTACAGTTGTAAAAGAAGCTCTATTACGATATTAGGAGTAACATTCACTTTTGTATTATTAAAAAATCATTATTATGTTAATTATTAATTTTTAAGTTATTTACTTTTCAAGTAAAAGTAATTAAAGGCTACAGTGATGATGAGCCCTTTATGCTGGATACTGCATGAACATCTAATAAAGTTCACAAAATTTCCACCATCTTCTGAATTTCAGTGCAGTCAGCATAGGAATTAGAACTGCGGTCACTAGACATTTCATACAACTTGTAAGAGACAAGTTGCATCACAAATTTTGGGCACTGTGAGACTGTGGATCATGCAAAGTGGCAGATGTTTCTTCTAAGGTTTTCAGCTCATTTTCAAAAGAAGTTGTAGGAATATATTGCTGATGAAGATGCAGCATTTCAATGAGTATGCAAGCTAAACCATTACATCTTTGTGGTTCATCCATCACCACATGACATCTGACACCTTGATAAATCATCATTTATTTATAACTTAGTTTATGCATGATTTTTCTGCAATGTAGCTGATTATACTTTGTTACAGATCCTAATTTTCAAAGGTTTGTAAAAAGTGGATAATTTTCTGGACACCAAGTCAGAGAAGATAATAGTAATGTGACATTTGTAGCATTTCACCTCAAAGATCACAATTCAACTTGGGTTCAAATCAGAAGAAACTGAAGTTGTGGCTATGTGAAGTTTTTTGATCATCTACACAGAGTGAATTTATTGTCTCCATTCAGTTCCCAGTGTCTCATGCAACAAAGAAACATATGCAACTTTCTCACTTAATTGCTGGCATAATTTCAGGGAAAGGATATTCCTTTCATAGGCATAAAGGTTTCTGCAAGTCAGAAGAAGTGTAATAGAGAAAAACTGGAGGTATTTTTTTTTCCCCCAAATTCACAATGTATGTTCTATACATTTAGTTTATATTGCAGTCCATGCTTTATTTGTGGGTATGTTCATAATCATCGCAATGACTGTATCTAAAACCCTAGGTGTGTATGACCCCCAATCTCAAAGAACAGTAATATTTAGGGGTTTTATATGAGTGAAGTAATTAAAAATAAGACCTCAGTGATGGAAGGTCTACAACAATAAAATTCGTGTAGAAACCATGTGTGGGTGGTTTAAAAACATTGATATATTGCATAGGAATAAGTACTATGGCATCATAAAACCCCACATGCTTCTTAATTCAGCCAGTGCTATTTAGTTCATTTTCTGGTGGGAATCAGAAAAGAAGTAAAAAGTGAAGCCGAAAAATAGGAGTGTCCTTTTGGTCAGGGAAGGCATGCCATGATTATCTGTGCAAAGGAAAATTCCACCAGCATAAAACTAGACAGACAAGAGTTATGCTGCTTCTTGAAACTAAAAGTGGAGGAAATACATTACATGCTCAAGGCTACAGGGAAAAAGCTGATCTGAGCAGTTAGGTTTTGTGCATGGCAGTAAAATGTGTTTCAAGGAACACAAAGAGGAGGATGCAATAATGAAAGCAGGAACGGATTAATAAGAGAGAGTGCTGGTGGGTTGGATGCACATTTTTCATAATGCCACAAAAGAAAAAGTAACACAAAAATAGAAAAAGTATGGGTATTAACTAAAAATAACTAAGGGCCTGTCATTCTGTCACTCTCCAAGTACTTACACATGTGAAAACAACTTACATACCAAGTGTGCTGTGCTGGAATTTCCAAGCCCGTGCCATGTCATGTTTTCATAAGACTCTCTGATGTACTTCTCCACACTTTGATTTAGTGTGGAGAAGCTAACAGAAAGAGCTTGTAATGCTCACAGAGAATAAGGTTTGTTTCACAATGGAGGGTATACCCAAACAGTAAATATGTATTTAGTCATTCGGATGCACTTTAAAATACACTGAAGAGTTACCACACATACTGTGGCTTGTTTTTAAACCTTGCTATCATAAAAATCAATACATTTCAGGAATTGCCTGTAGGTTCACACCAGCTAAGTAACAGCATATGTTTTCATTACACAAGTATAACATAATCACTGCTATAATACCTATTCCCAAAATAATTCTCCTTCCCCATCTCCCTTCTTCCCTACAGGTTAAAACTAGTAGCAAATCTCAGTCCCTACCTACAGAGAGGAAGTGTTTCAAAGGATGATGGCTCTCTTAGGCAAAAGCAAAAGAATAAAGAGGAAGCTGCAAGTGAGCTGACAGAATCAAGCGAGTACATGACGCTTGATCAATGCTTGCCATTGTCAGAGACATTCTTTAGGGAAATTTTCCATTGCAGATGTCATACACTAAATGAAGTGGAACGAAATTAATACAGAACCTGCAAGACTAACAATGAAATTTTCAGGGCTGCAGTTCTTTGTTGCTCTTCTCCGTCTAAAGTGCTCTTTAAATTGACTACGTTTAGGGATGAATTGATATACCCTAGCTTTAAGGCTTTGATATTTAAACTGCTTATGATCTCAAACACACATCACAATATTGATTTGTTGTTAATCAAAAAGCAACTTGCAACATATTCATATAGAACATCAATATCAATGTGTAATAAAAACTGTTGAAATATTTTTCTAACCAACCAGTATGGCAGCAAGAAAAACGGTTTAGTCTTTCTCTGTAGTCTTTTTTTGACCCAATATAGGTGGGGAAGGTGGGAGAGAACAACAACGATGTAGAAACACTACAAATTTTGTGTGAAATAAAGGGAGTTGTGGCGGGTTTTTTACAGGTACCCCCCCGGCCAAGAACAGAAGTAGGAAATCCCTCAGATAAAATGACATAGAAATTTAACAGCTCAATCAATATCAGTGGAGGATCTGTAACAAGGAATAATTCCATCAGCAGTAAATGTAAGTAATAAAGGTGACAGGATTTTCTTGCATTAGAGTTTGGTGTCAAATGTATCATCTTGGTCATGATCCCTTGCTGTTGTGGCCTCCCTTGTTGCACGTGGTGACAAAAGAGATTATGATAAAATACTGGAGAATGAAACGGTGTTCGTTATATACTCCTTTACACAAGGAGACGGGCATTGTCTTTTATGTGTGGAATTAAAACACTTGGCAATCATTTCCTCACTCATGCTGCACTAAGCCCTTTTTTTTTCTTTTTCCTTTTTTCCTCCCCTTTTTTAGCAGGATATTTTATTCGTTTCTAATTCCGCTTAGGACCCACTTTAGTAATACTTTCTGCCTTAGATTAATTACCCTGATCTAATTCATTTAGTGGAGGACAGCTGTGGTACGTGGGTTGCCCACTGATGTATTGTGTTAAATGACGCCCATCTGTCATTGCAGCATATCAGCATGGATTCAGTGTCATCCACTTCATTGGCTCTGCTGAGATGTGAAGTACAGCTACAATGTTTACCACTGTTGTTAATTTAATATCTACACCTTTAATAACCTGACTGCTGTCATTCGCTGAACAATGATACATGATGGCCAGTGAACAGCCAGATAGAAGGCATTAACTTGACAGCATAGTAGACCATTTGGTGCTGTTAATTAGAACACTTCTGGGCAAACTTACTGTTGAGGGTCTTGTAGGGCATTCCCATGCAAAAATGCCTTACTGAAAATAAAGGTAAAAAAAATCCCTGTTAACAGTGATTCTTACAAGTATGATCATTAACCCATTCTGTTGACTCAGAAGTGGTAATTTTCTCTTACTTACCACTGACCAGTCTCCTGCTGTTTCCTCTAGCTTGCTTCCTGTCTCACCTCATTTCTTTTCCCCTTTCTGTCTCTGAAAAAGAAAAAGGTTGGAGGTACCACACCCAAACGCACACTGCCGTTTCAGACCAGTGGTTTATAGGCACGTATCCAAATCCAGTGTGGTTTTCTCATCGCACAAACGCCAGGTCCAGTCATTGACCTTTTAATGAATGTGAAGAAGTAACCCACTAAAAAATGTTTTGTTATTTTCTTTCTGAATGGAAAAGGCAATAGCAAGAAAAAATGGTAAATTCTTATCACAAAAGCTCTCTTACATGGTAGAAAAAAATATGAAAATTGATGTTCATATATTCTGTAGAGGGATTTTTTTTTTTTTAAATAATGTTTTATCTGCAGGCTTACATGAAAACTTCACTGAACAGCAAAACAAATACATATGGAAAGAAGAACTGTGTGCTCTTAACCCACTTTCATATATCTCTGCAGACAGAAATAGATACACACACCACCACACTGTGGTTATCATTTTTAGGGAGCTGGGGAAACCCATATGATTGCCTGCAGCTGGTAGTGTGTGATTAGTGTTTTAAGACTCTTGGCTGTGTGCCTCAAGCAGATATTCAGCTTTGGAGCAAGACTACCACCTGTTACACAAGCTTGAAAAACCTCAAGACTCACACAAAATAATTTGGAATATTATTCGAGAAGGACCTTGCTGAGTCCTCTGCTTTTCTTCTTTCTTTTAGGAAGGCCTAAACGGGAAGGGTGTCTCAGTGGTCACAGAATGAAAGAAATAGTTCTTCCACAGATTTTCTATTCAATTTTCGATTGCCCAAGAGTAGAAGGGTTTGCTAGGGTTTTTAGAGGTCTAAATGCCATTGAGGATCTGGGACTTGGTTTTCTAGTGTCAAATGAGGACTTTGCTACCTGAACTAGCATGGCAGTAAATGCCTTCAAGACTTTCGTGTATGACAGTGATGGACAACACATTGATTTAGGCCTCACAGCTGGTTGCTAAAGGTCCATGTTAAATGAGATGATACCCTTGCCCCCAGGTTGGCTTGGTTAAGATAAGCCTGGAACTTTCTGTAGACAAATATTAAGAGTGATTCATTGTGGTCAACACTGGAGAAGAAACAATATGATTACAATAAAAATTTCCTACTTTTGACTACTTAGGATGAATGACCCATTTACTGCTGGATTAGGGTGGTTTTAGGAATGAAACAGAAACAAAGATAAAAATCACAAGTGCAGTATGAAGACCTGCAGCAAGAAGCCTGAGGGTATAGCAACAATAGAGGCTTAGAAAGCTCTGTAAAGAATAGCTTCATACCGTTCATGAAAGAAAGATAGCTCCCTATTTCCCCAAACTTAAATAAAGTAAGCTCAATATTTTCCTGTGGAGATTGCTTTCCCAGAACTTGCAAGAGTTTCTTTAACATGTTTCTGAAAAATAGTGATGTAATATTAGCAATGATCTAAGATTCACAATACCAACAAGAGATATGATATATTTTGAAAAGCATATACATTACAGACTTTTTACAGAAGACCCGGCACCATAGTTCAAGCTTCAGAGCTAAGGGTTAATTAACAGCAAAACTTTCATTTTGATTACCCAGGATACCATCCATCTATCTACTCTTCTATTGAGAAATATTCTTGAAGAAATCAACGCCAACAAGAATTCTAGTATGCCAATTTTTAAAAAAGTTTTTTTTTATTTTTAATTAAAAATCTCAGATTAACAGAAACACTATAGAGCCCATTCTCTACATTGCAGAGAATGAGTTCCAGGTGATAATATCCAACTGTTACTTTAATACATTATCTACCTTTTTGCATCATACAAAGAAATATTAGCAGCCTCCAAAATGTGAATAAGGGGTCTGCAAAGAACCTGAATGTGAAGGTGTGTAGGTGCTCCATTTATAAATACCTTTGCTGACTGCTGTGAAATTCACGTAGTCAGCTCTGAACACGGATAAACAGCTCCTTGGGTACAATACAGTTAGAACAAAGCTGCTGAATCTCATTCTATTCCCAAACCATTTACATGTTGACAATGACAAATTTTTATGGTTTTGAGAAGAAACATGGGCCCAAATATTTCAGTTTTTAAAAGCCTTATAAAACGGCTCCCATCATTATGTCAGCAGGCAAGTAACTTCACATTTTTTTTCCTTTCTGTGTGTGTGTGTGTCCTACCTTTCCCTGAAAGAATAAAATGAGATGCAGAATAGATTTCTTTAAAGGACTGGATGTTCATTAGGTTCAACCAAAAACAAGCATTTTCTTTAAACCATTCTTCCTGAGATCACACACACAAACTTGGTGACAGACAAATAGGATCCGGAGAAAGACAAAGAGACAACTGTATTTTAATAGGGTCAGTATTAACCTTTTTTCTTTTGCTTTTAGACTTGGAACACATCTTGCCTGACAAAAATACAAGCCATCAGAGTCAAACTAAAGCAGAAAGGTCTTGGAGAACCAGACATGGAAAATGGGATTTGACTAAATCCACACATTTAGTCATTCTTGACTCCCTTTAAAGATGATAGTTAATGGCATCTTGGGTAGAATTAATCTAATTTTAGAGAATATGCCTAAAACAGGCTGAATGAATAATTTCACATACTTTTGGTTTGGATAGTGACTTCTCCATTTAGTAGGTAGAAGGTTTCTACACTTTAAGGCCAAGACAACTCTGTGGGGCACTGTGGAAGTTATCTTAAGAATATGTTTGCATCTGTACCACTGTGTGTGGCACATTGCTTCTGCCATTCTTCCCACTTTTGCATTTTGCCTAGAAATGTTATCTTTTTCCTTAATTGCATCCAGGTAGAGCTTGGGGAAGACATTTATGTGACTTTGCTTTTCTGTTTTGTTTACCTGATGAAATTAGGAACTGACAGGAATAACAGTGTCTGGCAAATTGATCTTTTTTGTAGTCTTTTGGGGCTGTGTCACAAGGCCCGGTTGCACAATAATGCAGGCAGAGAGATTACAACATTCAGGGCAATGGCTTCAGGTGAGAAGCAGAGAGCGGGAAACTCAGTGCTATGCAATGCAAAAGCAGACTTTATCCTAAATGGTCTGAAGAAGGAAGCAAAAGCATATAGGAATGACACATGCATGCATGGGGCTGCACCAGGGAAAATACATAAAGAGCAAGTAACAGCCATTTCCCAAAGAGACAGTGATATGTTAAAGTCGTCATACAAGACGACCCTGGCAAAAACACAGGTCCAATCACCTTTCTTCAAAAAATGGTTCATTCAACCTGCAATAAACACAGAAAGAGTTCACCAAAGTAATCGATGGAACAAAGCACCTGTATTGCAAACTCAGCCAAGAAGGCTCTGGGATAGAGAGTATCCAGAGTAGAAAAAATAAAGGTTAGAAAATAATGTGAATGCATTGAGGAGGAAAGGGTGAAAAACTTTGCGTATAAAAATTATCTATTGTTGTGGTATAGGGCTGGGCTGGGCTGGCCACTAAATGAACCACAGATTCACTCTTTACCTCTCTCTCCCCCTTCCCAGAAGAGAAGGGAGAGTAAATAAGGGAGATGTTTATGGGTTGAAAAGAAAACTTAACTACTTTACTGAAATATTAATAATAAAAATAAAAGATAAGAATATCAAAAGAAGAAAATACCGAAATATATACAAAACCATCATTGAGCTCCCAGGATGACAATCACGTCACTGGCAGGCACAGGGAAAGTCCCAGACTGGACTCAGGGATGGACAGGAATTGGATTCCAGATCTGGATTCAGGAACGCACATATTGGGATAAAAGACAGATGAACAGACAGAGTCCTCCTGGACACTGAACATTGAAGAAAGAGGCTGACCACTTTGACCCCTCAGCTTTTATACTAGCATGATACAGATGGGATGGAATACCCTGTTGGTCAGTTTTGGGTCACCTGTCCTGTCCGCTCCTCCCCACAGGTGCAACCTCTTTAGAGTCTTCTGCTTCCATCTGTCCAACTTGGTATGTAACAAAGTTAGCTGACCTTGGTTGTTATAGCAATAAGTGTAGGCAAGCATCTCTCTGCATACTATTCCTTAGTATTGACTATAAACATCAGACCTTATCACTCTGGTAGCAGATACTGTCTGGAAAATATGCCATTAATTTCAGAGAGTGCAGTTGGTTAGAAGAGACTTAACTGAAAAGTAAAATTACTCATCAGAAAATTGGTTCTGTTTTACCTCAAACCAGGACATACATTTAATTATACGTCAACATTGGTGCATGAGCAAAAGTGCATAAAACAGTATAATTAAATTTGGGCTGGCAATTATAAAATGGCTCCTAACCGTTAGGGCCTCTGCCACTGCATTCCAAGAGGAGTGGCTAGAGTTAATAACCTACTTCATTTTAGGGCCGAATTTGATACATTTATGACAAGGATGGTTGGACAAGATACCTATCTATCTAGCCTGTGGAATGGGTTAAGAGAACCCTGAATAAATCTAGAAAAAATTGTATGTTCCCATGGCCTAGAAATGTTAGCTCAGATTCTCTAAAACACAGTCACAATACTGTAACCCTACTGTTGGGCTATCAAACTGCCTCTTGTCATTTTGAAGGATTAAATGAATATTCACCGTGACGAAGACTGAAATCAACGAGCCTCATCTCTAACTGATTACCCAACCAGTGAAGTGTAGGATTGTTCTGAGCTTCTCCTTCTTGCTCAGTCTCTAAATACTAAACTATTTTCTACAAGAAAGGATGTCTTGTGCTGGGTGGAGTGAGGTGTGTCTTCTTGTCCATAATGCAGAACGTGTCTATCAAGGACTGAGAGCATTGAATCAGAGTAGTGCCATTGCACTGCTCAAATTTTTTAGAACATTTTTGTTTAAAGAAATTATTATGTTTCTTTGAAATGCAGTGTTCGAAGTGGGGTTTGTCAATGAAATGGTTAAATGCAATTATGCACATAGACTCAGTGGAAAATAGCTCTGGAGCCTGGTTTGGCTCTTGTATGTAATTTGAATGATATTTCATGGTATCAATGAACTGCAAAACTGTGGAATTAGAGTAATATTACTATTTTTTTCAGTTCAAAGATAAATAAAATGTGTAAGGACAGAATTATATGGAAAAGACTTTTCATGACTTCAGTAAATTTTAACTTTTGGCAGTTTTTGAAAAATGCTTCCCCTCCAAAAAAAAGTCACCCTTGCTCATACATCTTAGCTACTTTCAATTTAACACTGTACATCATAAAAGCAAGGACAAGCTAAGGTTAAGAAAAGAAAGTTCTTTCTTTTCAGAAAGAGATCTGTGAACAGGGCAATATCTCTTGAAAGGGCCAACTTCCTAATCAGAACTATTGAGGGAGGGGGGGAAACAACTCGGAAAATCAATGAAACTCTTTAAATACTATGCATGGTGAAAAGTCCTTTCCAGACTCAGCTGATCCATACAAGTTTAAGGTCAAGTTTTCAGAGAGCTTGTTGGCTTTTAGAATTTAACATTTTCAAAAATTTTTCAGCTGTTCACTCAGCCCCTAGGAATTCCTACTCGTATTTACTATAAAACGAAAGAGAGGAAAAAAAAAAAGACAACAGTAAAGCTGCAAACTTTGCTATGCTATAGACGTCTAGCCAGGCTTACTGGTGGGCATGGGCCTGACTTGATGTGCAGTCAGTTCCTATCCTTAATCACTACACTATATCTCAGAGAATAAACACGTGCAGGTACATAGAGTGGAATCTTTTTTTGCTTCTTAGGGACTTACGGGGCATCAAAACTGCTTTTGCAGCAGAGCAGGAGCAGATAAATATCTGAGGGACAGTAAAGCAAGCCATATGCTTCAGCCTTTCTCCAGGCAGGAGACTGGAAATGGATCCTTGCCCAACACCGTGGCTGGATCTACACCAGAGACCTTGTGCATCTCTTGCTGCCAGGTTTGCATGCATTCTCTCTGTGCCTCCCTCCAGGCCTCACTAAAGTTTTCTGAGTCCCACTGCTGGACTGAGTTAAGAAAACAGTAGAAGGTACTGGTGATATCAGTCTCAGCACTTTAATAAATGTAGTTATCTGCCCATGGAAATAGGCTGGGCATTGCAGAGAAAGCCATATGTTTCCAATACCAAATTCTTCACTTTCTCTGTTAGGCACTGTGTAGTGGAAACAGGTGTTGTGTGCTACCTAAAATGACCCTTTAAGATGGTTCCCATATCTGGCAAAGGAAAACAAAATAAAAGCTATACAGACAAGAAGTTTTGCATAAAGTTGTAGTTTGCATAAAAGTTTTGTAAATTAGTACCAATACTATTAAAATTATTAACATTATTTTATTTGTGAGACTATTAATTTGTTCATCTTACTCGGTTGGAATATCCTAGTTCTAAGGCATCTTTGACTCAATGGAAGTTTATTTTTACAAGGAAGAAGAGAAGGAAATGGTGAATTTCCATCTTTCACTTTCTTCTTCTTAAACAAAACAAAAACCCTTCAAAAAAAGAGCAAAAAAATCTATTTAGCCAAAACTATTTAAACTGCATTTAAATAAATACTTCCTTGCTCTCTTGTCTGTGTCATATGAACAAGAAACATACCCACCCTGAAGTTAAATCCTAAATTTAAAGCCCAATTCAGACAATAATGCAGCATAAAATAAAGAAAAAGGCAAGTAAGTGAATATTACAGGCTCCATAATAATTTTGGTGGATTTTACATAAAATATTCTCCTGTGCAGCCAGCAATTGTAACCACAGTTAATCTAATTCTGCACAGTCACAAAAGCAAGAACATTTAATGAAATCTTACTCTCTGTGTCAATCCATCCTTAGTATAAAATCTTGATCCTTTTAAAGACAAGAAACCTCCTGTTGCCTTCTGTGGGGCCACTATCCATGAGTCAAGTCAAAAAAACAATTATAAATTTATTTCCCTTAACCCCTGCTCATCTACATGTGATAGATAACATCCTTGGCTGATTCAGCTGGGCATAATTCAATTCATATCAATGAAACTCTGCAGATGCTATCTTAAAAAATGTAGCTTTTTTATTAGCTGTAAGACTTTTTTTTACTTGTACTTTGTGGTATGTGACAGACAGAAGTGTTGTGTCCTAAGGAAATATTTTCTGTCCTGTGTCATGCTTAGAACTCATATTTACAAAACCAATGTGTATGTACTACGTTAAGCAAGTGAAGTTATAATGAATATTTTTAAAGTTTAATAGGTGTACTGTAAAATAAAATACGTTTAATGTGATCTGAGCTGTATATCCTTTTACCTAGAATATACTTCAGATGCATAGTGCCTTTTGACTCTTTGGGATTAAGTATATTGAAAACAGGAAAATTATTGAAGGTTAAGTACTGTATTTTTCATTATAAATTTCCACTGCACAGTAATGAAAACTGAATAAGCAGATTAAAAACTGATTTAAAAATTAATCCTCAAATCTCTTCTTCAAGAGATTTTAGTCTTCAATTAGTAACTCAAGATTTAAAAAATTCACATTGTGGAGACCAAGATTTATATTATTGTCATGGCTGTTGTTACAAATAACCTGGGTATAGCTGACATGAAATTAAAATTTTCCCCCAATCCTATTTTAATATCAGACTTAATAAGTAAAGGAAAAAGAAATTACATATTAATTTGCATACCCTAATATTGATTGGGAAGAAATTGTGGTCACACTAGCTTACCTCAAAAAATTATATAATCAAAAATTTTTTCTAGAAAAAAAAGTTCTGACAGCTTTCAAATGAAAGAAAATTCAGAAGTAGGTGTTTATTGACTGAATTTGAAATGCTGAGTAAAATACTGATCCCATAGAAGACTATGGCTAAACACTCAATGAATGCAGTAGTATCTTTTTACCTATTTTGAAGAAAATATTAGTATGTTTACAGCTTTTGAGAATCTCAAATTTTTCTTACTCTTTGGTGTGAAAAATCCCTAGATACCTCCCACAAAAACATGCAGTCATCCATGTCTCGGGCTGCGGGGAGTACCAGAGCCTTTCACTGGTAACAGGTGGTGGTAGTGAGAACAGCTGTGTGAAGTGTGACCAGGTAAACCATCTGCTCAGCCTGGTGGCAGAGCAAGGAGAGGAAGTAGCAAGGTTAAGCAGCACCAGGGAGTCCGAGAAAGAGACAGACTGGTGGAACCATACTCTGCCCTCCCTGAGACAGAAACAGAAACAACCACCAGGAAAAACCCAAGATCAAGGGGATCCTGTATCCTCCCCCCACCAGGCTGAAGGCAGTAGCTTACAGCTGAGGAATGAATGGAGGCAAATCCACATTCGGGGCAGCAGGCAAACCCCCTCCTTGCCCACCTCGCCTTCCCGGGTGCCTCTATACAACAGGTACGAGGCTCCGGATGTGGAAGACCAGTCAATGGATGATGTGGATGATGGTCCATCTTCACCAGAGGTGTTGCCAAGGTCAGAAAAGCCTGCTCCCTCATACCACAGGGAAGAAAAAATGGGGTTTAGTTCCCTTGTGAAGGGGATCAGAGGGTCCAATATGCCAGCAGACCCTCCCCTTAGGGAAGTCTGCTACCTCTTTGGGGCCCAGGTTAAGGACATCAACTAGGAAGCTTCCTAGCCTAGTACGGCCCTCGGACCCACTGCAGCTCTTTCATGTAAGTGGCAATGAAGCTGCAACATGTAGTCCAAGAGGGATCAAAAGAGACTTCAGGGCTTTGGGACAGTTGGTAAGGGAATCTGGAGCACAGGATATTTTTAGCTCTCTCCTTCCAGTTGTAGGCAGTGACATTGGAAGAAACAAATTATTCCAGTCTATTAATATGTGGCTCTGTGTCTGGTGTCACCGACACAGTTTTGGGGTTTTTGATACTGGGATGGCCTACACCAGGCTTGCTGGCTTCAGATGGGGTTCACCTTTCCGAAAGGGGGAAGAGGGTCTTTGCTCGCAAGCTAGCGGGGCTCATTGACAAAGCTTTAAACTAGGCTTGAGGGGGGCAATACCAGGCTTGCCTGTGACAAGCTGTGGGATGACACACCAAGGTTAGAGGCACAGGGTGCTAGTGAGGGCCCTCAGACAGTTGCTCTTAGATGTTCTGGCTACGCTGCAGCACACTTGAAGTCTTAGAGAGATAAGACAGGGGCTCCTGAGGTAATAGGAGCCAAAAGGAAAACATCAGGGAAACATCCCAAAGGAATTAAGGCGTGTTCCTGTAAGAAGGTGACGTGGGTGACAGCCCAGCTGAAGTGGCTCTACACCAATGCGTGCAGCATAAGCAATAAACAGGAGGAGCTGGAATCCACCATGCTGCATGAAAGCTATGGGTTGGTTGCCATTACTGAAGTCTGATGGGACGAATTCCGTGACTGGAGTGCGGCTATCAATGGCTACAGGCTGTTCAGAAGGGACAGGCGAGGAAGGAGGGACAGAGGCATTGCCCTTCACATCAAGAAATGGATAGAGTGTGAGAATTAGAGACCTAGGCAATAAAGGGAACCTTGTGATTGGTGTCTACGACAGGGCATGTGATCAAGAAGAGCCTATTGGTGA
Source organism: Stercorarius parasiticus (assembly GCA_013396915.1). NCBI lineage: Eukaryota > Metazoa > Chordata > Aves > Charadriiformes > Stercorariidae > Stercorarius > Stercorarius parasiticus. The sequence continues at coordinate 847 of VWZL01002964.1, read as the reverse complement.
AGCCTTCTTACTCCAGCTACAGGAGGCATCATGCTCACAGGCTCTTAGCCTGCTGGGGGACTTCAGCCACCCTGACATCTGCTGGAAAAGTATCATGGCGAGCTGTAGGCAACCCAGGAGACTCCTGGAGTGCATTAAAGATAACTTCTTCAGCCAGGTAATAGACAGCCTCACCAGAGGGGATGTGATACTGGACCTGTTCATGACCAACTCAAGTGAGCTAATCAATGATGTTAAGACTGGAGGCAGCCTGGGCTGCAGTGATCACGCACTGGTGGAGTTCACAGTCTTGAGGGGTATGGGTCAGGGGAAGAGTAAAGTCAGGACCCTGAATTTTAGGAAAGCAAAAAAGAGATCCCCAGTGACTGGGAAAGGGAAATATTGGACACATTTTTAAAAAGGGGAGAAAGAAGGACCCTGGGAACTACCAGCCTGTCAGCCTCACCTCTGTGCCTAGGAAAATCATGCAACAAATCCTCCTAGAAGCTGTGTTAAGGCACACGGAGGACAGGGAGGTGATTTGAGACAGCCAGTATGGTTTCACCATGGGCAAGTCCTGCCTGACCAACCTTGTGGCCTTCTATGCTGGAGTGACTACGTCAGTGGAAAAGGGAAGAGCTACAGATGTCATCTATCTGGACTTCTGTAAGGTCTTTGACACTGTCCCCCACAATATTCTTCTCTCCAAATTTGAGAGATGTGGATTTGATGGATGGACTGTTCAGCAGATGAGGAATTGTTTGGATGGTTGTTGTGGTTTGGGCTGGACTGGCCACTGAAAGGAATGACAGATGCTCTCCCCACCTCTCTCCAAGGATAGGAGAGAGAGACAGAAAGAGACTTATGA
>VWZL01002963.1:9825-257929 GCA_013396915.1 Stercorarius parasiticus | reverse complement strand
CGATTTCACCCCCATCCTTGGCCCTTTATCCCTAGGGTCATTACTAGTGGGCCTGGTTTTATCCCCTTTCCCCTTTGTTTCTAGTTTAAAGCCCTGTCCATGAGCCTTGCTAACTCTTGGCCTAGTACCCTTTTCCCCTTTTGGGATAGGGTTTTCCCATTCCTAGCAAGCAGACCCGGTGTCCTGTAGATCAAACTATGATCATAGAACTCAAAGCCTTGCTCATAGCACCAGTTTTGGAGCCAGGTGTTGATCTGACCAATTTTCTTGTTTACCAGTTCGTTAGTCCTCAAAACTGGAAGGGCAGATGAAAATATTCATTGCAGGAAAAATGTATCTTTGGATAAATTTCACTCACACCACAATTATGTGATGAACCTATTAGCAGTCATACTCTGGCCATAGTCTGACGAGAAGAACCGTATGTGTTGAAAAGTCTGCCTCAAGCTACTGAACAGAAGTTGACTAATTTGATGACCCAGCAAAAGGGACTGAATGAAGCTATCTCAGAAGTGGAAGATGAGCCATTTGGCCACTTCGTGTTACATTAAGAATTAATTCTTGCTGAATATTGCTTGTTCTGGAAAGAAAATAATTTGTGTTAGGGCAAGAGAGATAAGGATTTTAAATTTCTTTCTATTGATACAAGAAATAGGCAGGCTACAAGGGCTCAACAGAAGCTGTACAGTGAAACGGAGAGACCATATCTGAAAATACTATTTTCTCAATTCAGATGGAGATTATTAATGATTAGAAGAAAAATCCTGATCTGAAAAAGAACATAAACATTGAAGCAGGAAATAAGTGGAATTCGCCTCCAAATTTACGGTTCCAAAAAGTCTCTTTAGTATCTGTCTAACTCTGAAGATCTCATCTCTGTTTACATAAGCAATTTACCTTAAAGAATCTAAATATTGTAATATTCTGCCTCTGCATATTTCCATGGCGCTTCTAGTCTTGTCCAGATAGAGTTGCTTGCTGTGTGTCTTGCATTCAGACCTTACCATGACCTGGAAACTAGAATATAACCCTTCTCTGAGCACACCGAGCATGTGCAGACAGGATCAAGCTTTGTACAAAATGCATCAAGCATTACTATTTCTCTTTAAGAGAACAGGAGGAGCTGATGATACCTTTTTTTAAGTAATAGCTGTAAGGTACAAAATAATCGGAATGAGAGGATTTATCTTGTTTTTTACCACTCCTGACTGGCTTCTCGAACCTCTTATTGTGTGAAGAGCTCTGTGCTGGGACAAGGTAAACTTCTGTTTACCCCTCACTTCAAATCCTCTTCACCTTGTGCTTTTTTATTTTTATTTATAAAAAAAGAAAAAGCAAGAAACTTGTCTGGAAGACAGTTTATAATCAATACTTGCTTAATAATTTTGACTTCACTGGAATAATGCTAAAACCTTTAGCTAATGCAAATTATGAAATTATACAGCAGTTGCTATTTATTGTGTTAGGTGTGCACCTCAAGCGTGAGTAACTTGGGACCTCATGTTTCTTCAAGGAGATATTTGCATACTACTGCATTATTTCCTATCTGTTGTGAGAGCAGGAAAACAGCAGTTGCTTCCGTGTTCAGCTTTGAGTATTAGGTTTCACCAGCCTCACCCATTCATTTCACTGCAGAGTGATGTTCACTTCTAAGATTCCTGAGGAATAAATGGAGTGGAGATTCTTCACAGGAACATTACTGTTAGGAACTTTGTTGCCATAATTTGCTATTTATCAAAGGTTAATCTGCAATCACAATGTCAGGAAGCAGTGAATCTTTTCAAGGGGAATTGTAATCTGATTTTTGGTCCTGAGAGGATTTCCCTAATAATAATAGATGACTAGATCTTTTGTAGTTCTTTCATTTCTTCTCTGCGTTTGGAAGATGTTTTCTCCTCTCTAACAGAGACTTCTTTTTTAATTCGTTACTCTCTCTCAAAAAGAAAAGCACACTTACAAGATCGTCTTTAATTTAAATATAAATGAGGGTCAGAGCTCAATCGCCCTCAATTAATAGTGGAAATAATGAAAAACGTACCTCATGGAGTGTTCCCTTTTAATAGTGCTGCGTTAGAGCTGCCTCTGAACTGGGTAGTGTTTTCTGGATATACATAAGATTCCAAGGCGTTAAAGGTCCTCATAAAGAAATCTCATAATTTTGACTGAGCTCAATGAGACATGTGAATAAAAATGTTTCTGTAAATGGGAGTTGATTTTTTTTTTCACTGATGGTTTTCTTTAGTTAATCTTATAGTGCACTAATAGATGCATTCAGTTACTGTAAGACAAATAGAATAATAATGGATATCCTATGAACCAATATTAAACAGAATATTCTAGTGATCCTTGACCCTCACTCTGATATCTGTGATACATTCTGATTTTTCTCAGGGAGAAGATGTTGCTAAGTCACCTTGTTTGTAGACCAAGAATAGCTGCAGAACAGTCAGGTGGAAGAATATTAGAATTTCCATACCAGTCCCAACATGAAATCCTTCTGATCTTTTGTTCTGCTCTCCATTGGATAATCTATAGTAATTTGAGACATTGTTATAATGGATTATTCTAGCATAAGCTTTTTCTAGTCATTTCTGAATTGCAGTTCAGTTAAAAAACTCCTGTTGACATCAGTGATGCAGGATCAAACATACTGTTTGATCCCATGGTGTTAAAAATAAATGTCAGGATGAAATTAACCTAAAGAAAATAAATTGATTTCAGTTAAAATTTGGACACACACCTTTCTATTAAGTTCTGGAACATCTACAATTTTGCTTTTGCAGAAAGACAATGTTGCCATAGTTTCTTCATTTACATTTAAGGAAAGAGCTCTAGTCTATTTAGATTTCATACATATGGGATGGACTTCAGCAGACAGGTGTAATGGACTGTAATGAAGTTTTTTAAAAATAAAAATCCCCAAAACAAAAAATTACAAAGAAACAAGAAAAGAGCATGGATTTCAATAGTCATGTAGTCAATCAGTATAGGATCATATATATTCTTGCATTGTTTTTTTGTTCCTGGTTGTGTTTTTTAATGAACTCAGCACTCAGCTCCCCTTTAAGCAATTAAACTGAAGGTCCGGGTTGCGAGGGCCTTCTGATTCCAATGAAAGCAGCAAGAACGTGTTGGATACAGACTGCTTTGAATTTTGAATATCTGTGCACTTTGTTTAGTATCTTCTATCTCCTCAATTATCAGCTCAACTGTGAGCGTGTTTTCTGGGGCTTCAGGTTAGGGTACTGCAGTTGAAAGCTATGGCTGTGCTGTCATTTTCTGTAACAGCTTTTATTACAAGGGTTGAATTCTGTCCGTTATACTTGGAGAATAAAGTTCACTACCTAACACAAGATAAGTGTCTGCCCAAAGAAAATTATTTTTAACACGTTTTGTGAATGTGGCACATATAATATTTGGCTGGAAGTGTTCCTTTCTTTACTCGTAAGGGTCCCTTTTTGAATTGTGTGTGTGGCTTCTTTTTATTGACGGTAAAACAATTCATTTGCAGTGCTTCTGCTCACATTGAGAGGAGTAGGAGCTATGTAGTAATATTTAACTACAATTAAATACTTTCTGATATCTACTCGTGTAATAAGACACTCTTGCCCTCTTTAAAACACCGGGTTTTATGAACTTCTGATAAGCGTTACATATTTCAAAAGAATCATAGAATCATAAAAGACTCTTAATTCTTCTTTCTAAGGTGAAGAAATTGATTAAGTAGGATGCAGTAGAAATCAGATCTATTTCATCCATTTTTCAGACTTCTTGTATGTGAATACTAGATCTTGATTATTTTATTTTTTTGTATTTTCAAGATGATATTCAAAAATAAAAAGAAGAAAGCAGAGTTTTATAGCCAGGCTCTATAAATTGACTACAGATGAAAACAACAGGTCTTCAGGGTAATTTCTATAAAAGCACATATAGAACATATATGGAAGTATATGGCTATGATAGGGATACATGTTTTTAGACCTGCAAGTGCAATACAGAAATATGTCACTATATGTATGTAAGGCTGGATGAGAACATTAAAATTTTGTGGAAACAGTTGCATGAGGGAAGAAAGAAGGGGTTAGTAACTATGATAGTTGAACTGTAGCCTTTCAAGGGATGGGAGGGGAAGGAGAACAGCTGACCTTAGGGCTTAGAACTGCCTGCTGCAGAGCTGACGCTGTCAGTACTCTCAATTGTACCCAAGGCCTGTAGAAATTCAGTGGCCTTAGATACTTTACAGCATCTAGCTAAGTTGGAAACAGACCCGAGGGTCTTGTTCTCAATCTTCAATAATTTTATGAACCATATGTCAGGATTGTTATCTGTGGAAACTGTTTGGCTTTTAAATAATTGGGTACTGCTGCAAATTCACAAAAATTTGTGTTCTATGCTTGTAGTTTTCCCTTTTGGGATACTTGATTTTTTTTTTTCATTAGGGTTTTCTTTAAAGCATGGAAGGTACAGTCAAAATCATAGGTTAGAGGAGCTGTTGCTTTACATGGATGCTTTTGTACTTTAAAGGATGGTATTTCTCAGAGCAGCGAATGAACAAATGCAAGGCATAATACTCAGTGAGAAGGTTCTGGAGGTAATTTTAGAAGCAACGAAATCTCCTCCAAGGAATGGAATTAAAACTACATGGAAGAAGGAGAGATTTATACCGGGTGTTGCTAGGTATATGTCTTCTGTTTAGTTGGTGATATTCCGTTGCCATTTTAGCTTCTATTATTTCATTGGTATTGTAGAGTTGAACACAGTTCAGACCTGCAATGTTGATTTATCTAAGAAATCTTTGTTCGTGCAAACTCTCAGGTTCACGTAAAATGATGTTTTAATTCAACAATAGAGGTTTATAAATCTTTTGTTACCAATCTCCCTTCTCTCAAGTCAATACCATTACAATCACAGAAAATAGTAGTTGAAATGAGATTTAGCTTGTGATTTTTTGTGTGTGTGTGTGTTGCTAAACATTGGTATCTGCTAGCGAGTGCTTTTTAAATCTGTGGGCTATTGCAGATCTTATTGAAGAATACTAATTGTCTCCATTAATATTTAAATGAGGGAGCAATTAAGGGCCCTGATTCTTAGTAATTGTTGAAAGAATAAAAGTTATTCTCAAAGCACAGATAAGTTACACTGCTAGGTTTTTGTTCATTACATGAGAAATTTCCTTTAAGACATACTACAAATGCAAGGGTGTTGCAAATGTGGCAGAAACAATTGCTGAAGGCAAGCAATTACTAGGATAAAGTAAAGGGAGAAGTTCCTTTGGAGTTAAACTTTAGTTGAAAAAGTAAATCTGGAAACTGAACAAGGAGGAACCACCCCCTTTTCTTTTTTCAGGAAAACAGGGCTTGGTTTATGTTCTCCTTAAACAGGATTACAGTGACTCAATACCTCACGCAGTACCTTCTAACTCTGTTTTCTTGTCTTGAGGTAAATTCCATACCAGTTCAGTAGAAGGGCCTTGAGGCGATGCAGTTAAATATGTATTTTTCATTCTTGTTGTGGCTTAGTAGTTTTCTTTACTAGGGCAAAACCTTGTGTTTGTGAGACAGCTCACGTGAGCAAAGCTTCCCTGATGTGATCCACAGACAACAAAATAAATACTTCTGAATTCATCTCTTTCTGTTTTCTTCCATTGCTTTATTTGTCTAATCTGTCCTTCCCCAGCTATGGGGGCTCTGTTCCTTTCAAGTCAAAAAAATTACAGAGATCACTTTGTCAACTTTCTTTGCATTCGCAGAAGTAAAACTTAAGGGGACTGAAATGGGGATGTGGTGCTTCTAGACTGGGAAAGAAACTCTGACCACATGCACATGTTACCAAAAATCAGAATCATTGCTGGAGCAGCAGCTGTGATATGTTGCTCCACCAGTGTGCTGCTCTCTTCCAGGCACAGATATCAGGACAGATCGGTCTAGCTGTGCTTATAGCTTTGAGGAAAAGTGGTATTTTGCTCTAGAGTTGCAGTTTTATTCGGTGAGTATCATCAGACCAAACTACTAATAAATATTTGTGTATTCTAAGTGCAAAATTTCCAGTGTCAAAAACCAGAGAAAAAATGCTTGGTCATAATAATTTCACTTTGAAGGACTGTCATTAGGAAGGATCCACAGCATGAAGATTAGTGTGGGTGGATGGGGCTGGAGTACATGTGAGCAAATGCTGAACATACCTTGGGTCTAAGAGGCTCAAGATTTGAGGATTGTTGGAGATACACAAGCAAACTAATGTTCTGTCTTGAACTAAACTAAAATATGACATTTTGAGGATACAGTTTCCGGTCTAGATTTTTGAAGCTTGTGCTACTTCTTAACATTTTGCCTAGTTGTTGTTTTTCCTTCTCTACCTCCAAAATTTTGTGCAAGTACAAAAAAACCTCCCCATTTCCACACCAGCTGTGTAAAACTCTGTGAAGCCTAGTAGAAGGGATTGAATCCAAAACACAATGCAGTATATTATTTTCATATATATTCTATACCCATTATACAACTTTATAATCTGTTCACTTTGGGAATCAGATACTATCCTGACAGATTCAATGGTATTTTAATCATGTAAGCCCAAGAGACAGTAAATTAATTGAAAATTGTATTCATCTATTCCCTAGATTTATTTTCTTTATGAAATAATAGATTGGCTTTATTCCTGGCCACCTCCCCCCTGCCCCTCTGCCCATATTTCAGTGATGGTAAATGACAAGTAATAAATTGCTAGTGATTTCCTGTATTCTATTACTCAGATTGTTGCCTGTAATAGAAACAATCTATTTTGAATTTGTGAAATTTAATTTTTTTTTTAAAACTGTCAATGCTAAGGGGGGTGGCAGAAGCTAAACACCACAAACCGAAGGAATATAATATGACTTTATTCTGCTCTCTAGTAGAACAGGTAAGGAAATGAAAAGACAAATGATAAAAGAATGAGACTAACAATATAGTCACCTAGCTATGTATCATCCTTAGTAATAAGGCATTGTTTGAATATGACTTACGTAATCCAAAACTTATTTTAGTCTGAAATCCCAGCTCAGGTGCTTCTGTACCTTTGCTGTGGGTGGAATGAACTTATGCTCTGCTTTTCCTCTAACATGGCCAAGATTTAAGGAATCAATACAGTTATTTTACTACTGCTCTACCTCTGGAACTTTAATTTTCAAATCCTGAAATGTATCTATTGAGGGTTTGAATGTGATTTTCTTATCTAAAAATATATTTAGTACTAAGAAGGGAGTCTTTCTTGCAATGTAGATTCTTGATCTTGTAACAAACCCTGTATGAACAGATGCTTATGCCCATACACAGATGCACCACAACATAGGTACCAAGGTTAGATATAGTGTGGCTACTGATGAGTGAAAAGGGGAAATAAGGCAGATTTGTATGTCATGAATTCACTTTATTTAGTGTAGCATGTTTTGAAGGAAACTGCCTGTAGACTGCATAATGAGAATAAGCGGAGAAGATCAAGTTTAGTATTTCACGTCTTTGTTGCTTATTCTCCTCATATGCCCTTTTTGAAAATTGTTTCAAAGGAAGCAAATCACATTGTAATCAATGAAACCTTTATATTGCCATTTGTGGGAAGAATTCTGGACCACTATAGCCTATAACTGTTAACATCCACCCTGCCCAGCTAAATACTTCATTCCACTGTTGAAATGAAGAAAAAGATATACCATTTTAGCACCCTTCCTTTTTAACTACTTGAATTATGTAAAATTGATACTCTTTACAGTCCCTTGGTGACTACTAATTGAATATAACTAAAATATGACAACTACTCCTCAAATCAACAGGTTTACTAAAATTCTAATTACTGTGACTTTCTTTTATTTTTTTTACAGCCAGTGTACTTCAATGTTTCCTTCCCTTATGGAACAGGAACACTTGCTTTGTGGATCTTCTAACACAAACCAAACTGTGTGGTAATGCTATTAAAGACTGTAATAAAGCTGAAAGAACTTACTTCAATTCTTTTTTTCTGCTGGAAGATGAGTACTTTTTTTTCTCTTCCTTGTGACTTCTCATGATCCACATGTAGCCAATATGTAAGGATCATGGTAGATTCCACTGGAATACCATAGATATGATGCTGCTTTTACAGCTTAGCCAAATTAAATTTCATGAAAATCAATAAAATTGACATAAGTTATGAAGCTCAAAATCCTTTTCTAAAAAAGATAAAACAGAAGCAAAAAAATTGGGCTATTGACTAACATTTACAAAGACTTAGATTTATTTGCCAGTCCTTACCTGTGACTTTTGAGCAAGTCTGAAAAGTCACAACAATTATATCATGTGCTTAGGAAAGGTAATTTTTCACTATGACATTAGGATAGTGAAGTATTACAAAATTAACTCTTTTCCAAACACACAGTTAAAGAAATAAACACAGGCAAGTAGACTAAAGCAGACTTTTTTTTTTTTTTTTGAGTAATAAATAGGTATATTTGTGGATTAATTGAGAACTTAATAATTCTAACCCAAAAAAGCTGCTATGTGGACGAACCAAATCCCTTAATTGCTGGGGGGAGGGGAGAACCCAAACAAAAACCACATGAAAACCATTAACTGTATTCTGCCATTTGTTCCACTTACCTAAAGTGTAAATGTTAGAATACAGATGGTATTTCAGAACTAGATTTTTCAATAGCATCAAATTTTTGTGTCCCTACCTATAATACCCCATGTTCTTCCACAAAATAATGTTTATTGCACTTTGTTGGTTATTACTAGTAACGTACTGAAGGTTTCAGAAATAAGATTCCATTAATAGAGTTTTCTTTAAAAATAAAACCACTTTCTGAACTAAGTATTTCTAGAAATATTTGGAGTTTTTGAGTTTCAATTGACTGTAGGTATTGTATGTCTGCTTTGCCTATGTAAATTCTGTGGCTTGATGGAATGAAAATGGTCACTTTTTGATAGTGTTGTCATTAGCATAAGTGGGCAAATGACTTCTGATGGGGGAAGTAAGAAGCTGTAGACTGGTTAGTATGTAACTTGAAATCTAACAAGATATCTAAGTAAAAACACTTCTGGTTTGTGTAAGTTCTAAAGCAGGTAATGTTTCTCCCCTTAGGAAGAAACATGCCCAGAAGTAAATTTGGCTGTAAAGCTTGACAATAGGGAGAGGTGATGCAGTTGACCTGTTGTGTCATATACTTTTTCCTAGTAAAAGCGGAACCAGACAGGAAAGGTGCTTTTCGTATAAGCACTAGCTTAAGTTCAAGTGGATGCCTAAGCATGCTGCAGAACTGGGACCTGGGAAATGAAAGGAGGAGTGAGAATGATAGCCATGAAGAAACTCCAGGCACAGCTTTGGAGACGTCTGGCCTGGACTCTGTAGTTGATAAGACAAGGAATATGAGGACTTGGGATATTTTGGAGGTTGGAGGGGTTGCAGGTCTGTGCAAAATTTAGGAAATCCTTAGTAGAAGGGGGCCAGGGAGGAACAAAGAGAGGGGGAGTAGGTAGGAGGGGGCATGAACAGGGCTGGTAGTATATAAACAATTGCTAGTCCATACTCCTGTTTGACCAAGACCCATGCTGGTCACTGCAGTCTGTTATGTTTTATTAAATCCTTTCTTAACTAGGTCTCTGTGTAATATCACTCTCTACCCTGTCTGTGAGTGCCGTAAGGACTGTGTGCCAGCTACTGGGTGGACAGACACAAATGTATTTGGGGCCAGAAGCTGGAGTCAGACTGGGATGAAGGTGCCCTGGGCTTGCCCTGCTCAACTAGAGCAGGTGGGAGGTCCCAGTGTCAGCCACCGGCAGAGGACTATGGGCAGTAAGACCTGGGTGGCAGCTACTGGAGGGGCTGGGTTGTTCGTGGTTTTTCCCTATTCTGGTGCATGTGGGGATTTTGCATGTGTATAATTTAGTAGCAAACACCAGGTTGGACTAGCTAGTGAGCAGGAGGCTGTAGGTTAGGGTAGGTGTATCAGGTGGGCAGAGCGTCTGTGTTGTTACTTGAGTGACCTGGGACTGTAGAGTGCCTCTGTCTGTCTGCTAGCAAACATCAAGCTGGGCTAGCTGGTGAGTGGAGAGCCAGGAAGGTCAGCATCCAGGCAGGGGTGTTGGATGGGAAGAGTGCTCCTGCTGATGTTCAGGGGATCTGAGAATGTGCTTGTGGATCTCAGGAGTGTGGGGGGTGTGCTTTCACTACTTGAACTTCAACCCTGACCATCTGGAAAGTAGGAAGGGGATTTGGCTACCTATGCTATGTTTGTGTGAGTCCTGGTAGTGTTATATATGGATGCTGTTAAAAGAGAGTGCTTGGTCTGCAGCAGGCTGTAGCTTCCTCTCCTGTGTGTGTGCCTGGTCACACACTGAGTATCACTGCTGGCTGAACTTGTAAATGGCAAAGCTGCATCCATTGGTCTGGGGTGGAAAAACAGATCCCTGGGTCTACAGGTGCTCTGGACTGGGTTGCAGGGGCTGGAAAGGAGTAATCCCAGAGGCAGTAGCATTAAACAGCCGATAAAGGACACCTGAGCAATCCCTCCACTCCCAGTTTACAACTAAAAAAAAAAAAAAAAAATAACCAAGTTATAGTTGTAAATGGCAATTTAGTAGAGCTATGAAAAAAACTTTTTTAAGGCTTCTTTACATAAGAACTTACTCAGTGCTAATATTCAGGTTTATCTCATGTAAACACAATTTAAATATAGGCAAATGAATCAACACAATCCTTAGTTCAAAATTCAAGGGAGTCTTTGCTGTGGTTGAGAACACTCAGGTTATGTATGCTACAATAAAACCCAACATCGCTAGTGGCACGGTCTCAGGTACGCCAGCAGTACATGCTGAAGGGAAAAGTTAGTAAATTTAAAAATTACCTGTGAAGGAAGAGTAAAAGATGGATGAAAACAGACTACTGAATTGTCCAGTTATAGCATTAAATGTGTCACGTTGGAAGAGTCTCAGTTTCTGACTGTTTTAAAGCAAAGCAGAAAGGGATAGGGAGGAAATTTCTTTGGGTATGGAATTCAACAGAAGTTGAATTCATAGTTTGATTTTATTTTTTTAAAATCATCCATAAAAATGAAGGTTTGAAGCCTCAGAAGTCTAAGCAAAAGGTGTTTCTCAGTTCAAGCAATAGTTCCAATTAGAAAACTTGTGGTGGTGGTGACCTGTGAAACTCAAAGGGCACAGTTTCCATGATACATACTCTAAGGGTCAAGACAAGTCAATGAGGCAGAAATGAGATCTCTTTCCAGCAGGTAAACTTTCCCATATGAAAAATGACCTTGAAAAATGGCCCTTTGACAGCTGGATGCATATTGTATTGTCCAAGCAGGTTGTCTGGAAAGTAAAAGAGTCTACTCTTGCAGAAGTTGTGGGTTTTAAGTATGTTCTTTTCTTATATTTTAAAGGAGAATAGAATAAAAGCTGTGGAGTGGGAATACTTTAGATGATGTAGAAAGGAAAGTACAGTGTAGAAAGGATTCCACATATGATATTGCAAAAGCAACAATGAAAGAAACAACAGGCAGGATATAACGCTAACATCAGAAGGACTCTAATGAAGGTCAGAACAACTATCTTGAAAATAATTGTTTAGAATTTAGAAGTTGAAGTACTCCTTAAAAAAAAAAAATACAACAGTGTCTTTAATGTTACTATAATGTTTACTGGTTACATACTTCCATAATGCTGATCTTGGTGCAGGAAATTAAATAAATAATTATTTCGGTCTTCTCTTTTAACGTTACATTGTCCAGTCTTTCCTGACCATGTGCAGCTTCATTTGCCTAATGTTTTCTGTTGTATTAAGCAGACTACAACTAATCTGAAACCATTTGTTTCAGAATCTGTTGCATTTAAAGGCTGAGTGATGTCACTTGAAACAAAATCCTCTGTCTTTCACACCCCTACAGGTAAGGGAGTTCTGAGTCCTGTTTCCTGTATCTCCTTTTGCTTTCAAATAAAGGCAAAATTCCTCTTCTCATGTTTCTCCTGGCACTTCTCAACTCTTACCACTCCATTTCCTTAGTGATCTAACTTTTCTTGCCTTCCTCTTGTCTTAAATCAAAATCCCTTTGTCTTTGTTGGCTTTGTAGTATACACCTAGGATGCCCCACCCTGGCTGCTGATCCATCAAAGCGAAAACGCAGCAGTTGGAAACAGAGTTGTGCACTCAGGCCCAGGCATAGTGGGAAGTCACTGAGTCAGAGCAAAGACAAGCTCTGACAAGTTGGAGCCAGCCTCTGGTTTGCGGCCATTACAGGAATGGAAACTATATCCTTGGTTCTGGAGAAGAAGAAAATGGCATCATTACCTGGATGTCCAAGATGTCAAATAGTTATAACTAAAAAGACCTGTAGTAGTATTCCAACACTGCATTAAAGAAAGGAAGTGTAAGTGATTCTAACAGATGCCTAAAGAAAACTAAAAAAGAAATAATCAGGTTTTATAGTACTTTCTCAGCACCAGTTTCATGGTTTTTAGTGTACATTGAACACAATCCTCTTAAAACCTGTTACTAATGGAAACAATTTATTCTTTCTGTATCAGTAATTTCTAGCATTCTTCAGTTCTTCTGCAACTTTCTATATTCCTTGTCAGCATCTAATATTTCTTTCATGATGCAGCTCGGGAGTGAGATGTCTGGATTTAGCAAAGTGCAACAGTAATTATGAGCAGAGTGGCTGCTGCAGTTTGAGTGCCCTTGCACAGATGACACCACTGAACAACAGGAAACAAGGCACTAGCCATAGAAAAAACCAGAAGCTTGTAGCAGAGTGTACTCGGTGGATACAAGACTAGAGTTTGAAACTAATATTTGAAACAGAAGAATGGGTCAAGAAACATTAACTTTTTTGAAGTGTAAGGAGAGTTCCTTTTCAAAAATGACTAGCATGTACAGGTTTCTATATAAAAGTGTTTGGAGGCCGAAAGAGGAGTGCGTGTTGCTGTTGTTCACATGGTTAATTTACAGGTATTTTTTAATGGGGAAAGGGAAGAAATAGAGGAAGGCACGAAGGTAAACATTATGAAAAGCTGAAGGGAGCCTTCAGGCATTCAAGTGAATGTGCTTAAATACTTCATTGTGAGATCTTAAATACCTTCATAATACATAATAATTCTATCTGAGGTCATTCTTGGTGATAAATGTTATGCGACTTTTGCTTTTTGGCTTGTATTTAGTCTTGATACCCAGAACAGAAAATATCACTGCCAGTGAAAGTCCTGCATTCAGCTCGTGCTTATTCATCTGCATAAATGCAATCTCAAATGAAATGATCATTCTGGTCCTATTTGACCTAGTTACTTCTAAAAATACAGTTTCCAGGACAGCAAGCCAATTACAAAAATGAATGTACTGTATCCATTGATATGTTTCCACACTGACTTGGACAACCACCATTTCTTTCTCTTAATTCTTTTCACTTACTATATCAGTCAATTAACTTAATTTTGGATAGTTCCTCTTTATATCTCAAAACCTTAACAGAATCGTATTTGTGTGAAAGAGTCTCAAAATATTTCAGACTGAAAATGTACGTAATCATTGATAGCAAGGCTCTTATCTGGCACCCACCATCTGAGTCCCAGTACAGTATTTCCTTAGAGCTTCAAAAACTGCTGCAGAAGCTGTCAAAGAAGATGCATTATCTTGAACATAAGAACTAGCATTTTTTCCCCCTTTTCTGCTTGTTAACAGACAGCAGCTCAGTCTAGAGAAGCAAACTCCTGCTGAACTGCTATTGGGTTGGTGTTCACGTACCACTTCACAAGATCTCTGGCTTCATTTGTGAAGCAATATGTAAAACTCTGGTTTAAAAACAAAGGAACAAAATCTCAGTATTATATCGGCAGAAGGCTGGCTTGAAGTTAACAGATAATATTGTTCACCTAGAAGCACCTGCCTTAACCTCTTTGGACTTAATTTCCATCTTCTGAAACACTGTTTCTCCTTTGCTTTGTGTGTGATTTTGTTTTCTCATATGCAGCACAAATGAGGCTGTGTTCGCTGTGACACGGAGGTTTCTTCCACAGTGACTGCTTTTCAAAGGACAGACCCACTTTTCTTTCTCATAGCTATGCTTTTTTGGGTTCTGTATATACATAGTTAAATTTACCTGCTTTATAAAATCACTATATTCAATGGGTCCCACTTAGAGTGCTTTTTTTACTGTTACGTGTACCTTCCCTCTGATTTCTCTTGCTTAACGATTCTCTGCATTCTGTGAATTTTATACACGAGAGTTATATAACAATTATTTTATAATTATATAGTAATCTTCATGAATGCTGAAAATAATGAATAAAAGCAGGCTTCTTGATTTTATGGCTTTATTTTACTCTTTTTTGTTTTAAATCAGCCTCTGAACTTTTCATCAGTTAGTGTGCTTTGACATTGTATAACGCTTTTCAAAGAAGTCATGTTATGTTGTGGCACTAAGTAAAATATGAAGTCTATGTATATGTTTCAATGAAAAAGCTGGTTTTGGTTACCTAGGCATGAGTTTGGACTACAGCTTATCAATACAGACTCACATAATGAAGGTTTACAACACAGAATAGTTTTCTACTTGGTCAATTTTCAAATAGGCTTGTATTATTTATACTTCCAATGAATTAAATCCAATTCTTTGATGGAAACAAGTTTGGCTTGTTAAGCTATCTCAACCATTCTGCTTCTGAAATACCCCAGAGTTATTAGATTTATCCAAAACTTGCATCAGCAAGAAGGTGTCCTCAGTCACCTCTCTTTTTAGGATACATGAATGCTGATTATAATGCATTTCTTCTCAGTAATGAAAATTTCCAGTGCCTTATGCTTATTATACTAGCTCAGTTTGTGACATAGACTTGAAGAGTTTCAACCCAGAGCAACTTAAATTTATCTAACCTGTCCCTCTGCCTCCATGCATGAATAACTTTCCCTATGTCATTCTGATCAATATTTATCTAGCGTTTTATTAAAGACCTTTAAATAGACAGATTGCATGACCTCTCCAGGCAATCTGTTCTAGTGCTTCACTCTCTTTACCCAGAAGTTTTTCTTAATTTTTCTCTTGAATTTTTTATTCTGTAAAGTAAGCCCATTACTTCTCTTATCCATTACAGGTAAGGAAAGCAGATTAGTCCCTCCTTTGCAGAAGCCATATATTTATTTAAGACATGTTTGAACTGTCCCTTCTGTCTTTAAGGTAAACTACATTAATTCAGTATTTTCAGTTAGGTAAGCTTTTGTATACCTCTGATTATTCATATACTTCTCTTGACTTCTCCAGTTAATGCACATTCTTATTGAAGTTCAGCGCCCAAACCTGGATCAGAGATTCCAGTTAAATATGAGACTCTTCTTGGTCTTATTGGTCCCTTTTCCCATAATTTTCATCAGCAAGTACAATGACTCTAAGTAAATGTGAGTGATCTCACCAAGCAGAGCTAATGGAGGAACTTATTCAGCTTTCCTTTTCTTTCCTACTCCATTCCCATTCTGTTAATTGGAATGGTCAGTTTATCACAGCGGGTCTTTCCATTGATGCAACAAGCCCAGTTAGATGTTTCTGTTTCCTCAAGGTCAGCCTTTAATGCTGTTGATTCAAGAGCCAACAGGAACACTTGTTTGCAATGACATATAATTTTTTTTCTTATGGAGCAACTCCTTGTTTTGCCCTTTCCTAAATTGTCCCTAATGCTTATGCTCTATTTGAGTATGTGCTCTTAAGAATCTGACTTTTTCCATTTCCTGTACGCTTTCTTCTTAAGTTTGAAGTCAATGCAGAACTCCTTGTTAACCATATTGATCTTTTTATATGTTTCTCACCTTTCTTCCATAAGAGAATTATTTGCTTGAAATATCTACCTGAAAACAAGAATTTTTATGGTGTTGCTTCTCCTTTGTTTTCTGAGGGTTATTAACTGTTCTGTTTACTTATAGATTTCCTTGAAATTACTTCTTACCATGACATTTTGCTCAGCCATTTTATCCTTGTTGTTTGGAATCATAACTAAAAACCATTTAGGTGCTCTTTGACCTCTAGATCAAGAAACATTCACATAGCACTCCAAGAATCTGTTAGACATCTTACCTGCCAAGTTAATCATCTAAGCCAAAGCTAGTAACCTAGGCTTCTTCTCTAATTAACGAAGAGTAAGGGGCCTCTGCAGACCACGATGAAAACTTTAACGTAAGGAATGAAGCATTATCTGAAAGAAGCTTTTCCATTATATTCTCTATAGATACAAAATTTAGATGACTGGGATAGATTTTGATGGATAATTTTTTAGGTTGCTAAAGTTCAGTGAGCTGAATCACTCTCTCTGTTTTTTTTTTTTATAATCTTTTTTTGAGCAGATGTTTGGATAATTGGAATTGCTCATTACTACTAAATCTTAAATTATGAATAAGACTGCCACTTGTTATCATCAAGCCTTGTCTTCTTGATGCTCATGTCTTACCCTGAGCTCTAAGCATGATGGTATCCAGTGTTGCAGTGCAAGGCAGTGCCTGCCTTGATCTTTTCAGAAGTTAATTGATTAATTGATAAATGGATTGGCAAACCATTTACTCAGAATTTACTTCTGTTTCTTTAAACAGGAAAATATAAATTAAATCAACCAATAAACTATCAACAGAACTACTGAGGTTCAGGCCAAAAGAATGAGGCATGGATGTTTCAGGGAACAATTTTTTAACTTACCTTCTAAGTGAACAAACCAGACGCTTGATTTGTATACTGAAAAAATATGGAAGCCTTGTTTTTTCTCTTACAAGAATTGTGGATTTTAGCCCCAAAATACCGAGGTAATTTGCTATAGTGGTTCTTATTTTGCCTGCTGGTAGTAAAATAAAAATATTTTATATCCTAAACAAGTTGGGAATGGTAATTTCTACCCTCAATTGCTTCACAGTACAAGCTGTTTGTCAAATGCGCTGTCACAATAACTTCTTTGGGTAATAATTTGAAGAATCAATAGTCTTCTCTCTTTTTTTATGAAACCTGGCAACTTTTCCATCGATTGCTTTGCTTCTTCCAGCACTGCACCTGCTGCCTTTGCAGTTTCTGATTAATTTTCAAGCATCTCAGCTCGTTTGTGTATTTCAATATAACACGGTGACTTGGGTTTCTGAGATTATGCTGGCTGTTTCTTTCCTGCTTGGAGGCTGTAACCTAAGTTGGCAATATGTGCCATACTTTATATATGTAATATTGTGCGGTTTAGGTAACAAAAAACTGGATAGATAACTGTATAATTCTTTCCTGCATACAACCATAGGATTTTATAGTGAAATAAAAACAAAGAGAAACAAGTAGTGTTTAGTATCATTGTTGGCTAAACATGTTTTAGATGGCAGTTAAGGAACAGAAGCTAACTATGGTGTTCAGGAGAATCTCTTCTACTGATCTGTTGTGCATACGTATGGTAGTTAACAATGAACATCGAGGAGTGTAATAATTACCGTCAGAGGTAACAATAAAGTGAATGCTTGCTATGGATACTTGCACTGGAATAACCTAACTGCATTTCCTTTCTGGGTCTCTTTTCAAATTAAAGGTTTGCGTAATGACAAGTTTAAAACTCATTGGGAGTTTCCAACTGGAGTGGAATTTTCTGTTAACAAGTGCATGTTCGTTTCTTACTGGAAAAGGTTAATAAATGAAGGGTGGATGTTATAAACATTCACAGACATGGTATTTTGCAGATGTCTGTAAAAATTTGAGTAAAGTCTTCTTGCTGGCTCTAAAGTTACAGTTTATCTATGGCTAGGTGGACTTTAGCGATTAGTCTTTGAATAGCAGTGATAATTGATAATGTTTGGCTAGTAGTGTCTTAATTATTGTTCAAAAAACCAGCACCATTCAGCCTTCTCTAGCATTATCTCTTCTTACTGTCAGTTCCTGGAATGAACCGTTTTAGACTAAGACTCTTTCAGCAACAGGGGTATGCTGAATCTGTATTCATAATAGCTCCTCTTCTCTTCTGTCCCAAACCAGATCTTACTGTCAAACTCTTTCTTGCATAGTAATCTTTAGATTTCAGCTTTTTTTTAGTTACTTCTATTGCTTCTTCACAAGTGATTTTGAGAGCCAAATAGATTTTCCTGGTGTCCACATATGTAGGATATGGCATGAACCAAGCTCTAGTTGGCTTTCTAATGTGCACATGCTGAGCTGGTAGTGATGTCCAGGAGTTGGAGAGGGATGATCTTACATATGTAAACCAGTGGTATTACTCTAAATGCTATTTCAATACCAGCTCACTGCATATTTACAGATTCACCTTTTGCCTTGTGTATACCAAGACTACTGTCTAGCTATTAATTGACATCACTGAGGTAAATATTCCTTTTGTTTCCTACTCATCACTTTAGAAGATGGGCATCCAGCATTGCTAGTAGGATGACAGCTACAATTGTCTCTCTGGGAAAATGGACAGCATAACACACATCTATTGTGTGTCCTGATGGAG
Organism: Stercorarius parasiticus; assembly: GCA_013396915.1. Classification (NCBI taxonomy): domain Eukaryota; kingdom Metazoa; phylum Chordata; class Aves; order Charadriiformes; family Stercorariidae; genus Stercorarius; species Stercorarius parasiticus. The sequence goes on along the minus strand of VWZL01002963.1, from coordinate 239,486 downwards.
CGCAGGAAACAGATTTTTATAATCTACAAATTAATTGTGATAAAAGGGAATCAGTTAATCAGAAGGTATACATTTCAAACTAAATTAAGCTCAGACATCTGTATATCAGTTTAATTTGATGGGGTGAGCCTGAAGTTAGGGAGGATATGAATATATCTTTTGTCTACTTAGATATTCTTCTGACAGAACACACTGCAAACCTGAATGTCTCCTTACCCATACTCTCATGAAATGGGCAAGCAGTCTCACAGAGACCACAAACATATCTGTACTCTGTTTTCACAGTAGAAGTCCCAGTGCAGGCTATGCTAAACAGGAAATTCTCTCTAAATCTGTGGGCATTTCCAGTTCTTTCTCATCAAAGGAAAGACTTTAACCATGCTTATTTTTCACTTGTCTAAGGATGGAAAAAATATGCATTCAGTTGGTTTAACTTAGTGATGTTATTTTCCTCTAGTAAGAGAGGGGTTTACACCTTTAAGAGCTGGCAAGTGAATGTTGACAGGTGCAGCTTTAAAAACCTGCAGAAAAGAGGGTCTCTGGTTAAAATAGAACATTAACAATCCTTGCTTATGTCTTCAGGGAGACATAGCTGTTTCAAAGATACTAAACTGTTGCTTACCTTGATGATGCAGATGTATACATTTTTAGTTACTTCAAGTTGTTCAGCAATGCATCTGTGAAGCCAGTCTGCATCTGATTCATATTAACTTAAAAATAACCAACCACACCTTAGATTTCTGGGAAATCATAAATGTCAGCATTTCAATGGGTTCAGGTATAGTCATATTTTCAGACACATGTAGGCAGTTTTGCTTAACTTCTAGAAATTTTTCAAGTTTTTGTTGTTTTTTTTTTTTTAATTTCTGAAACCTCTTACTAGACAACTTATCTGTATTCCTGTGCTCATGAAACACTTCTACAAGATAGGTCCATGGGGAATACCATGAGCATCTCCAGCAAATTCTACTTTGTAATTTAATGTTCGCTCTACCTTGTTCAGCAATCACAGCTGTAATTATCTAAGTGATCAGTCTAAGCTTTTGAATATAGACATTTGAATTAATCTAGATCTGGAAAAAAGTTATAGACTCAACTATATTTCACAAACAGAAGGATTTTCAAATTCAACTAAGATTACCATAAACGATTTTTTGTATTTTGAATGTGGAACCTTGAATTCATAATTGTAGGAACAAGTAGTTCTGCAAATCAGAAAGCTTATGCTCCTAACTTCTTTGTTTGCAAAGGCAGATAGGTGGGTAGATACACAAGTACATAGGTAGTGTGCCTTTTAATTGTGTTTACAGAACTGAATGCAACTTGATTACTAGAGTAAATTACGTTTGAGAAGGAAAAAGATACTTAAAAAAATGCTGTGATGTGAATCCATACTATATTTATAAGCATTCAATTTTCTTTAACTCTGCATTATTGATCTGTCTATGTAGGCTCACAAATTCGATTGTTGTGGTAACAGTGTCTTACAGTGAGAGACTGCTCCTGTCTCTGAAGACCTTAATGTCTCTGTGGACAAAGCATAGAAAACTGAAAAGGGATACAGCCTTCTCAAATAATTCTCAGCTTGATTCACCAGTAAAATATGATCCTTAATTTACCTGTTAATCTTTTTATCACTCAGTTCAAAACATGGAAAATATGAGAGAACAGAGTCTGTCTGTGGTGCTCAGAAAACTTGTATTGATGTGAAATGTCAATATTAGTAGGAGTTTTCTGAGGACTGGTGGAAATGATGCCTCATTCCCTGTTACTTTCTACTGCCAGGTAGCACATAGCAGGTAACTGAAATGAGTGAATGCCCTGACAAGATAAGGTTGAATTTCTCAATCAGCTGGTGCAGTAGGAAGATTCAGCTGTGAATGATGATATTCTGTGCAAGGTAGGCACTGTTGAGGAATCATAGAGCATTTCTGACTGGGCAAATATCTGACTGGGCAAAAAAAGCACAGGACCGCTGCCGACAGGTGAAGTAGCACTTCCATTTCTTGGATTATTGGGTCCTGTTGTGCAGGGATTAGGGTATGGATAACTGAGAAAGCCCGGATGGGGAAGATGATTTCTGAAGGTACTCTGAGCCCCAGGATTTTGTTTTTTCAAACTATATGCATCAACTGAGAATCTGAGTGACACTAGTTTTGTGTATATACAGGTGTACGTGTAAAAATGTAAGTATACGAGGCAAGTATCTGTATAGGAACACCTTGATGTTTTTCATTAACTTGGAGATATCTGCCAGTATAGAACTGTTTCTTACTGTCATTAATTACACCTCACTAAGCTCAGTAGCTGAGCAGAGATGGAGGTTTCAACCTGCATTCAAGACAAATTATTATTTTGAAGACAATAAACAAGCTGTACTGAGCATAGTTTCCTTTTTTGTGTAGGTACGGACAGCTATTTAAAGTCAAGGGTTATGATGATGAAATCGAATACCCAGTTACTGGGAGTTAGATGGCAGTATTAGCTTACAGTACACTTCTGATATTTTGTTCATTTTTTTTTCCACTCTCGTCACTTTATTTTTTTTCAGCATCTCTTAGTGTTGTGTTAAGCAACATGACTAATCTGTCATGCAGTTCTCTCATTCCTTCCCCATAGGAGAAATGTGTGCAGTGGTGTGCCTTGTTTTGGTCTTTTTTTTTTCCTTTTTACCTTCCTACTCTTTTTGATTTGCAGTCTTAATTTTACCCTTTTGTAGGAACTTCTGGAAGTCGTCTGAGTCATGTTGCTACTCTGCAGAGATTTTGAGCCATATTTGGAGATGAGTAATGCAGCCTAGGAGACCAGTGTGATTCTAAATTGGTGCAACTTATAGCTTCCTCTGCCATCCCAATACATCAGCTGCACTTAGTAAAATCTCTGCAGATTGTTTTAAACACAGTATTTATACTTAGGTTTGTTTGTCAACATGTAAGTTACACCTCCCTAGCACATCCGCTTTTATTTGTTAGAATTCCAGTGCTGAAGGGCCCAAAGAGAGAAGAAAGGAAGAAATTAAGCTCTAGTTCCTCCTCACGTGAAGCTATTCCTACTTTAATCTTCTCTTTTAGCACTTGCACTATGAGAGTAGGTATTGGGGTGAATGATTTATATCTGTGCTTTTGAGTAGGTTTATTTTGTAACAACTTTACTTACTTACTACTTCAAATTGGACCCTAAATATAAATGAGTGTGGAAATGGTTTCTCTTAAACATTTTGGAGTTCATGACATTTCAAAAATAAACACACTTTAAGTCTCAAATCACTGGTTAAAAAGGATTCAATGAAGAAAAATGATTCCTAATTAAATAGGCTCAGACTAAACATTTACAGATGTTAAAATATGCACTGTTGATTTTCCTCTGCAGGTGCATACATAAAGCTTGCTGAATAAACCACCACTCCATCTTGGCATAGGTAAAAGTATGGCTTTTTGGATTATGTTATTCTGAGAAAGTTCCTCAGAGTACACTAAATCATATTTCTAGTGATATGATTCAATTTCTGGAAGTACTATCTTTGAGAAGAGACATTTTCTCACTGAAGACATAAGCATGGAGGCACTCAAAACAGATGTTTATCAGTGGATGTGGATGGAAATATATCTAGATAGCTAGATAGATATATGACATATGCTTTGGGTCCATGCTTATGCCCCACAGAGGTATGGACAGCCCATTTGTTAGAGCTTCTTTCAAGGCTGCAGCTGATGCAAAACTAAGTTAAAGGAGAAGTTAGGGGAAGAGAATAGCAAATATGCCTTCTACCTTACTGACTAGGCTATTAAGGGAAAGATGGAACCAGTTCTACACAGATGTGGATGATTGTTGGAGTAGCTGGTCAGGTGGGAAGGCACCAACGTGGCTTGAAACTGTACTCATTTTGAAAAACCCCTCCTTCTTCCAAATAGTAGCTGTTCCTTCAGTTACAAAATACACTCTCATTTTGAGGAATGTGACCGTTCGTGCATGGGGACACAGCATGCTGCTGTTAAAAAAGTTACTTTTAGGTCCACCTCTTAAATCAGCTAAAAAAAGGCAGCCTTACTGTATTGCTGAGTTACAAGTTCATTTGCAATCTCAACATTCTTCTGACATGCTTTTGTTTACTTTTATTAGAGATATCTGCTAATAAATTAGCACTTTCTAGATCATTCGGTACCTTGAGGTGTTGCCGGTGAACTACAGAGCCATTTACTTGTCTGTCACTGACTGAATCTAGACCAATTTTGGATTTCAATTTGGTTTGCTCTGTGGGACTTTTAGCAGCCCCTGTGTCCTGCTTTGGGGTGAAACAGAGACAACTTTCTGTTCAGTGAGAGAGGCTCTTGCTTATTTGTGTTGCTGTGGCAACCAGGGTCACTGAATGGGTTGTTTACCCCATGGAGGGGCTGCACCTGTGGGGAGGGGTGGACAGGCCAGGTGACCTAAAACTGACCAACAGGGTATTCCATCCCATCTGCCATGCTCAGTATAAAAGCTGAGGGATCAAAGGATTTGGTTTTTTTGTAAGAGCTCTTTTTCAAGGGCTTGACCTCCTCAATGCTCTCTTTCTTCAGTTACTGATGTCTGAGGAGGACCCTGTCAGTTTGTCTGGCTTGGATCCCCATCAGTGTGTTCCAGAATCTAGTTCCCATCTGTTGCTGAGTCCAGCCTGGAACTNGCCCTCATAAACTTTATCTTTCTTCTTCCTCTCCTTGGAGCGAGAGGTAGGGGAGAGCATCTATCATCTTGTTATTGGCCAACCCGGCCCAAACTGTGACATCCTGTGAGGTAGGTGTACTGGGCACTTGATTGTAGTTTTTAAATCATGTATAGGCTTTGTAGTAACAGACAGACTGTGGAAGCAAAGATGGACTACAAAGGCTGCACTCCCCTTTCACCTAGAGAAAGTCTGTTATATCTCAAAAGGTGTTGACTCCAAGGTTGAAAAATGTTTGATGTCCTTTTTTGTTTTGGTTTGGTTTTTTTAAACAAGTGTCATGGTTTCAGTTGGGATAGAGTTAACCTGCCTGCTAATGGGAAGTAGTGAATGAATTCCTTGTTTTGCTTTGCATGTGTGTGCAGCTTTTGCTCTACATATTGAACTGTCTCTATCTCAACCCACAAGTTTTCTCACTTTTACTCTTCTGAGCCTCTCCCCCATCATCTGAACTGGGGGCAGTGAGTAAGTGGCTGTGTGGTTCTGCCTGCTAGCTGGGGATAAACCATGACAACAAAAGAAACCCCACCATCTTGCATGGAGGGCTGACTTCCAGTGTTCTATCCAGAACACCTATATCTTCTAGGAGTCCTGCAATGTAGAAAAACTTGTGGCATGGCACTTTCTTAGCATTTAGAATTCTTTTTTTCCCAATATGGTAATGCCTTAGTATATACAAAAGTATACATAAAAGAGGCTCTAGGAAGGGGAGGCTCTAAGGTTACTGTCCATTGCTGTTGGACATTAGTCCAACAAGAAACATTGTTGGTAAGGCTCAAGAAATCCTGAGTACTGTTCATATATGGAGCTGTTGACATCTAACTTACTAAGGAAATGGAGTTTATATATTGAAATCAAAGGAATATGAATGGGGTGTTAAAGACTGTTGCGCCTATTTTGTATTCATATATCAAAATTTTAGGGATTTTAGTTGTTCATTAGCTAGAGGTGAGAACTAGCTCTCAAACAATTTCACAAAAAGTAAATGCACAAACGATGTTTGAGGAATAACTACAAGCTGAACTAAACTTAAGGATGTGAAATCAGCTAAGTGCATCCTGCAGCTGTACATTGGCATAAAAATGACTTTTGTTTCTTCATCTTTGCCTTAATGTAGAATTTTGGGTCCCTATACTCTCTTAGGTGTCCTAAACATTGTATGGGTAGGAGACTTGCTTGCACAAATATGCTTTTCCTTTGTCCAGCAGCTGATTTTAATAAAATGTAGAGGAACGTGTATCTCTGAGAACTCTTTCCCTCCTGTTAAATTTCAGTAAAAACTATTGCATTGTTCCAAGGAAGTCATGGTTGTAGGGTAGCACCAAATATATTGGACAAAGTCACTTCTGAGTACCTTTTCAGGACAAGTTAATATTCCTTAATTTGGGAATTCCTAATTGGCATTATGATGATGATGCACTTCAAACTAGCTATGGCTTGATTCTATTAACATGCTGGCAATATTCAGGCATATAGACAAGGGATGATCTTCACAGCCTCAATTTAGCTTTCACTAGTCTTAAGTTTGGAGTCTGATCAAATATTTTTTCTGACCATCAACAAGAAAGTATGGAACTTCAGAAATAGCCTTTTTGCTTAAAAAAACCCCACAACAACAACCAACAAAAAAACCCGAAAAAAAAAAAACCAAAAAACCCAGCACCAAACCAAATAAAACTCTCTTACTGCAGCTGAAACATAGCTTGCTGAAGCCAGCGATTTTGTGTTTATATTAAAATAAGACTAAATGATCACCACATCAGACACTGAACTTAAGGGCATCTTTTTCATAGAATTGGTTTTTTCCAGAACTTGAATGTGGTGGTGATGAGGGGAGGTAAGAATGAAACAGAGCAGGACCAATGATAATTATTGTTGGAACAGCTGAAATGATGCTCTTATTTCTTTAAAGTTTATTTGTGTGTTTGATTTTATTTTTTTTAAGTCATATCATTCACAGTCACACTTAGCAGTTGGTTTTGGTTTTTATTCTAGAAGAACAGACAGGCTTTTTATTGTTTTAGCACTGTATTCAGAGCCTGGGCCAAATATTTGGCATTGGTGAGAACAAGGCTTATGCCCCCATCTTGACTGGAGAACAGAATATAAAGCACCCTTGAGCTGAGAGCCTGTGTCCTTGCTTTTTAGCACTTTGGGGCCATTGGCAGTAAATGTTTCTTTCATTGACAGGGGCTTCAAATAAAGGAAGAATGCATGCAAGAAAGAAAGAATTCCAGAGGGCCCTTCAAAATGCATTTGTTTTGCCTAGGGCCAAGTTTTTCTCCCTCTTTACTACCAGGTTGTACGCCTAGGGTTTGTTTTGTTTGTTGTTTTTTCCTTGTGTGGAGGATGTCGGAAGCTATGTTTATTTATCAATTTACCTTAATAAAATCACATCATCTAAGTATTGAGGTCTAATATCAGGCATAAAAGTGTCTTGGTGTGAGGATCTTTTTGGTGGTACATGGCAACACTGATGCATTTGCAAAATGTGCAATTGCGAATAAAGCAGCACATGTCTACATGTTTCTTAGAATCATAGAATAATTTAGTTGGAAAAGACCTTTAAGATCATTGAGTCCAACCATTACCCTAGCACTGCCAAATGCCATGCCCCTAAGCACTACATCTACACGTTTTTTAAATACCTCCAGTGATGGTGACTCAACCACTTTCCAAGGCAGCCTGTTCCAATGCTTCAAAACCCTTTCAGTGAATATTTTTTTTCCTAATATCCAGTCTAATCCTCCCCTGAATAGAATCAAACATGAGACATGCTGCTATTCAGTCCACAGACATTTTGGTGGGGATGTATGTGCTTATTTGGATTATAAAATCTTCATTCATTAGATCATTGTGATTTAAGTTGTTTTCTGTCCCTAGGAAACAGTGCATTAAGTATCTTCATTTTAGCTAATCATCTTCATTTATTTATTCCTTGAAAGACAGGATATATACACAGGTTGATAGAGCTGTGGATAATTTCTTATCTGTCCAATCTCAACTCAAAAATTGCTCACATCGGGAATTCTCTTTGCAGCAATGAACAGTACTATCCCTGATCGGTAGCATTAATGAAAGCAGGCATAAATTAGCCTTTTTTATGCTTACTAATTAAAGGTAGATGGCCTTGATCCAGCTAGTCCTAATCTCAGGTTACTAATCTACACCTTGTACTGTTATTTTCAGTGATACAAAGATGCAAGTGGGGAGAAAGGGAGGAAAAACCACTTTAGAAGTACATCATGCACTTCAGACTTCTTTTGAAATTTCAGGAGTATGGAAAAAAAGTATTGATGCTTACTAAACCTAATAGAAGCTCTTCTGTGGCCTTCATTTGGCAGTGAATCAGGGCTACTATTATCATGACTGTATGATGACTTTGAAACAAGATTAGAAAAAGCATCAACCATCTGCTTTTCAGGAATACACAAAGGGCTAGGCTGGCTCTAAAGGATATGCTGGGAAAGTATGTCATGATCCACTGTGGTGAGGAGAAAACAAAAAACAAGGAAGTTGGAAGGATGATGATGACCACAGTCTTTACAGGCAGAAAGAAACAGATCATGAGAGAGAGGGGAAAAAGTGGCATTCCATCAAAATTGAGATATTGGCTGGCATACAGAATGGTGGAGAAAAGATTTACCTTCAAATACTGTTTGTTTTTGACCACCATAGTACTTTTGCTCTTACTCTGCTTAGAAAAAAAAACCAAAAATGACCAAAGCTCATGTTAAGTGACTGTAATTCAGATGCTTCTGAGAGGAAGTATAAAGGGTAGCGACATTTAGAAACCCCTTGATTTTAGCTATATCAATGCCATAAAATTATCTTACTCAGTTGCATGGGTAGAAGAAAAACAAACATGATTTAAACAGTCAGTGAGTCACAGTCAGAAATTTCAGCTGTTGAATCCGTTAGGTAGCAAGTTCCAATAATGCTTTCTGTAGCCACCTATGTGTTTGCAATTTGCTTAGCTATAACTGTCATTGATCAGTGTCTTAGTAGGGATAATTATGTCATAAAATATGGTCTCTTTCTATGATGAATATACTTTTCTTTGTGCTGCTCAAGAACTGGATGTTTATTTGTCAACAAGATATTTTTAATACAAATAAATAAAAAATATAATAGCGATTTAAATGTATGATAAGTAACGTTTAATTTTACTTGAAAGAGCCCCATTATATTCATTGTAAGGTACCTGTGAAACAGTAGACGAATAATTCCAGTCATCTGAATTCCCCTCTAAATCTTCATGGAAATGAACTTGTACAGATTCTTCTGTCCCTCATCAATTGTTTGAAATGCCCAGGATTTATAGTTTGTACATCTTTAGGCACCTGAGCTTGCTACTAGTGCCTGTTACTAATTCACTGATTTGACAAGAATGGGTGAATTCCTGGGCCCATGTCATAGGTGCAATATCCAGTCCTTTTCCCTTGATGTCCATACCAAGTCAAACATATCCCACAGACGTAAGAAAATTAAAATGCTTTCATAGTCATTATTTTCTGAAGAAACTAAGGTATATTTAGAATAGATGCCTGGCTCATTTGAACACAAAACCAAACAACTCCAAACCTTTAAAGGACTGCAGTATAAAGGATTGATTTATCACAGCATTTGAGGATGCTTTCCAAGTGACTACAGCAGCAATTATCTGGTAGATATGGAAAAATACATTCCATGCTAGCTCATGCCACATGTAAGAGGACTGACAGAGTTAAACTCTGCCAAGTCAGAAGCAGCAGAGGTGAAAATGGTTTTGAATGTAGCAATGCTACGTGTGGGAGGTTGTGGTTAAGGTGTGAATCCCTGAAGTGTCATAGCTGAATCAAGGTTCACTAAATATGAACCTTCCTACTTACCACTTCAGCTATGTACTTTCTTCAGAGAGTGTCAGAAGTGCAAGACTTGAGATGACTGCTAGGGTAGAAAAACTGATTAGCTCCCTCACCTGTGACTCAATTTACGTAATCAAATGCAAAAGCGCTGTTAATGATTCTCAGAGTTTATTTTACTAGTCTGGAGATTGTGGCTTATTCAAAAACTGAAGACACTGATGTTTTGGGGTTTGTTTCTTTTTGATAAATGGAAACTTTGATTCTCTTATTTCTGGAAGGTGAAGGATGAACAGAACGCTAGACACTATGAAACTGGTTACATAGTGGGTACAATGTGGGTATTCCCAACTTGTCGTTAAGCTTAATATCATCATAATGTGATATTGCACATCTCCAAGGTGTGCAGTTAGGAAGAACATATCTTGTATTTACCTTTCTTATTTAAGGACTGTTGACCCTTTAAATAGTAAGCTGCTACAAGTAAGTGCTGCCAGATCTGATACCTATCTTGAAGTTTGGCAGGCTGCAGGCAGGGAAAGAGAGCTATCTGTAGTGTTGAAAGGAGGGAGAAGTATGTAGGAAGAAGTATCCTTTCTGATCTTTTACCAGCTTCCCCCCACACTCACTACTGATGTGCTTGCAAAAACAGCATGGTCTTTTTGCAGTGTTTTGTTTTCCTTATTCGTCTTATCCCTTGGAGGTGGGGACCCAGGCATTTTTCTTACTATAGGATCTAGACAACAAAGCTGCTGTATTATGGTTTCCTTGAGGTCTGGTTCTGCAAAGCGAGAACTTTTAATGGAGTGTGTTTCTTTTTATTTCTTCCCCACCAGTTCTTCTTTTCCTCCTCCTCAGAAAGGCCTTTTCCTGCCATTGTAGTTGTTCTCCAAGCCTTTGGCAACTCTCCTTTAATCCTCTTTCTTTTTTTTTTTAATATCCTTTTTTTTTAAGGGAATCCTGGCACCCTGACAGCAGACCTCCCTGACCTCAAACTTTTGGCTAGAGCCTAAAACATTTGAGGGATTTTACAGGCCCTCAGGCTATTTAATGCTGCAGCTGTGACAATGACTTTGAGTGCAGCAGGGGAACAACAACAATTTGGATACTGTTTAGGCAGGCTGTGAAGAACACCACTGGATTCACTAGTGTCTGAAGCTGCCTAAAGTTGGGGAATGTGTTATTTTGATTGTGGGTTTTTTTCTACATGACAGAGTAAATGTATGCATGCATAGCCAGAACAGAAATCTCAGCTTTGTCAGCTTCCCACTGCAGGTGGGTAACTCTGGCAATACAGGCTGTTACAGACACTGACGGAGCCCTGAAAGATGAGGAAAGCTTGAGCCTTTCCTCACTGTGGAACTACTCTCTTGCGTTCATCCTTCATTTTTCTTCCCAGTTTCTGGGAATAAGAGGAAGGCAAGCAAGCCTCTGGAAAACTCCAAATTTTGCTGTGGTGCAGTGTAGTAGCACAGAGTAACACAGAAGTTTGCATGTTGTTCATTTAGTAAAGACCAAAGTTTTAATCTTCAGAGTTTCTTCTGCAAGTATAGGTTTATAGACAAGATAACCAACAGTGTGTGGAGTAGTTCAGTACCTCACAGAGGCAGATGAGCCATCAGTTTAACCCTATCCCATTAGAGATGCCCAAGAAATAATGAGGAAATGGAGCAATCCCTTCATCCTGCACCACTGTCCCCCAGGCAGGGTGGGAACAGCTCTCTGCTGCCAACTCTGAAGCTTGTAGTCAAAAATAAACAGCCAATGGGGAATGTGGCCTTCCTTCTCCAGGAGAGACTTGTGGATCAATGAAAGAAGAGCTGCCTTTGGACTTGATGCAGGTTAAAGGCAAGATTAAAAAAAGGTTGAGGTGGACAAAACACTCCATCTAGACCCCCTACCCTCCCAATTGATTTTCCCAATTATTTATGTTCCTTTTCTTACGCCTGCATATCACTGGAGTTAAATGACAATTACAAGATTACCAGCAGATGACTTATAGGAGGTGGATGTTAGCACCTTTTTGTGTGAAAGAAAACAGTACTTTTCACCTTCACATATAGGTGATTGCTTCTTTCCTGTCTCTAAGTTCTCATCAGAACATAGTTGGCACCTTATTTAAACATATCATGGGTAGCACACCAGTTATATCCTCACAGCTATTTACCTACCACAAAGTAATGCATGTTTAGATTCCACGGTGTGTTTTGGGGGGATACTGCTGTTTGATGGTGTTGTTCCCAGAACATCTGTGCTGGTTCTGGCAACCCGGAGGACTGTTTGTCTTCTAAGTGCAGGCAATCTCTATTTTTAATACACCTGTAGTACTATCTCTAGAAAAGCAGGAGACAAAGGAGATGCCTAGAAATTCACTCAGATGTGTAGGTGTAGCAGTAAAGTCAGAGGCTGACTGGTGAGAGCCCACCTGGAGTACTGCATCCAGCTCTGGAGTCCTCAACACAAGAAGGACGTGGACCTGTTGGAACAGGTCCAGCAGAGGGCCACGAAGATGATCTGAGGGCTGGAGCACCTATGCTATGAGGACAGGCTGAGAGAGTTGGGGTTGTTCAGCCTGGAGAAGAGAAGGCTCCGAGGAGACCTTCTAGCAGCCTTCCAGTACCTGAAGGGGGTCTACAGGAAGGATGGGGAGGGACTCTTTATCAGGGAGTGTAATTATAGGACATGGGATAAGGGCTTCAAACTGAAAGAGGGTAGATTTAGATTGGATATCAGGAGGAAATTCTTTACTGTGAGGGTGGTGAGACACTGGCACAGGTTGCCCAGGGAAGTTGTGGATGCCCCATCCCTGGAAGTGTTCAAGGCCAGGCTGGATGAGGCTTCGAGCAGCCTGGTCTAGTGGGAGGTGTCCCTGCCCATGGCAGGTGGGTTGGAACTAGATGATCTTTAAGGTCCCTTCCAACCCGAACCATTCTGTGATTCTGTGAAATGTTCTTTAAGCCAGTGAAATTCTTTTATGGCCAAAACAGGCTCCAAATGGTACAGTGGAAGTGGGAAGTACTTGGCTTCATCTAAGACATTGACCACATGCTAAACTCAAGAAGTGATGATGGTAATTTTGTTCAGAATTTTCTATATCTTTAGATTTGTATCTCTCTGGGATTTTTGTTTAAGGACTGAAATGCATGTCTAAGAAATTCCTGTAATAAGTCCATGGTCTCTTCTTTGGTTTCTGACCCATGGTGTTAGAAAATCAAAGATAAATTTCAAGGTGTGTTGGCAGAAAGGAATGAGACTTTTGGAAGGAGAATAAACTCCTCTTCTTACTGCAGGTCTAGTCAGTATTAAGGGAAGGAATACTGTAGCCTCGCTGTGGAAACTGAGTTAGAAGAGCTCTGGATTTTTGTTTGTTTGTGTGGATCTTCTCTCTCAGACTTTTTGAAGAATGGCAAAACCATGGTAGGGTGTTGAGGAAGATTTTGTCACGCGCCTGTACATTCATGTCTCGTCTACAGAAAACTAATTTACAGTGATTAGAAGTTGAAGGAAGAGTATGTTTCAGCTAGAAATCTTAATAGTTGAAATTGTTTTGAGTGTTTTGGGGGCAGCTGGGCTAAAAAGTTTCATGGGTGGAGAGCATGTCACCACAAAGAAAGCTGGAGTAATGAGTGAAACTGTGCTGGAGCCACCTTAGACTAATGGGCATTGGGGAGTACAATACGCAACATGGCCACAGCAGCCTGGTGAGCCCTCAAGAATGAGGGTCTGAATACAGTTTTAATATCAGCCCAGCCCCAAGGGGATTTGGATTATGTGAGGTTCAGTGCTTGGGCACAGTACTGTGTTGCTGTACAGTAAACCCTTGGTGATTTAGAGGCTGGGAGTAGGAAAGCTATTACATATGGTATTGCAAGTAAAATTTATGACGTTAGTTAGGCCCATTTTTTTTTTAAGTCTTCTGCTAATATCTTTTCAGCTACGAAAAATATGTGTTTGAGCTTTGCTTTCCTGTGTAGCCGTCTCCACACATTTTAACTCTGTTCTACATGCCTTGGTTTTTCTTTAATCCCCAGTTATTTTAACTCCTTTGTGTCTTGGGTAGTTAGCTATGCATGTACTTCAGGGTCAGGAGTATCCACGTAGCTGCTTAAAGGGAGAGTTTGGGGATGGAAGGAACCTCTGTCATTAAGAAGGTGGAGTTACATTTTCCAGACCTACTATATGAATAGTTTAGCCACTAAAACTACAGGTACTACAAGAAACTGATCCCCTCACCCACCTCCTCAGCAGCATAGCTTAGTAACAATACTTGTATAGAGGTTTAATAAACTCTGATTCGTGTGCATATGGGGCTTCTTGTACATGGCTGATAGCCCTTTAAGTAGACCCTATGGCAAAAGATGATCTCTAAAGCCTGTTTTACTCACAGCTCTAGATTGTGCTTGAAGTTGACTATTTGAATTGGGTTCTCCATGTCTATAATATAGCATTTAATGACATATGATTTGATCCAGACTTATAGTGTAACATATGTATGGTGTGGTGTTGATGGTTCACTTGAGTGCAACCATGGGAAAAGGAAATACACCGCAGCTATACAGACAGATGTCAGCACAAGCCTGTAGAGCCCTGGGAAGGAGTCCTGCAGCTCATGAAGAGGTGTGCTTTGCTCTACTTGTTTGTGTTACTCACCCACTTGGTCTTCTTTCTTAGCATTGCTGGCTCTGTACCTTCAATTCATCTGACTTGTCCTGGGATAAGTGCGTATAGGTCAGTTTTGTAAGAAATAATGCTTCTTGGCAAACACTCTGATAAACCATAGTGAGCTTCTAGGCATGTGGTCCCTTCTTCAGGTGCCTCAGGTACACAGAGTCCTGTGAGAAGGCAGACTGAGAGGACAGGGGGAGGTTTTATTCCTTAACTTCCCTACAGGAGCTCTTTGTAGAAAGCGGTTCTGTGTTACTACAATTTGGAGGTTGCTAGTTTGTTGAAGGATGTACCTTTTAAGTTCCAATTCAGTGGCAATGTTAGTTTATGATATTCTTGCCTAGCTTTGCTGGCACAACTGGTTGCGTGGCTGCATTATGAATGGTACTGGGAAATGAAAATTGCATTAGAAGAAAAGACAGATGACTCTGTGTGTTTTTGTTTCCAACGTGATTTCTTTATTTGATACAGGACAGGAGAATAAAAGGTGGCAGAGGGTGCACAGAGCTGAAGAGGAACAGGGTTGAACTACTGTTTCCACTGAACACATTGTACTATGAGCCATGGCCCGGGTAAGGAGAAGAATGAGGACCTTTGCAAATAGTCCTCAGAAACTAGAGTTCAGAACAAGTATAAAGTCGTAATGAATATCCTTCACAGGAGTACTTCCAGCTATTTTTTTTTTTTTCATTCAATGCTGGCAGCTGTAGGTGGTTAACCTAGCCAGTGGGTTTGCATGTATATTAAATACAGGCAAAACAAAAAATAAGTCTGTTCTGTAGGAAACTTGCGGTCACATCTCCTCACAGAAGCACTAGCAAAATCTTTTCTGGTTTGTCAGGCAGATTTGTTGCTGTTTCACCACAGGGATCCAAGCTTGAGTCTTACGTACACTCATGTTCAGCGTGTGCAAACAGCGATGCTGGACATCAGGGGACTCTTGCAATTGCTTATGTTGGCACAGCTGCCCAGTCCCCAGCTGGCAAACACTACCATCCCGACCCAGTGCATCACACTGTGTCATCAAGATTCAAAGGGCTTAAATTTTTATTTGGAAAATGAGTAGTCATAGGAATGAGAGGCCTGTTGGTTTGTAACAGACAGCTTCCATCATGCTCATTATGCAGGTTTGGAAGCACTCGCATCCGTGTACGCTGACAAGCTGCCCTGGCACAGGCTGGCTTTTTTAAAGAAGGCTCCCCAGTGCCAGCAGCTCTAAATCTTTATCTCACATAGGAACAGATGGAAATCATTCACACATCTGAGCAGCAAAAATCTCAAAATGGACTGGGCACAGTGGCTGACATTTGGCTGGCTATTTGTTGTTTTCTTTACTAGTTGATTTCCAAGGCAAAGTACATATTGTCAGGCATCTGCACACAGTGGGCATAAACCTATACTACGCAAAAAAAAAAAGCAAAACCAAAAACCCCCCAATCGGAGCACCTCATATAATGGTAGCTTCCTCCAGTAGGAATAATTGCATACTGTCAGCACTCCTGAACAATGCATAAACAAGACACTGATCTCTAGAAAACTTGTGACTATTCACTGGTTCAGAAGTTCAGTCGTCAGATGAATCCTGGGGATGCACCTTATAGCTTGCTTTGTAGCCAGCCTTTAATTTTGCATTTGAATTGGAAAAAAAAATGAACTGATGGAACTGAGGAATGGATTCTGGCATTGCACCCATTGCCTTAAAAATACATTGCCTGTGAAAGAAACCTTGCCAAACATTACCCTGCTTTGCTTGCATGCAGACCATTTTGTTGGTTCAGTGATAATGCTTTTTAAGGGTTCACCTTTCATAGTAGTCAGACTATTTAATAGGTATAATAACAAACTATAGAATGAGATTGGGGTGAAAGCTGGAAGGATGTGAGCAGAGGCAAGCACAAAAAGGATGAAGGCTCCTGTTTCCTGAAAAGCTTTAGCAAGTGAACAAAAGGATACTGTGTTTCAGAGCATTTGGGAATACTTTCCAGAAGTAGATTTTGTGTCACCTGGAACTGAAGCAGGGAGAATTGCTTGCATCAATTTTTGTAACACGCAGTGATTTTTAGTGCTTTGTGCCTTTCATACCTGCAGCACAGACTTCTTAGATTAGTCAATGTCCATTACTTATGCTCATATGTCTCAGAAGAAGCTAAGAACATCTAAATCTGAAATACAGATGTTTTAAAAATGGGGAAACTATTTCTTCCAGTTTTGGACCCTTTTGTGACTGTTTTTTGTTTCCTTTTTTTTTCTGTCCATTTATTCCTGCTTGTGTTGAGCATGGGATGTGTGCTCAGTTCATGATCTCTTATCTTTCCTAGATATTTTGTTTTCTTAACCAATTATTTAAAGAGGTTGGGTACTTGATTCTCTTAGGAAAAGGATGGAACTTTACCAAGAATGTGGTTCCTAGGCCAAGATATCTTAAAATATTCCATGTAAATTATTTCCAAGTCTTGTAGATAACTTGGGGAATAAAGGCAGTTGTGAATGCCACTGATGTGAATTCTTAGGTCCATCATTACGCGTTGTTCAAAATTGTATTTACCAGCTCTTTTTTATGGCCAAAATACATTTGTAACACAAATATCGACCCTTGGATAAAATAATACCAGATCCAAAAAAGCTGTCTTGAGTAGGCAACAAAAAACTAGGTAGGTAGTTATCTAGCTTTGAATTGTGTTATAGACTTGCTTTGGACAATATACGATCTAATTCAAGATCAACAGTATTTTCTAAACAGTTGGTATAGATGCTACAGCATTTTTTAATTTATCAATTTATTCAATTAATGTCAAATTTCCATTAGAAATCCCTTTGGCAGGAGTTCTTAAAGGAATCCCCATAAAGTTTCATTTATGCCAGAAACAGCTGCCAAAGATAGCTATTGGACTATATAAAAGACTAAGGAGACTAAAACTGGTTAACATCCACTGGGGTTGTTCTTTTTAAAAGCTAGTGCTTTATATAGACTCCCACTGATTGCAATGGATTTGAATTAGGGCCCTTAAGAATTAAAACAGAGGGATAAAGGAAAATATTTGGCCAATGATGAAAATATCAGTAAAGAGAAAAAGAGAATGAGTATGATACTTGGAAATACTTCTAACTTTATTTAGAGGTGGCTGTGTCCAGGCACATTGGTTCAGATAAAGAAATGGTAATTTTACTAAAAACATTAGGCCTGAGGTAAACTTATAATTTCCATCCTCATGAAAGGTGACTCTTGTAATATGTATTTTTAACTTCATGAGGATGAAATTTGGCAGCTTCACAATTCTGGTTTACTGAGAGTAACCTGGGAAAAAAATGCCCTTTAAATTTTTTTGGTCTTACCATGTTTTGCAGCTGCATGGTAAAGTATTGGATGGCTGCGGTGCAGGAGTCTGGCATGCTCCCGGGGACATGAGCTCTGGCAGAGGACCTGTCCCCCAGGGGCGCTCCACAAGGAGCCACCCTGATTGTTGTCCATGCTGTGGTTGAAGCTGAGTGATTCTCACCTGCAGCAAGGTACTTTGGGTCAGCTGAATGCTTCCAGGTGTCTCACTTGGCAAACAGGTTAAACAAAGCAATGTAGCAGGGCTGTTTTTTAGGTGTTTTTTTTTTTTTTGGCAGGAAAATGAATGGCAATTGTTTGAAAGATGTTGAAAGTTGCAGCTTTTCTTTTGATAGAAGATCCTCCCCTGCTTCTTTCTGGATGTTGCTGACTCTCAAGTCTGAATCTAAGTTTCAAAAACAACAACCAAAAAAAGTGGTTATTAGTAAACTTTCTCAGAAGTGCAATTAGCATACCCAGACCTTTACTTATTAGATGTTTCCATTCTGTTAAAAAATGGTAAAATGTTCCTCTGAATGTCTCACATGCAGACCACTTGGCACCTATAAATTAGGGAAACCCATCTATTATATAACAATTGTAAATCATCAACAATAACTGTGTCATCTGGGGCAACCAAAAAAATATGTACTTGATGTTTTATTCAGCAGGAGGTTATTATAATGGCACCTTAGTGCACAGTGAATGTAGTTCTCTCGCTCTACATAAAATTTTTATTAATTGCATTAATTAGTATATTTTTATTTTTAAAGCATAAAATGCTGCTCATTCCTGGCCCTGAATACTTTTATATAATTTAAGCTTATCATAAAATGTCATGATAGTCTGTCTACTCATTTAACTTCAATTATATAGAAATATGCATAAGCAAATGTAATAAATTAGATCCATTTTCCACAGCAGTCATAATAAACCTTCTTATCTATCATTATGCTCTTCCCTAAATACTGGAAGGAAAGAGCCTGTGGATGTGCCAGAAAACTGGTAACTACTAATAATATTAGGTACAGACTGAGGAAGAATGAAGTTGCAAGTCTGTTAACATCAATGTCAAAGCATCTGCTGACTTCCCTGCAGTCAGGATTTTAGCCTTCAGTGAATGATACAATCAACACAAGCTTTTATAAAGGTGTTAGCATCATCTGTCAGTGAAGATCTTTAGATTTCATGAGGTGCTGTTTTAAAGCTTTATTTTTGTGTAAGTTGTTCTCAGGTTCTCTTGACAATTATTTTCCAGTCTTTCACTTTTGTTATCGGTCTTACTACAGTAAAAGCCACACTTTCTGATGGGGTAAATGAGAAGGGTGACTTCAGTGGGCTTTCAGTAATTTATGATGAAAATAATGGTTGATTAATGGTTAAATTGTAACAGGTCAAAAATGTGAGTGTATATATATGCAAATTATATGCATCATTTTTATATATATACATATAATATGAATCATATAAGATATATATAATGATCCAGCCCCGGTTACTCACTTCAGATATGAAATCTTAATGACTGCATCTCCTGGATTCAGCAGGATCTAAATATCTATATATACCCTTTAGATTTAATATTCAAAGAGACTGATTTTAAAAAAAATTGAAGGGCTGGAAACAACACTAAATATTGGTGTATGTAAGTAAATATACTTGATCATAACCATATTGAATTACCCATTCAAACATTACTTTTTGTCTGGTTTTATGCCTGCAATGGTAGTGAAATAGCTCTGGGTTTTTTTTCTTTTTTTTTTTTTTTGTCAGAGTTCCCAAAGACTTTAACTCAGTTGTTTTCCAGAAGCCAATGGTGGTAGCAGAAGTGCAGGTCTGCTGCAGTTATATACAGTACAGGAATCCCTTCCTTTCCTGAGGATTGCAATGATTAATGAAAGCATTACATCTCCAGAGAGTAGCCCTCTAGCAAACTTCTCACTAAATATATCCATTAAAAGCTGGGATACAATATGCAGAAAAGATTTAAAGAATTATACTGGAAAGCCGTCTGGGATTTCAGTGTTTCCCAGAGGGCAATTTTTTGACGGCATTAACGATCTCCTGTAGAGAAATCTGTGTCTAATCATTCTCTGTCCCTGCATGACTCTGTGCAGCATGACATCCTGCGGTATATATTACTACGTATGTACTCTAGGGTATTCAATAGCTGGCAAATTACTTGAGTGGGTTATTTACTTTTGCAGAAGTTATGACTACTTCTGCACTTCAGCTCCTGATGGAAGAAATAACAGTTATTTTCCAAAGTTTTAACCTTGAGATTATCCTCATACTTGGTAGCCTAAAGTTTAGTCTTAAAATCACTGTAAATATGCTTTCTTGTACCATGGTGAGTGTTTGCTACCCTTCATGCCAAGCTAGAAAATCATGATCAGAGAAATGAGTCAGAAGTAGTGATAACTTTAGCTGATCTAAAGCTGGAAAATGAAAGAGAAAAGAAAATCTTGGAGGACAATGCAGATCACAGAGAGCAGCCTTGCTGTGCTTCCTGCTGCCTGGCAGGACAATGTGCACAGTAACCGGGCAGGCATAATAATTCAGAATCATTCTATCTTTTGCCTTTAAACCAAACTATAGGACAAGTTCTTATCAGTAAAACATAAAAAGACACCCCCACCGACTCTGCCCTCCCTCTGTAGGCTGTGCCCATGCGAGGGGATCAGCCTAGGAAGGTGACCCCCGCAGCTGCCCTTACTGAGTTGAGGAAGCGTTCCTTAAGCCAGTATTCATCGTGTGCAGCTTTTTGTGCCACTAAAGGGGGTTTTCTGCCCATCCAGGTCTTGTAAATGCTTCTATAGTTCCTTAAAGAAACTTTCAGAAATTTTTAAAGATTTCACTGGCCCATTTTCTTTTTTGGAACAGAGAGGAATAAGAAGCAGATGGTTATAGTGACATTTTAGTTTGTCTGTTGTTTGGTAAAGGATGAGTATCTCTACATCCTCTGTTCAAGCTCCTTGAATTTGAAGAAAGCATGCATTACAGCAACGAACAGTTTAAAGTAAAACAAAACTGCATTTTCTGGATTTTACATACAGTTTTTTATAGCAGAAATGAAATCAATATTGTGACCACCTGCTACTCTGAACTCCCTCTCATAATTTCCCATTTTTATTATTATGTTAATAAACTTCAGGCTATGGTTCGTCAGTGTTCTCAAACTTACCATGAAAGTATGAATGTCTTACAGAAACTGGCTTATACTTCGCTCACCCTTTATTATAAAGTCAGTGACATTCAGAAAGTGTGTGTGTGTGTGGCAGGGGAAATAAGGAAGGCATTTTATTTATTTCTCCTGCTAACTTTTTTACCCAATTCCTTAAAATAATTTTAAAAAACATTAATATGAACAAACTGAATAAAGATATTTCTCAAGTAGCTTTACACACAATTTCGCTGCTGCGTATCAGATATACAGAAGACGTGAATTCATTCTTCAGCCTTCATTTAAACAGTCTGGCCTTTGTGGCATGAGAGTAAATATTGCATCCCATTTCTGGCCAAACTCAGTTTAGAATTTAAAAGCCATAAAGATAAATGGGAAAATGACAGAATCTGTTTCCCCAACTCAGAAATCAACCAGTTTGTTTGTGAAGAAATAATCCCTCTCAGAATTCTTACCAAGAGTTACTTTGGTGCAATCAAAAAAGCAGTCTATTTTCAGCTGTGCCTTGTTAAAGGTTTTATTCTAATAATGCCAAGCTAATCAAATTACAACTGAGCTGCATTTTCTGGAAATCATTTAGTATACCTATTCACAGCATCTATAACATTGAGTTCAAGCACTGTTGTAAGGTAATTTTTGTGGTGCAGTAGTGGGATAGGTAATTAGAACCTGCTCTAGTAAGCATTGTGTCATACTGTTTTCAATGGTGTGAGAACGATACCTGAAGGTGTAATTGCCCTTATGTTTTTATGGATTCTTTTAAGATCAAAGCTATCAATTATGAGAGACAAAGACATTTAGACAATAAGAACAAGTGCATACATCAAGCAAAGTCAGGCAAAGGTAAATCTGAAATTGCTTCGACTTGCAAGCAGAAACTTTTAATGTTTATACTAATATACTACTGAAAAATTATTTAAAAAAAACAAAACATGAAATTATAGAGAAGGATAGTGTGTTTCTCTGAGATGATTATGCAAAGCTAGATCGTGTCTGTGAACCACTTTATCAGCCGATTTTACTCTTAAATTTGATTTCTGATTGTACAATTAACCAAAAATTCACCTCCTGCCTCCATAAATGTAGTGTCTAGCTAGGTAAGTATAATCCCTTACTATACAATTAAAGCTTTATGTAAATTAAGCTTCATATAAAATAAGAGGAATTGTTTTTTATGAAACTCAGGATTAAGATATTTGTTGTAAAAATAAATTAATAAAGAAGATTAATAGAATCAAAATTTTCTGTTTTCATGGTAACATATTCAGATTTAAAAAAAAAAACACAAAAAAGAAGAAAAAATACCCCTCTCCCTGCTTTTTGTTTAAAAGTTGGTCAATATTGTACATATTCTTTCCTCTCTGTGTTGTATGAGTATGCAACAATAAAGAGGAGTTCTTAATCTTTACGTAGTAAAAGATTTAAAAATATAAATAAAAATAACGTGGTTTCTGTGTGCATGATGTGTTGAAATACAAATTAGTATAATTTTGTGCAACAAAAAATGAAATAGTGGTGTGGTTTTGGCTTATTTCAGTTTAAATTGCTCTTTTTGCAGTAGACTGGTTTGTGTCTTCAATCAAAAATATAAAGGGTGATTTTTTTTTTAAACTGAGTTTGTGGAAGAATTTACTTTAATATTCACTGTCGTCATTTTAAAAAGAATTTGGATTTTT
The DNA here is from genome assembly GCA_013396915.1 of Stercorarius parasiticus. Classification (NCBI taxonomy): domain Eukaryota; kingdom Metazoa; phylum Chordata; class Aves; order Charadriiformes; family Stercorariidae; genus Stercorarius; species Stercorarius parasiticus. The sequence continues at coordinate 217,102 of VWZL01002963.1, read as the reverse complement.
AGCATTTGCTGTGTTTCTTATGCAGGAACTGCATATGAATCTGCAACATATATATGCCCATGCCATCATTAAAGTGTTGTATTTAATTAATCCATGTTGCTCATATTAATTATATCAATTTATAGGGGGGGGGGTGTTTATAAACTAAAGTGTTCATGGTACCGTAGTTGCAAATCTCACCTAGAGTACCACATAGAGTAACTTTAGGAGATAACAGTTCCATGAATAATGGCCACCAGTTCTCCACATTGGGGAGCAGATCAGTCTTACAATTCACACAGCCACCATCTGAGGGGAAGGCAGAGAAACATACTTTTGCTTTTTACTATCTCCAGGGAGGCGTGACGAGTGATCCTCTGGTTGTTCTTGCTGGTTCTCCACTGAAGCTGTTTTAGAAACAGATTATTGTATTGGTGTCTCCATAAATATTGCAGTGTTTGAAGAACCATAAGTGTTCTCAGGGACTTGCACTCTTCCAGTATGGCCAGACTATAAGCTGAAAGTCCTCTCTTATACAGAGTATGCTTTACCCTGCTCCACACAAAGGAGGCAGGTAGCTTAAATTCTTACTTCTCTCGTCTTCAAAGAGGAAATAAATGCCTGATGCCATCTGTAGAATAAATATCATGTGAACACTGCTCCTGTGATTGTTTTATCTCCCTGAAATGATTTTTGATTCACACAAGAAACATTGTAAAATAAGCTATTTTACATCCCAGCAGGAGAGACTCCCCCGAATGGACTTGAAGGGCAAAACTTCAGAAAGAGTGGATTTAAATATACATTTCAGCTTCACTTGTAGGTTCATTCAGCTGTGAATGATGGGGGAAAACTGCAAATGTAAAGGAATGTCTATTAATGGTTAGGCACAGGTGCTAGAATTATTTGAATGGCAATAAATTTACATTGCAAATGTGATAAATCTGCTGCAGTTCTAATGCTACTGTAATGACTATCAGCTGCAAGCATGAGGACAGAAGAAAGCCGTTAAATGCATACTCTTAGTGCATGGAAAATGTACTCTCTCAGCAGTTTATGTACTGCTTGGTATTCATTTATGAGGGTTTCTCTTTGCACAGGAACTTTAATTTCTATAGAAATTTACTTTGCAATGTTTTATTTGTAAATGACACTATTAGGTTATTAAGACTGAATACCTACTCATTAAGCTTCTTGGTAATACGAACATGTATGGGAGTTGTGCAGGGTACTTTTCATTCTCAAGTTACTTTTCCTCAGCTCTTTCTTTTCTAGCAGTTTCCTGCACTGCAGCAAAGTCATTGCTGACAAAGCACAAGTCAACAATACCAGTGAAAATGGAAAACGAAGAGGTGGCTGATATCTGTAGTACCAAGTTCAATGATGCATCTTCAGATAATTGTTTTTTTTTTACCTTTCATGTGTGCTGTTTAGCAATCAAGAGAGAAAGCAAATAAATGATGCTCAACATGCTTGAAAATCAGTCCAGTGCAGTCAGCAGAGCTAAGGTAATGCGGTTTCCAAATATCTTGTATAACATGAGGTTTCCCATACAACTAACTGAAATATTGGGTCCTTTAGTAAAGACAACTGTGATATGACTTTTTTTGATATTTTCCATTAAATTACCTGCCCGAAATGAGCACAAAGGTAGCCATCTGTGCCCCATGGGAGCACATACGCTTAGCATGTATGTGGTTGCTGGGGCAGTAATGAAGTGAGAGAATTCTTAAGTTTCCTACCCAACCTGCAACTGTGGAAGCATCCTCCTCACCAGGGAGCCTGGACAGAGGTGCAGCAGGGCTGGAAAGGCTGGCTGTTGGTGAGGTCCCGCTGCATCCTCACAGGGCTGAGGACAGTACCATCTCCCTTTGCCTTCTTAGCTACTTCTGGCCTCTCATGGGCAGCAGCTCACTTGCACACCCTGGTTGTTTGTCTGTCTGGAGGTGTCTTGGATGATGGGGAAGCAGGAGGCCTTGGAGGAGGGTCTGCTCTGGGAAGCGGTGGTCACTCACCCTGTCTGCCAGGTTTTGAGCCTAGCCAGAGTATTGGTTTATGTAGCTTGATCTAGCCCCATCGCTTGTGTGTTCATTATTAATATCTGTAAGCTTGAATATCTTAATGTTTGCCCCAAAGTATCTTATTCCTATGTCTGGATAGTATCGATCCCTCTACGTTTTGGACTTTCAGAAAGGTGTGCTTGCTCAGCCTCTCCAGCTCATAAACAAAACGGTTTACATGCAGCATGGCCTTTTCTCAGACTAAAATCAGTGGGCTAAGCACCAAAGCAAGAAGTCTGGTTACCCTACTTCTAAGTCCAGCAGTTTATGATCAAGCATTTATTTTAAGGCTGACCTGCTCCTGCTGCAGCTGACAAACTACACCACTGCAGTAACTGATAACCATGCAGTCTGTGTGACAGTGACGAACAAATCACACCTCAACATGCAGGTGGCTTCCTGAATTTTTTTTTTCCAGTTCACAACAATTGTAACTTTAGAGGTTTCTAGCTGGCCTGCTTGCTTTTTGCTGTGGATTTTCTGTTTGCTATTTAAGCCACAGTGTGTAGAAATCAGGGTTCAGGCAGTCTGGAAAGGAGTTTGGAGATCAACTCCTCCAATGCCCTGCTTGAATCAGGTGTAACTTCTAAGCTAGATCCGTGTGTTGCATCTGTTTATCTGAGTCTCATAATGCATCTTTGTATTTCAAAGCTGCTGTGTTAAACCTCCTTCCCACGACCCTTCAAAATCCAGTTTACCTAAGGACGAGGGATGAGAAGACAGAAAAGCCTCTTTCTTCCCTTCTGCAGGGTTGGCTCACTTGGCATCATTATGAAAATGAGAAGTTATTTCCCCTTCATGGGAAATGAAAGAGATGTAATGACATGGTGTGCCAGTGGCTAGAGCTTATAGTGAAATAATGTTATGGCAAATAATTTGCTCGGTGGACACAACATTTTATCGCTCCAAAGTAAATGAAATCAGTGGTTTGAAATGCTGATAAGTAAGGTATTTCTCCAGGTAGGGACAATGAAATAGAAAAAGACAACAGCACACTTACCCACTCTTTCATAGATTGTAAAAAAACCTCACTATTATTATTGAAAGTAACTAATGCTTTCAGTACAGAAATGTTATCCTTAGTTCTAAATTTCTTCCTTACTTGGAAAGGGTAATTCATTGTATTCACTCAGGCCCCATTTGTACACTGAGTAAAAGAGCATTGAATGGTTATTCTAATGTTGTTCAATGTTTATTAAGTCTATTAAAAACTGATGTTATTGTTTGATAGTCTTGTTTTAATAAAGTCTGCTTGGTTTGGACAAATTAATTTGGGAAAAGTAGACAGTAATACCTTAGTTGACACTTTTGCAAGGATTTTACAGGCTAGGTTAATTAAAAATATGAGCCTATAGCTACTGTGTTTCCCTCACATCTTTACCATGCTTTAAAACAACAGAGATTATAGTGCTCCAGAGTGATCTTGCTATTTTACCACTCTCAGAGGCTTCCCATAATATCCTTCACCACATGGACCTCAAATTTCCTTTATAAATATTATATAATAAGGTCTGGAGTCTTTGCAATACTAGTATTTCTCTGATAGTAAAAGCTGTATTGTATCTGAGAACACTTCTTCATTTAGAGAAAACTGCTTTTTATCTGAGAAAAATAAAATGGCACTGTGCACTTCAAAATAGCAGATTGTAAAGAACAGAATAATAATCTTGTAGAAGTTTACAGTGTGACTAATTGAAGCTTTTTTCAGTAGTAGAAAAAATAATTTAAATCTGAGGTTTTGTAAAAACAAATGATGTTTTGGGAAATATTAAGTGGGAGATGGGGGAAGATTTTGGTCATGCTGAGAAGTTTCCATGTAGCTCATGGATAGTGCAGGCACAAGCTCACAACGTACTTCTATGTCCAAGCGTAGAAGTACACTCATGTTTTCTCACGCACTAATTTACATGCGGGTGAACTCTGATTTGTACATTGAACCCAATTTTAAACCAAAGAGCACTGTCTATGTACTTTATTTACACTGAACATAGTGATTTGAATCTTCGCTTTCAGTAGTTAAAAATCAGACTCCTGATATGCTGCTGGGAAGAGGTGGGTTAAGCTCTTTCCCTTTGAGACAATGCAGGTTAATATGATAGCCCTTAGGTCAGAATGTCGTGAACACAGAGGATGCTGAGCACTAGGCAGTGCAATGGCAGATTAAAAAAGTGTTTCTACTATAGCCATAAACCTACTGCAAATACAACTTCACAAGAAGGCAGAAGGCAGATCATCTCAATTTTGATGTTCCTGTAAAGATCAAAGCAAATGAAGGAAACTTATTATAAACAACTAACAGTATCATTGCATCAGATCAAAATGCTCATATTCTCTACTCCAATGACTATGTAGTTTTTCTTTAAACTTCTGGAACTCACCCTCTCTGGGGAAAAAAAAGGAGTATGTTTATGCACAATTCAACATTTTTTCCTCAAAACAGCCAGATATATTTCCTGACACTTCTGTTAAGGTTTATTAAAAGAAGCCAAAAATATTTTAATCAGCCATGAAAGATTTTGCTCATTATTCAGAAATTGTCTAGATTCATTATCTATCACTTTTTTTAATCCCATGTTTTCCTCGTTGGGGAGTCCAGATCATATTTCTTTCACTACCACCATCAAAAATATTGTCTTAATGGGAATCTTTCCTTAAAATAATATCTAGTAAATCAAGGCAAACAATTAAAATTTTCATAAAAAAATAGAATTAGAAGTGAATATGTCACAAAATTAAGTCTAGCATTATTTTGACAAGAATGTAAATGAAGGAGGTTTTTTATTCTCCAAGTTTTATTTTACTTATTTTTAGTTGCAGTATACCTCTTCAAATGCAAGTTCATAAGCACTGCCTTGAGCAAGGATCAGAGTTCAGGACTACTTAATCCCCCAAAGGTACACCAGATGCTGAGATATAGATTCCATCTTTCTTATTCTTGTCTCTGACTCTTCAATTCTTGTTAAATAATGACATTGCCTCGACAGGAGAGACAGGTTGGTTCTCCTGCCAGAAATAGTCTACTCTGGTAGAGTTGGAGAGAGAGTGACTTCTAGGACCACCTTCTGTTCATGGCAATGAAATGAAGACCACTCTTGAAATTCTATGTAGAACAGTGACCTTGTTCTACGGTCATAGATATGTCAAATCTATAGATGTGAAAATAAAAGCAGAAAGTACAATGCAAATGTTGAGATTTCGTATCAGCGATCTTATTAATTATAGTTTGAATAACTATGTTGATTACCTTTGGACACAGAAAGGCATGAATATCATCTTTGCATCAACTTCTTGTTTCATACATTGGTGGATTTAGTTATAACCATGAGGAGTTGAGATTTTTTTTTTTCCTTTTTAAGGAAAGCTCAGATTCCTAAAACCAAGATGCACTCAAACCGCATCCTGAACCCAGCCAAGTGTTACTCTAATTTTTAAATATACAAACTTGACAAAGAAGAATTAATGAATACTTTTATTTGCATATAAATACCACTCATCACATAAAGTTCACAGTACTAGTTTAGGTAGGATACCATTAGTTCTCCAGAAAGCAGCGAACAGTAGGGAAAGAGGAGTTGAAGAAAGCAGGCTGTAATGAAAAGGCTTTGGGAGCATGCTTTAGCTTACCTCAGCTGCCATAACAATTTGCAGCTGTAGTAGATTTGTCCGTATTTATTTACACACAAGACTACAGAGTTCTATAAAAAGTGATTGATTTCCTTTTAACCTAAAAATTGTCTGGCATGAGAACTACTCTTTCTGTTCTGTTTGGATCGTACAGCTAGTTCAGTCAATGTCTAGGATCCCTAGGTACTAGCGCAGTAGAAGTAAATAATCTTTATAAGAATGACTAAATTATTACCATTTTTTTTTCAAAGCTTTTAGTGAAAGAATGCCTCTGTAGGTAATTTGAATATTATAATGTCCTGGTTTACCTCAAACCAGGACAGATAATGATCTGAAGAAGGGGCTAGGAAATGCAAAAAATAATAAATGATACAAGAATAAAGAGTGAAAAGGATTTTAGAATTATTACCTGTATTGGGAGAACAAATATGAACTGTTCACATATCTTATTTCAAAACTAATTTCATTTAAGGTAAAACAAATAAACATATAGATCTAACTGTCATTAGGAACAGCATGATGAAAACAGCTATGTAGTGTTTAGCCATGTACAGTAAAGTGCCATCACATCTAGAAAAGGATAATACAGGGGAGATGTTAGAGAATAAAAATGGTTAAACCATTTGGATTAAGGAAATTGCTTAGGATACCGACTTCAGTTCAACTCACGCTATTTCTTTTCTGCTCCTCTTCACCTAAAAAAAGAATAAATTATGATTGAGACCCACAAGGTCAACTATTATTCTTGTAGAAGGTGGACTCATGTAAACTAAAATCTGGATGAAGTGAAATACTTTGAAATTTTGTTTAGGTTAGAGGGAAGAATGCTGGAGGTAGGAGATGGGGCAACAATTAGTATCTGTTGCAGAAAAGAAGGTCAGGCAGATACTTTTATTCACTCCCTTTTAATAGGACACAAAAAGAAATTGAATTATAATACACATGAAAGTGTTTAAAAAGAAATCCTTTTATACAGTGTATAATTAACCCGAGGAACTTGGTGCTATAATGTATTAGTGGAGAAAGAAGCTTAGTAGAGCTAGAATTAAGAAAAGACTTTCATGGGGATAATAAGGACAACCAGGATTCAAAATACTGCTGAAAATAGTTCAGAAGATAGAAAAGTTTTTGCTTTCAGACACAAGAGTAACATTAGGTGATTTGTTTAAGAAGTTTCCTTATGCACAGCTTATTCCATGCTGTGCTTTTGTGTGGTGTACTGTAAGCTGGAATCTTGTATTGCATCCAGCTCTGAAGCCCTCAGCACAGGAAAGACATGGACCATTTGGAATGGGTCCAGAGGAGGGCCATAAAAATGATCAGAAGGCTGGAGCACCTCTCCTATGAGAACAGACTGAGAGAGTTGGGGTTGTTCAGCCTGGAGAAGGGAAGGCTATAGGGGGGCCTTATTGCGGACTTTCAGTACTTAAAGGGGGCCTATAAGAATGATAGGGACACACTTTTTAGCATGGTCTGTTGCGATAGAAAAAGGAGTTACGGTTTTAAACTAAAAGAGAGTAGATTTAGACTAGATGTAAGGAAGAAATCCTTTACAATGAGGGTGGTGAAACACTGGAACAGGTTGCCCAGAGAGGTGGTAGATGTGCCATCCCTGGAAACATTCAAGGTCAGGTTGAACGCGGCTCTGAGGAACATGATCTAGTTCGAGATGCTCATTGCAGGGGTGTTTGACTAGATGGCCTTTAGAGGTCCCTTGCAACCCAAACTATTCTATGGTTCTGTGAAGGCATGGTTGTTGTTGGAGACGGGATGCTTAATCTTATACGGACTACAGTCCTCTTCTGATGATATCACCCTCACCTAGATCTAGGTAGAAAGTTTTCTTTTGGATCTAAGCATATGAGGTTCTTTATCTTCTTTTTAAGAGTCAGAAATGGAGAATGGTGGAGAAAATGTGCTTGTTTCAGTAACAGTTGCTTCATCATTTTAGGAGTGCAAGAATAATGAAGAGTTACTGTGAAAAGGAGAAACAGTAAATAGTAATTTACCAGTCTTTTACTTATATGGAAGAAAAAAAAAAAACAAACAAAACCCCACACCCACAGCTAAACAAAATCAGGCCTGTCTCTTGAATGTTTCTTATCATAGGTATAGTTAGTAGAATATATCAATGTTATGTAGATACTGTTCCTCAAGTGCAAATATCAATTTACAGTTCCATCCAGGTATATTAAAAAAAATAATAAATAGGGTTGGAAGAGGTCAGAAGATACCTTGTACATCTCCTTACCTCAATGCAGTATCAAATCATACCTGACAGATATTTATAAACACTTCCAGTGAGAGGTTTTACAATATTTACTGGTAATCTGTTGCTTCAATCTCTTGACTGTTTAGGGAATTTCTTTCCTAATGTCTAATCTAATTATATTCCAATTCTATTACATTTTAACTGGCTTCCAATTACCCTTAATTTGTAGAACTTGCCTTAGAATGAACACCATGGTTCAGACGGTCTCTTTCTTTAAAAGTAAAAAATAAAAAAAAAAGAAGCAAAAAAAAAAGGCATCAAATCTTGCTGTTTGAAATGGTAATCTTGTAAATATGAACAGATTGAAAAGCTATTCAGTGTTGTCTTACTCTGAATGCAATTCTGAGATATGGGGTTTTTTAGGTTTTTTTTTTAGTCTATCTGCCAAGTTTTCTTATTTATTACACAACAACAACACAAAATTCAGTGAGTTTGTCCCAGGTCCCATGTTTGAACTTAAAATGATGTTTGATTGTAGCTAGTGATGTGAAATGTAGAAAAGCTATATGGAACTTGGGAGTGGGGAGTGAAATGCACAAATCAAGTTACCTAAAATTAGTGGATTTTCTTAAACAGGTGCAGACTTATTTATAGTTTAGTTTGGCAAAAATCCCTCACTGCAGTAAACTGGGTTGCAAATTCAGCAGAGATACGTGGCCATGTCACTGTTTACTGTGCCATCTGTTACAGAAGGGTGATTTCTGCTGAAGGGGGCGACTGGTGTCTGAGAGAACTTCTGAAAGCAGACAGTCCCCCCTAGAGCCACAAAAACTGGGAATCACCGTGTTTTTCCATTTTTGCTTCTCTATATAAATATTTTTAACATGGGTCTTACCTGGCGAGAGGTTCAAGCAGAACATGACTTTTTGATAAGATGCTTGCTGACATGATAAAAGAGAGTGAAATCTGCTACTGCTCCACATAGTTGTCCTTGCTGTTGATTTAATCTCTTACTGCCTCAGCTTTGAACCTGTTACAATAAGGACACAAATTTTGATTCTAACCTGTTAATCACCTTGCCTGCCTGAAAGATAAAATTATCAGGACAGGAACTGCCTCTTCATAGATTTACACCCTGAGTTCTTCCAGAATGGGTACCAGTTTCAGCTACAATAATAAAAGTGGTGGTAGGTATTAAAATAAAACACATAGTGTTTTATGGCTGTTTTGTTTTCCAGTAATGATAACTTCAAGGAACAAGCTATTTGCTACTTCTGGACATGAGAGAAAAGAGTTAAAACTCTAACAGTATGGAAGGCTGTCAACTGCAGATTCCAAGCTGCAGAAAATATTATCCCTGCTGCAATTTTACTAGAGTAAAAAGGAAAAAAAAACAAACCTCAACCCAGAAAACCAATCCTTTTTACTTCCAAGTGTTTTGCAAAGAAGAATTTGAGTGTGAAACGATGACAAATTGATTGTGCTTGTATAGCTAGTGCAGTATTTCATTCCACAGTCTGTTGTTCTGCTCTGAGCTCAGACATTTAGAGTAAACATGTTTGATACTGCTTGCCCACAATGCTATCAGAATCTGTACCAAGAAACAGAAAATGCATTAGAGAGCTGTGTGTTTTCCAGCTGGGGTATGAATCATACGTTTGGGACTCGTGTTTCTAAAATGAGTTCAAAAACAAGCTGTGACAAAGAAAGTGAGAAACCATAATAAAAAGCTTTAGCTCCTAGATCTTCTGAATTTCAGGTTCTGAGAAGATTCTTGCATCAATATGAAGATTATTAGCATTTAGCTGTAGTTGTTTCTCTTATCACTTGCTTCGTTCTCTGCTTTATTATTCATGAATCAGAATGCAGGGTGTTCCTAGTTGAACTTCTATGCTTCTCTACTTCACAGCAATTAACATCCCTGACATTGTATCTCAAGATAAGATGCTCATCTCAGAAGACTGAAATGCAATCTGTCATATTTAAGCCAGCTCTTTGATAACGACCCATTCTAATAAGGACAAAGTAAGTCCATTTCTTTCCAGTTCCTAACCTCATGTCTGTGTAATTTATATCATAATTGGTGTGTTATCAACAATATCACCTGAGTATCTCTGGACTTTTGAAGAGCTAATTATCTAGAGATAACTACTCCAAGTCCACCTGGAAGAATGGGATACAGCTGCAGTATGTGCACATTTTTAATGTGCAGCGTGTTCTTTTTCAGTTATGTGTATGTGAGGCATTTAAGGATTGAAAGGGAAGGGAGCACGAGCATAGCTTAGTGTGGTATTCGTGCTCTGTGCCAAAGCCTGTGTTAGCAGTTGCATGAGTTTGTTGTCCCATTATTCACATGGTGGCTACATTTGCCCTTTGCTAATTCAAAAGAAGCAGATAAGATATCTGAGTGCTACTCTATGCATGGTATCAGGAATGTCAAACCCCATTCCTTCTATGCCTTACCTATCAAGAAGGTCCTGTTGATTCTGCTAGAAGCTTTCCTGGTGGATCCAATTAGGAAATTGTTCTTTTGCTAACCATATTAGTTACACCCTTAGTTCTAAAGAGCATCAACTGCATGGTCAAGGAGGCTTCAAAAGAGCCCCTATATGCTCCTATATTGTTGTGGTGATGACTAATCACTTACAGCTGTGGGGACTTCTGAAAAGCACATTCTCAGTTTGGATTGGGGTGGCTGGAAATGTTATCCTGACTGTAGATTTAGTGTTTCCTAGTGGAATGAAAAAATGTGGTTGTCAGTGAAGAGTTTCTGGATGACATCAAGAAAAATCTCAGGTAGCCATCCAGTATTTTTCTGTCATTGCTCCAGATTAAGTGTCCAAAGAGAGTATTTCCATAGAGAAGTACTAATCCAGATGTTAAGAAATATTCAAAAAAGTTTTGTTTTCTTTTTTTATTTGTTTTTGTTTCTTTTAAATTGTTGAAAGGAGCCAGTGACTCCAGAAGGTCCTGGGCCTTCTCAAGTTCCATCTTTCACCAACATGAAGAGAGTTAAAGCAAATGGAGTTACAAATCAATGCACTGTTTTGCAATAGTGTCATAAAAATATAAACAGACTTGCAGCAATATTTGTTTTAATTAGACAACTTTCATCTATGTATTCATTTACTGCTTGACATTGAACCATGTTCACCTGAAAATCAGCATCATCGAGCTGACTTGAAATAAGCAGTGCAAGTGTTTTGTGTATCCTAAACAAAAACAGTTCAGTGACTCATTGTCTTTCGAAGGTAAAGGCAAGCTAGAGGTTATGCTGCTTTTGTCTGCTATATGGACTGTTTGCATAAATACATACTTCCAAAGAACATTAAAATTCAGCTAACTAAGCAATATGCGATATGTTCTGAATTCTGGTAGTGTCAGTGCAGATGGAGTGGCTGTAGTATGCCACAGGTGAAGAAAAAACCTGTTTAAGGAGATACTTTGAATTCTGAGTTTGGTGAGTACAGTTTACTGCTAAGCACTCTATTTTTTACAGAGCAGAGAAGATAAAATTCTATACAATGGTTAATGGAAAACATTGTAAAGATTTCTGTTCATTTGGGAATATTTTTTCTTTTGTGGGTATTGATTTCACTGAAAAACCTACTGAAATTAAACTGCTTCTTAAAAAGTTAGGAAAAACCCAGAAGAAATTAAAAAAGGAAAGATGACAACAATGGCCCCAATGCTTGGACTGACCTAAAAATTCCCTATCAAATTACAGGAAATACATTTATATTTTCCCCCCTTTTTCTCATTCATTTAATTACCAGCAGCAACGACTAAACTTCCTGTTAATCCTTTAGCATGTTTCCATAGAGGTTTTTTTGCCTTTTCTGAAAGAACATAGATTATCCTTTTATAAAATCTGTTTGTCTGATAATGGGGAAACAAAAACTTTATCTTGATTTCATTTCTCATGTGTGTAATATGTCTAGGGGAGCTATTTTATTTTCTATGCAATATTCACTTTCTATATTTCTAAGGTCCAGTCATCTGAGGATGATCATATTTTGCATTATGCTTTTTCATATTAAAAAAGTAAAGTGAGAATTTATGTATAATATTCAAGGGCAAAACGTGAAGTGTTTCTGTAGTGGAACAGCTACAGCTGCAGAATCTAATTCTGCTGAAAAGATACTTTTTTTTCGTCAGAACACTAATTATTTAGTAAAGACTGCATTTTTCTTTTTATGTAGAATGTTAGGTTTTTTCCCATGTTCATTTAAACAGTGCAGGGATTTCAGCTGATCACAAACACAAAGTAAATAATCATATTTTGTTTCTTGAGTTTTTAGGGGTGTACTGTATTTCCTGCTTTTTTAGTACTTCAGTTTCCTTTTCTTCCTTAACTCTTAGTTGACTTTCTATTACTTTCTGAAGTTTTCCAGTGGAAACTTTAACCACACATAGAAACTTGTTTTGGACTAGTTGATTAACACAGGTGTAGAAGATTTAGAGGATCCAATTCCGATTAAAGGTGAAGTGGTTTTCATACAATGTTTTCAACCAGAGAGCTATAAGACAGCATCATATATAGCTCTGGGGGTATGAAACCTTCCTTATTCATATTTATTAGGTGCATCTGGCACTTCCTTATAATTTATATGCAGTAAATTTCTATAATAAATACTAAATATACATACCACACATTTACTATCCTGCTATTATGTCTTATTGATAATTTAGTAGTAGATATGCTTTGCATTTTAAATATTTTCTTATCCTGACCTTGTATAACTATGAGCGGAACTGTGTCTTAATATGATTACTAATTGCTGAGGAAAACATTCCTCTTGGTATTCATGAAATCAGAAAGAGCCTTTTGGTTTTGCTATGCATGTTAGAGGCAGCATAATGATGTGGTAAAAAAGATAAGAAAAACAAAATAATAAGCAGTAAGGTATAAAGTTTTTTAAAATCTACTGGAACTGAGGGAAGAGTTAAGCTTTAGTACTAGAGAAACCTATTATAGAGTGCTTTCCAGGCAGTCTTTATTAATGTGGCTTATTATACCATAGACTCCCTGCATGACCTTGTTTGAGATGCTCATTGCCGGAGCTTGCTGGCTTTATCCATTGTGCATGCTGTTTACTTATTGAAGGGACTGACTCTGCCTCCTCTCGCTTCCCACCCAGCCCTCTGCGAAGAGATGGATCCCCCCATCCAGGCATGGGTTGCTCTGAGGAGTGGCCTCCCCAAATCTCCCTCCTGTGTTCTTCTTGCAGAGAAATCCTTGCACAGGAATGCGTTTTAGAAGCTATGGTTTACTCTGCCGTTGAGAGATGAGTCTCTGTATTGTGATTTCTTTGGTTCAGCTGAAAGGATGGCTATGTTTGTCATTGTCACTGTCAGCCTAGCCTTCACTCCATGATGTGTCATCAGTGCCCTTCAGGAGAGATTGTGGTCAAGCAGAAATATCCACTGTTTTTCCCATGTGGAAGACTCATTAGCAAAGAAATGGAAATTCAGTGTGCGTGCTGGTCCTGCCTGGTGTGACCACGCAGCAGGACCTGGTGAGAAAAAGGAGCAATTGATTCCTGCATGCCGGACATTTGCAGCTGCTCCTGGGCGCAGCCTTGGTGCGGCCCTGCTGCGGGAGGAGGAAGGCTTTTGTTTCTCACCAAACGTGCTTCGGGCAGTGTGGGAATTATTCCCTGACAATGCATGTAAAGTAGACAGCACTGTACAGCCCAAATTAAACAGCTGCTGGAAAATGAGAGGGAAGGGAGAAACAGTATTGCTTTGAGCATGGCTAAAAACTAGCTAGCTCTCCCCTTTCTTTTTCAACAATTGAAAAAACAGTGCTAATGATGGCAGCAAACTCACTTTCTGAGTGCTTTTCTATTATGTGATGTCTGCAAAATATCCGGTTGAAACTAGCAGGTGGAATCTGCTTGCTGTTGGATGAGTCCCGTCAGTGATATTAATTCATTGTCCTTTTATTTTTGTTCTGCATGCATCAATAACTCTGTCAGTAATAAGAAATTATTACAGAAAAGCATAGTGTTGGTAACGCTGTTATCATCCTGATCTTCAGTGAACCGGAATCCCAGTGTCACGTTGGTCTCCCTTCTCCTCTGAAATAGGTATTCAAGAAGTTGATGCTGATGACATGTTCAGGTTAAGCACAGTCATATATCAGGAGCTCACCCTTTGCTAGAATGAGCAGGAACTTAATTTGAAAACAAATGGAACAGGAGACATAGAGTAGCTGTTAAAAGATGACAGAATAACTGAAATGTGTCCACAACACGTCTAGGGAAGTGGAACAAAGGAAAAAATTGAAATCATAAATACACTGGGTTCAGACACTGATTACTCAAAGGAAGATCTTGAAAACAAAGCATCAGATTGAATTCTCAGATTCATTCTGCCAGGGTGTAGAGAGCTGTTGGGTGGGGATGCTGTCAAGTTATTTTTTACTACCCTTTTTGATACTGAAATGCATGTTACCTGAGTTATTAAAATAAGACTTTATAAAAGCATTCCCGAGAGCCTTTGCTTGCAGTACTGAGGCAGCTGTTCTATGGGCCAGGCACAATTGGTGGCTTGCTGATGACAAATGGGACGTGGGATCACAAATACTGCCCTGAAGTAGCAAGGGGGCAAAATGATGCAACATGGAAGGTTAGTATTTTGGGCCCTACCAGTTAACGCTTCTGCCATTATGTTCCTATTGCGCAGGAAGTTTGGGTTCAATTATCCAGTCTGTTAAATGGATGGAGCCTCACAACGGAAATTTGTTACTGATCAAAAATCATAAAACTGCTTTGTGAATCAGCATGCTCACAACATAAGGAATAATATGTTTTAATATCAGCTGACAGGAATGTACCAGTTGCTAATTGGTAGATATTTTAAAATTGTCTAAGACTTTAAGTTTGGGGGTGGGTGGGTGTGGTTGGGTGTTTTGGGGTGTTGAGTTTTTTTGTTTGTTTGTGATTTGTTTTTATTTTTTGAAACAAACAGGTCCCCTCCTGCACCCCCTCCAAATAAACCAGCCAAACTTCAGCAAGCTGGTGCCTATCCACTACAATTAAGATATCATGGATTTACTTTGTTGTGTTGCTCTTAGTGGATACTGTTTATTAACTTAATAAAAATGAAAGCAAACCAAACATAATCCCTAGGCTTTAAGATGGATGTGGATTTTTGCTTAACACTTAAATACACAATTTTGTAACTTTTGTTAGGAAAATTCATCTTTCCTAATTTTTAATGCTGAGATTTTGCTGTAAAATTGCATCCAGATTTGAATGAAGGTGATTTTTTTTCCTTGAATTTTGGTGATTGCTAAAGTTTTGTGCTTATTGAGTGGTTTTATGAAAAAAGAAAAGTGGAACATTAATATTTATTAAAAGTTTCAGATTTTGTAATTAATATTGCCAACTGGTCTGTATGGAGAACACTCTGGAATATGCTTTATATCCCAATAAGGTGAGAAACATACCAAAATAATGGTGCTTTTGCCAGTGTAAGAACATTAAGGCTCTGGAAGTGCATAGAAGCATTGATGAACGTTGCTTACTGTGGGAGAGACAAATGATGCACTTTGAGACAAGCCTTTTGTCTCAAATGCACATAACATGTAGCATAATACAATGTGATTCATTCTGTCCCACAGAATCATTCATAATTGAGATTCATTCTGAAATGCTTGTGTTATCTCAGGAGGAAAGCTTCTGCCGGAAAGCTAGTGTACACTTATGGCAAAGCATGTTTATTTTTTATATTATGGCCCTGGAGTGAAGCATGTTCAAACCTCTTATTCCATCCTACCTTAGGTAGACTTCAAGACAACTTGTCTTTTTCCTCTAAATTTCTCATCTTTTAAATTTGTTTATTTGTCATGTCCAGGGAGGCACCATCAGTGTTTTGTAATAGTTCTTTTTATGTTGTGAACTAGACAGCAGAGGTATGCTTTTTAGGTGACTTGTGCAGTCATCAAGTCCCATTGTGGGATCAGTAAGGAAATGTAAATGTGTTCAAAACACCGACCACGAAATGTACATAAAAATGCATCAGAAGATTATATTCATTTGTCCATTTAGTCTTCTGCATTCAATTTGGAGTGCATTTGCTATTGTTGTGCTATTTTATCTTAGGCTTTTACAATCATCTCTTTCATCTTAATTGTTTTCTAAGAAGATTCTATTGTAAATCTTCAAAATGTATTATTTCCACTTCAACTTTCTTCATTGAATATTCTTGTCATGGGTGAGTGTTATTAGTGTTTATAGCTATCCCAAATATCGCAACTTTTGATCAGTTATTTCTGATCCCAAATGGCTTTAGTTTTGCCTTTTCTCATAGCATTTGTCCTGGCAATCAGATGCTGAAAGTTTCTTTCAAACAGCAGTTTATGAAGATCTGGTTGGAGGATCTCATTAAGTCCTCAGTTTGCAGCTCTGCATAACAAATTTGTCTTTATGTTTCATTCAATATGCAGACTTTAGATCCAGAAGTTTGCTTTTTGTCCAGCTGGATTTAGCATTGCAACGGTTTATCTGCTCATTGCTATTCTGACCTTAATTTCATAGCCCATTCCATCCATTTTATTCTTTTTGTTGCCAAGACACCAGAATTACTGAATTTCTTTATTTATTTTCTCATTGGTAAGATTTCTTCTTCTACGTCAGTGTTCAATGTTTAAGAGGTGGATTTTGAATAGGTACAGGGAGGGTTGATTGTGTGTTTTTTGTTTTATTTGTTTGGGTTTTTTTTTTCCAGTCCAATGTAAATGATATAAGGCATCTCTTCTGGTACTTGTAGTTGCCTTAAATATATATAAATATTACTTATTTCCTAACCTTTCATATAATCATATTTATGTTACATTTTTTTTGGCAAATTCCCTAATAGCCCAGGAATTTCTCTAAATTTGTTCTATAAATTCTATGAAAGCCTCTGTGAAAGTCTATGAAGTCTATACAGAAATAAATGCCATTCACTCATTTTTGTTGTGACAATGAGATAGGTATTTGATCTTTACATTTCCTATATGAATCTTGTCTGTTGTAAATTTGTATCTGCTACTTTCTTCACTTTAATTGAAAGTATAGTCTGAAATAATATATTTAAATACTATATTTGACTTGTGATCAATGGAGTTTCAATGTAGATATTGAGTTGGTTAAGATCTCTAATCTCTGACAGCTTTATTATCTAAGAATTTTCCTTCTCATATCATATTTTTCCTCTCCCTATGCCCTTAGGAAGATTTTATCAAAATTTCCACTATATCCTTAAGAAGTGAGAGGTTACTGTTGGATGTATTTCCTCAGGTGGTTCAATTTCCACTCTTTAAACATGTAATGGTCTACTTTGCTGCTGCCAAATCTGATTTAACCTTCAGATACCTCTGCTGAGTTTAGCCACATTGTTCTGCCATGTACCTCCCGGTTAACTTTTATTCTCTAGGAATCCAGGTATCTTCCCTAATTTGCCTTTGTGGTCCTGTACTTACCTCCTGATGTTTGTTTTCATCCATGACTACTGTTTTGAACTGAGGAAGTCTGTGCAAACAGCCATTTACCTATAGTATCTCTTACTTTGTTTCTAGTATTTTTTGACTTTGTAATTTCTCTTACTCTCCTCTTGAAGTCAGTCCATCCTTTTTTTTATTTATTAAATATTAGCTTAGTTTACAGCTCTCTCCCACTTTCTGCTGTCCTCTGACAACAATTTTCTTTTCTTTTTCAATATTTCTCTATACTTTTCTTTATATAGCTGCATTTACCTCTTACTATACTGTACTACATGGTCTTAATCTGCATGTTTTAGTCTGATACAGGGTTGTAAATAAATGCTGTATGTAAAGTTGTCTTTTCATGCTGTTATAATGCAGGTATCTGCTTTTGTGTTCTCTAAAACCCTGGTTTGCATCAAAATTCAGGAGCATTCACTGGTTCATTTTTATGCTCTGCCAAAGCTATCAAGCTATCTAAAGTTATATATCTATCTATCTATCTAGGTACACATTCATATGTACATGCCTAAAGCCATATGCAAATAACAGCTACATACATAAAAGCTTTGGATATAGCCTAGCCATTAACAGATAAAATACATTGACTACTATGAACATATGGCAGCTCCTGGCTTCTGCAGTAATCTGCATTTAATTCCAAAATATGAACTTTCAGTGGACCTTGCACATAGAGCAGACCAAGTTCTGTGTTCTTCATTGAGTCCAAAATACTGCTGATTTTAGTGGAATGTGGAAAATGGTGCTAAGAGGATGAAGATCCGATTCAGACTCTAATCTTTGTCTGGGAAGGAATGTTTTACCTAGGGAAGGACAACCAGAGATTTCTCAACTAGTGCATTAAAGAACCTGTGTAAGTGAAAAGAATAAACCTGTATTGGCTGCTGCTGGCAGCCCAAAATACTCATTCTCCTCCTTGTTATAAATTGATTCTCTGGGTATTTTTAGTGCCTAAAGAATAACCAATGACTTCAGTGAAGGTATGACAACTCACATTTATATTATCCCAGTAGAGACATCAAGTGGTTGACAAACACATTAGAAACACGTTGGGAGAAGACAGAAATTTCTTCTCCCAAAATTTAATGTATTTCTAGCTAGCAATCCAGTCTGCAAAAGACAAACTTTGTTCTGTCAAATTAAAATGCTATAATTGAAAGGAACGTTTCCAGTATGTTTTTACCAAGTTGCTTATAGAAGAAAAATTTTTGCCCTGACTTCAAAGCATTCTCATCTAAAAATGTGAGGTCTGTTTAAGACATTAAAAAATCCTGTGTGACAAATGAATCCTGTATCATTTCAAATGTATTCTTCAGATACATTTTTAGGAAACACTTAAAGCTCAATGTCTGCATTACCACTTATATTTCATTAGTACCTAAAGGCCTCAAGTAAAGTCAGACCCGGAAGGATTTGGGAAACAGAAATACAGTATAAGATACTATCCAAGTCCCAAACATTTGTTCCTATTAAGATGAAAGAAGTATAAAGGGGAACAGTGGCACGCTGACTTGTGAAGGATGGTGCAGCAGATGCCTGCCACCAGAGAACAGGTTCCTGGAATCCCAGTGCAATGCCTTGTTTGCTAGGACTTGTTAATGCTAACACATCCCAGACACGGAAAAAACAGAGTTTAGGTAAGGTGGAACACAGCTTCCATAATAATTTTCCCCCCAGTTGATTTTCATAGTTTTGTGCTACTGGGAAAGCAATCTCATGATGTTGTATAGTGATCACAAGGGTTAAACATACAAGAAGTATCATAGCTATTTTAATTTTAGCTAAGTGGATCAACTAAACAGTTATAACCCATAACCCGTAACTTTTCTGTAATTCAGGGTACAGAATTGTGGCCATTTTAAACATTTCCTCCTTTCTTGAGGAAAAGTGGAATACTTTTTGGCATATATGCTATGTTATATGCAACCAGTAAGTACGAAGAGCATGTAAATATCTTCATTATAAACAGATCTTTCTTTGTTAACCAGGTACCCACAGAATCTGAAGTGTTTAATCTGAAACTGTTAAAATCTGGAGTGATGGCTAAATACATGTGGAAGAGTATGGTGCAAAGCATATATAAAATCCTGGTGGTGGGGGAACTTCATCTGGTTCCTGTATGTGACACTTTGAGAATTAGAAAAAAAATTTTAACTTTTGCCTCATTCTGCTTCACTTGAAGCCATTGGAAAGAAGGAACAAAATCTCTCCTTGTGTTCCAGCACCTCACATTTGCATTGTGGGTGTTTTGTTTAATGCAGTCATGCATCATGTTCCTGACAAAGTGTTCCCTTGAGCAAGTCAGAGGAAGCATCTTCATCCTCTGTTTGAGGAGAGGGTAAAAGAAAGAGGGTAAAAATGGATGCTGTGAAATTCAAATTCTCCTTGGAGCTGTCAGGAGTGCAAGGGGTCATACTCATGCCAATTGGACAACTGGGGAGACCTGTAAGGAAAATACTATTGAGATTAGCTACTTGTTTTCTGTGAATATTTTTGGACTTGTTGAAGTCCGAAGGGAAGGGAAAATTATCCCTAAAACACGGCTAGGTTAGAAAATATAAAACTAAATAACAATGTTAAAGATGTTAAATAATGATAATTTGGGGGACATGTTCCCCCCCTGCCTCCCAAATATTAATCTCTTCTTTATGGATTTTAGTGCTGTTCTGCCAGTCCTTTCTAACCTTCTGTTGAAGAAATGGCAGTGTTTTCCTATTCAGAATAGGAAACAGTATTTCTTAGACAACTTCAAAGCTATTTGTTGAACAGTGGTTTGGGGGAAAAATTAAAAAATGAAAATGTGCCTGACCTGCACAACTCATTGGAATTCCTCCTTATCAAAGCTGCTTCTGCATGCTCTGAAACAACAGGGAGTGCAAACCACAGGATTGTTTTAAAACATGCTGGAGATGATGTAGCTGTTTGACTTGCATAGCAATTTCAAGTAGAGAAAATTTTCTGTTATCACTTAGAAAACTGAAAGAAGTGAATGAGGAAAAGATTACCTTTGTTTCCTGTCTAAATATATAGAAATCAAGTAGTAATACCCATTAAAAACACACTATGAAAAGTCAATGGAATTTGCTAATCCAGGTGTTGTTCAACATTAGACTAGGTTGTTAAAGTGGTTTTCCTTGAAGAAGTGTAACTGGAGACTTAGTTTTGTTCTAATTTCTGCATAATCTTTTAGCTCCCTGTTCACATGCAAACTTACACTGGCTAGCTGATACTGAGAAACCTGAGAATAATTCTTTTTAAATGTCAAAGGAAATGCTTCCTTATACATCCTCAACTACCTAAAATTAAATGTGCTGTGTGGGGTGGGGTGATAAATTTATCTTTTCTTCTTCCTTTTGTATCTTTAGATAAATTCTTGAGGTCTGTGATGAATACTTCACTGAGCCCACAGTCTGAACGTTGAATAGGATTTTATCATGTGGTGATAACATTAGTGTTGCTTTACTGTGTTTCTTGAGTAGGTCGGTTGGTAAGTCATTGTTTTAAAGACTCGCAGTACTCTGGAGAGCATTGCAGATACATGAGTAGATTGCTCAATTTTATATCTAGATCTCTAAGTATGCTGGAGGATGTATAAAATAACTATTAGACAGACCACAGCCAATTCATTAGTTATATGACGAGCAGCCTGTGCTGAATTATACAGAGAAACAGAAATGTTGGCTCCTTGCCCATAGTAATGATAATACACGTAGCAGCAGCCGTACTCCTGACCTGAATGGAGGTCAGGAAGGTGAAGGTTCTCCTCAGCTGCATGGCAAGGTGTGTGTGCGTGCACAGGGAGTCATGTGCATGATGGGAGAAGGGAAGGAGCTGCTACGTGTCTCTCTAGTACATCCACAGTCTCTGGGCACACTGAAGATCTTGATAAAATGCCATTTGAAGGAGGGCAATTAGGTGCTGTGGCATTTGATACGACTGTAGTAGTATTGGGGAAAAAACCACTTTAACGTTAACCTTGTCCCACTGTGAATGTCTCCTCGTGATAAGAGTCAAGCATAAACATTGAAGTCAGCATGAGAAATGTTTTGTTTTTTCATCAAGGTGAAAAGGTCTAAAATGACAGTGGTCAAAACAAATCACCAAGGCCCTTTTTTGATAGGAAATGGATTTTTAAACTAATCAAGCATTTTTTATTATAGTGGCTTTGGAAACTGTGGTACATTACAGGAAAAAAGTTTGAGTGTGGCATCTGAACCACAAAATAAAGTCAGGACAAGAGTAATGAGAACTACGTATTTCCCACAGAGGCATTTTTTTTCTGAGAGTGAAAGGTCTGAAGTTCTGATGTTTCGGTACTTGATTTCTCGAAAATCATACTTGGTTTCAAAAACAGCCCGTTTGCTATAAACTCCTGCGCCGGAATGGGCAGCCTGTCAGTCACGATGTCACTCATCTCTCACAAGTAGTCTGGAGGCACTATACCATGGAAGTCGCAATAGGGCTGCCCTGCCTCTCTGGTAGCGGGTGACCTGTCTGTGAGAGGTAGGGAGGCAAAAACATCCATTACAGGTCTCATCACTGGATTTTACAGGGACACAGCTGTGCAGGAAACCTACCTACATCCCACCGTGAGGTTGAATTCAACATCATCTGTAGCTGTGAACCTGTCCAGATGTCCTTGCCAGTAAGCTCTTTGGAGCGTGTGAAGTGTCTTGTAGCTCTTGGGTCATAGAAAGCAGTGCCAGGAATGATGGCTGTAGCTGCTTTAGATCTAAAATATCCCCTGTTGTACAATATTTATTTCAATTAAGTCATGTAGATTTTGTTCTGAGTCAACTTGTACCTGAATGCACATGTGTTAAGTTAATGGGAGCGAAAATATATGTGATTATCCCACTTGGGATGAAGCTGCCTGAGACACCATTAGAATGTGCTAATAAAAAATGTGTTTCTATAACTTTTGAACTACAGGATGCCAAAAATCTTTGGGCAAGCTTTTACAACGAAGATGTGTACATCTATATATTCTTTTATATTGCCATTTTCATTTTTTCAGAATTTTTTCATTTAGAGTTTTTAAATAAATTTTTTGAGCACAGCACATGCTATTTTTACTGCACAATGTAGCTTCATGCGCTATTTAACACAGCAGGCCATGTTTCACAGCTGGCTGGATCTCAGGAAGTTAACCAAATCCTGCTTCCATTTAGATCAACAATAAAATTTACCATGATTAAAGTGGGACGCAGAGTTTGTGGCTGGTAAATTTGGTTGTCTCAGCACTTGCTGATAACTGTATATTCTGTTATATCTACTGTCTGTCACTAAGGGAGCTAGTCACTGACAATCATCAATAACTAAATTTGGAACTTAGCTTCAGCTTGTGCTTATTCACACAAAGTTGTGTTTTCATGTAATGTTTGCAGAACATAAACTTTGAAGGATGAACTTATTTATAAAATACAGACATGTTGACATACTTTAGTAAAAATACCATTAGAGATTAAATACTGAACTAGTTCTGTAGTTCTTTGTCTCTATCTTATTGGACCCAGGGACCAAACTCTCCAAGAAAAGCAGTGGGATCTTCTAATTTTTGTTTTATGCAATGTTGTATGAACTTGCATAGCAACGTTTTTGGTTCAGGAAACACTGCAGTCCTTTTTGTCTGCTCTCCCATATTTTGAATGCTGATAAGTTTCAGATGCCATGAATGCACTACTGCTATGTGGTAATACCTGAACATCTATGTAAATTAACATGTATTAAACTACCTTTATGTCACTTTAATAATACTCTGTTGAGCTATGCATGAAAAACTTCTGAATACCCAAAGGTATGAAGGCATATTTAGTGGTTTGGGAACCCTCCTATATAATGCATAATGGAGTCAATATTGAGTATTCAAATAGCTACATAAATATTTTAGGAGAAATGGAAAGAGAGCAAGCTTATTTTATTTCATTGAGATTGTTCCAAGAAAACCAAAACTGACTTCAGCACCTGCAGAAAAGAAAATCTAGGATGCTATTTTTCCACTATATCTCCAAGTAGTCAGTCCTTTTAGGATTGTTGATTGTACAGTGAAGGGGTTTATATATGTTGCTTTCCTAATTTGTAAACTGGCTCAGTTTGTGAATCTTTTTTTCCACATTAAATTAATATTTTCCTAAGACTGTATTTAGTTCAGGTTAATGTGTCCTAGGAAGAAAGAGGCTTACACACATTATTTAGAAAATAAATCCCATTTATAGAAATTTCTACCTCCATGGTGGCTTCCCAGTGGTTGCTGTTTGTATATTTGTTTCTATTTTGATTTTGTGAGAAGACTGGCAAAACTAGAGCAAAACAGTCTGGTTTTTTGAATGGCATACCTTTAAGGTCTGGTGTTCTCACAGTTTCATAGATAACGTTGCCTATTCTATGGATATCATTGATTTGTGCTTCTTGAGTACAAACTGGTATTGATTCTTAAGTCTGGAAAAAAATGATAAATATCCTGAGGCAGCTTTTCATTAATCCCATGCTTCATTTTACTGAGTGGTAAAATACAACATAATTATGGAACAAGTTACTTTAAGGACAGATCTGTACTGAATGATTTGGAGTTTGGTAAGTTGAATAGAAGGAAGAAAAAAAAAATAGAGACATTTGGTTTAAATGGGAACAGAAATTCAGGTGTTTGCCTGAAGTGACAGGAAACCCTGTTAAGTTACCTCAGGAGACATGCTGTAGGCTGATTTGAAAGAAAATATGTGTGGTAGTATAGGAAAGCTCTCTACATAGGGAGCTATATAGCTAGGAAAGAAATTCATAACAATCTTTACATTTAATTTCCTTAAAACTTCCATGCTAGTTGGTAGAACTGGGAGAGGTAGACTAAATAAAGATCTCAGATCTCAGAATAATGGTGTTTTAAAGTACCGCTCAGGTGACATCTAATTTGAGAAAAATATTGATTGAATTTTTTGTAGCCAATTTTTTTTGTAGGTGTGCGTTTTACACACTGAAGATAAAGCACATATTGGTGTATCAAAAAATGAATCCAGGCAATACTGCATTACTTCAGAGTGCACACAGGTGTGTTGTGTTAGTCTGCTTTTATTGAAATACAATCAAATGCTGCTATCGAAGGATCCCCCATCATTTTCCTATGGAATACATAAAATGTACTTAGCACACACAGATAAATAATTGTTTTGTTTTGTTTTTTTTTTTTACTGGAGATTAACCAAAATATTCTGTATATGCAAATGCTGTAGAAGTGTTTATTAGAATTGCAGGAAACCCTTTTGTTGTTAAGACTGTAGACAGTCTTTGCATATCTCTGAGGAATCTAGCTACTTGCATCTTTTTTTACATGCCAGCTATGTTAGTTCATGATTTGATTTTTGTAGCTACAACCCAGAGAACATGAAGGAAGAAGAGAACAGTATTACTGACAGAAAGAAAAAGATAAGCTTATGTATGAAGAAAAGCTAAGGCATACATTTCAACAAGATTTAAAATGCAACAGTTAATTGAAGTTCCTTAATCTATTTTTGTCACTGTTTGAGGAGTAACTTACTCTTCAGACTGAAGGAATTAGTGTGCATGGATTTACAGCAGAAATAAACTTTTTGAGACTGAGTTAATAAAGCTGTTATTAATTTTTTTGAAGGAATAGCTTACCATAATTTGCTTAAGAATTCACACCTGGTTATGATACTTCATACCTCACTTAGTGTTTCTAGCTCCTATTGGTCTGTTTGGCCCTGCAGATTAAGCACTGCTTAGTTTATGGTAAGATCTTGGACTGGTTCAGTCTCAGCTGCAGCCAGGTCTTTCAAAGTTACGCGCAAGGTTATTTGTAGGGATATTCATTATTTATGGGTTAGCAACAAAAAAACTCTCAGCGATAAATGGGAGGTGAAAAGAGGGGAGGATATTACTTTCCTGTGAGAATGGCTGTGTGCTGGGGGAAACAGGAAAACTCAAGTTCTGTCTTATGGACGGCTGTGTTTTGGGGGTAGTGAACATGAGAGTGTCTAATCATTGCTCTATGCTTTACTGCTTGTAATTGTGTGTGTCTGGGGCAGCTGGGATGGGAAGAGGAGGAAGTCATGAAGCATCATGAGCTTAATCTGACATCAGTAACTGGCATCCTCATTCCAGGGGTGAGTACATAAGTTCATGAATTGTTCCTTCATTATGCACAGCAGTGGTGTATCCTCTTTATCAATACTCTCATATTTATTTTTGGCTTGTGGTTTGTTGTTGTTGGTTTTGATTCCTTTTTAAACCTTTAGAAATACAATTATTCTAAATGCAGGCTTGAGAAATAAGGTTTTAGCAAAGAAAGTGACAGAAAATGTTATGATAATAATGTACTTTTAATGCTATTTAAGAAAACAAAAGTGATCTGTTTTGCAGTTATGTCTCCAAATGGAAGACGTTTTGTAATGGACTAAGTCATATCTAGTGGTAATGAATTGTTTTCAACAGGGTAAGAAATGAAAGGACAGCCTTAATTTGTAGAGAAATTGCTCATGCTGGATCAGTCCCCCAAAGTCTGTAGCGTCTGAGAGTATGAATCAACACAGGGATTCAATTTGTGATAGTTCTTAATAAATATAGATTAATTTTATTATTTTTTTTCCAAGAGCACGACACATCTTCCTCTGTTCCCCAAAATTGCTGGGGGAGAAATCTACCTTAAGCAGAAAGAGGATGTGAAAAATTTCTGACTCTTGCCAGTAGATGGTTTTCTTTCCTAGACAAGTGTTTCTTGATTTAAATGGTGTTTTTGTTGGTTAAAAATTGCTCTAGTAACTATTTTTCTTTTTTCATACAACAAGTAGTTTGAAAAAAAAATTTTGTTGTAGAACTTGGGGTACGTTTTATGTTCAATTCAGGCAGGTGGAAAGAAAACCTGCACCAAAGCCTGTTGAAACAAACAGTAAATTGTTCCTGTGTGGTAGTTAATTGTTGGTTGTGAGTGTAGATGGGATGCATTTTTTTTAAAGACAGTTATGCTCTTATAATTTACTGTTATCAATATGTATACTGATCAATTCTTATTCACTTGGCTACTTGCAGAGAAGAGCATATATTTTATGAAGTTTCTCTGACTAAAATTTTAACCTGCTACTTCACAAAAATTATATCATAAGATTATATCTGCTTATAAGAAAACACAGGAATTTTGACATGATTATTATCTTTCATCATATAAGAAAGATACTGAAACCCAAGTTCTTGAGGGCTTAATATAAGTGTGTATTTGAGACTAATGTAAGGAGAAGTATTTTGCTGTGAATTTCCAGGTTTAGTTCTGTCCATTAATCTTTATACATGATGTTGTCAAAGTGCGTCCTAGTTCTCCAGAACTATGATCTAGGAATCATTCATATTGAAGTGGTGCAAACCTAATCAATCTCTCTGTATATCAGACTTTTATTTCAAGGCCCATGGATTAGAGCTAAGAGACCTAGATTGAGGTTAACAGGCCTTGCTTCCTTTGTTTGGGAGGGCAATGGTGAGAGCTCCCTCCAGGGTGTGCCAAGGCTGTTCCTGGAGCTGGTGCTAGAAGAGCTAGTTCCCCCTTCTCTCCAGTTGCACCACCCCAAGGTGGTGTTTTACATACAGCAAGGATGGAGCTCTGTGTATTAGCAACACCTCACCAGCTGGGGTCTGGAGCAAACCTGGATAATGTGGTGATAAGCTGCTTGCCAGCAGATACAGGGCAGGTCACAGGACTAAAACCCCAGGCTTCTCTCAGCCTTTTGGTCATGCATTTGTTTGGTGCCCACAACACTGAAGATGTTTGTGCCTGGTGGTAGGCTCAGCCTACTGTTGGTTTGTCTGCTCAGAGCTCCCCAAAGCTCTTGGCATACATATTTATTTATCTGTACAATTGTGAGTGCAACTCCACCAGTCCACAGATGTGGACTTCTTGCTGGTGGGACTTCAGTGAAGGAAAAAAAAAATCATAAAGGTTAGGCTGAGGAAGAGAGGTCATAGTTGATCTTGACTGCGAAAAGGGATACTGGCACAACACGTGCCATAGAAAGTATATATACAGAAAGAAGTGTGAAGTGGGAGAACAGAGATGGAAGTTACAAAACTGGATTTGTAAGGGAGAAGGTATATTTTTAGGAGCGTGTGGATGGGGAGTATGGGGACAAGGCAGCAGTGAAGAATTTTAAGAAGTAAAGAACCAAAGACACATTTGTGAACAAGAGGAGGTATAGAGGAGGGCGATGATACTGGTGGAGATGTGGTTGAAGTGAGTAAAGAGAAAGGGGCAGTTTGGAGGAGATGGGAGGGAAAGCGGAACTAAAATGAAGGAAAGGACTCTGGGTGGAAACAGTGGGGAAAGAGGAGCAAAGGATGCAAGAGTGAGAAGAGAAGCACATGCTTTAAAAAATGCCTCTGACTAATCTAAACCTGCAGTAACCACCGTGTTTTTAAACTGGCCAGGATCCATGTTGATGCTTAATGTGCAAGTTTGAGAATTAGAAACAAAGGAAAACAAACAAAAAAAGAATGGTTATGACATCTCATCTATGTCATGTAT
Source organism: Stercorarius parasiticus (assembly GCA_013396915.1). Classification (NCBI taxonomy): domain Eukaryota; kingdom Metazoa; phylum Chordata; class Aves; order Charadriiformes; family Stercorariidae; genus Stercorarius; species Stercorarius parasiticus. The sequence goes on along the minus strand of VWZL01002963.1, from coordinate 189,215 downwards.
AACTCCTTCCCTCTCTCCTTATTTTTACGCAACAGAATTTTATGGTTTTATGGCAGTGCCATGAAATACTGGACCTAAAGTAATTATTTTGGGTCCCTGAGTTTGTTCATTCAATGTAATCTTGGAAGTCCCCAGAAGCGTATTCTCCTGAAGTGCTTTAAACTGCCCTGGAGAAGACTAGGAGGTTGAGAGTTGTTGCCTCTAGCTTGCACTTGGTGCTACAATAGAGGGCAAATGATCAAAAGTAACAGTGTTTACAATGTTTGCAAAACACATTTAACACAGAAGAGTTTAGCACTTAATCTATTCATTTAATCAGCTCCCTGTAAATCCAGGTCTGATTGCATGAGCAATCAATGGGTGAGTCTTTGGGTGAGAACCATGTCTGTTGGCTCTAGGGCTAGAAAGCTGACATAGTGACCTGCATTTTCCCATCCACTTGGAGAACTGGTCTCTACACAGGGCCCTTTCTTTAAGGTAGTTTGTGTGGGGAGGACGTATGTTCTCAATGCTGTCACATGAACAGCATTGCATGGTAGTCTTGTTTGATCCTTTGTTCTTATTTCTTCTCCCTTGCTCTATGCTATTTTGTCATGTAAACAAATAAAGGTGTAGACCCTTTTCAACAGAGATAGCATAAAGATTTCCTGTGAGCACTGCCATTTGAATGAGATAATCATGGTTCAAACACAGAGCAAATGTTGAGTGCCACACTTGACATTAATAATGAGCTGCAAATAAAGCAATGATATCTGATTATATAATTTTCTTTGTGGTCTAGTCTTTATAGAGATTAGGGTGCTATTCTGCTAGATAGATGTTGTTAAAATGCTGTGGCCTAAAGGGCTTACAGAGGAAAGGAGAGACATAAAAACAGAGAGTTCAGTTGCATGAGATTGCATGGTAAGAAATGGTACAGTAGAGAAGTCTGTCTGCTGACCCTTTGCCCAGGGCTTCCCTGCTAGGGCAGCACTGCCCAGCCTGTCAGGCACTTGTACGCGCTAGGCTTTACAAGCAATAAAAGAGGTGGGAAAATGCCAGGAAGGATTCCAAATTGCTGGAATTGAGTTATGGGCTAAGAATGTTGTGAAGCACTGTCTAGACCACATAGGTTATATTTATATTCCAAGTTTGTCTTGACCAGCTCCTGCGAGACAGAAACAATAAATCAGCTGTGCTTCCAAAAAAGCTGAAGAGTAAAGGGAGTGAAATGAAAATGGCACCACACTGCAGTATTCAGTAGCATTTCATATTATCTCTCTACAGGAGAATAATTTCTCCCCCACAATTAGATGTCTTTCCTTTTTTTTTTTTTTCCCCCCACTCATGTCATTAAGCCATGAAGTATCAAGTCAGAAAAATTAGAAACATTCTAATGAGATAGGTGGAAAAATTGAGTATTGACATATTTGATGGTCCTGTTCTTGTTTATGTCTTTGACTTAACCACATTTGAATAATAATGGCACCTTCTTGGAATAGTATTTTTAGCTTTTTAATTACTAAACTGAAAGGCATTCAGAAAAATAAAAAAGATTGAAACACATTTTGCAGTCAAAGCCTGCCTCAAAATCCAAAGGGAATAAATATGCTTAAAACATATTAGTAGACTAAATGCGAATGTAACAGAATTCCAGACTACAGACCTTTGGCTATAAAAGATGCTGTCTGGCTTTTGTTATTACCATTAGGGATGAATTAAACCAAGAAAACTGTAACCTCCGTTTAAATTTTAATATGAAGTGTCTGCATTGTTTTCTAGCTGTATTCATTAGCATTAATTAATTAACATGAGTGTACAGACTTTTAAAAATCCAAAGTTCTCTGTGTAATAGCCTTGTGTCATCTTGGCACATATCACATTTGATGACATTCTGGTATTAATTATTCAAAAGAAGCAATCTAAGTAGCTGAACACACACCTATATTTAGATATATGTGTATGTATACAGATATCTCACTTAACTACAAATGTATTACAAAGTAAGACTATAATTGCTTGTATTAAAATGAAAAAAAAAGAAAAAACAAAACTCTAAACAAAAAACCCCACCCAAAACAGCAATAAAAAACCCCAAACCCAAACAAACAAAACCCCCCCCAAAATGCAGGAGTCGCAGGAGCCAGTAATAGACTTCTGCAGAAATGGGAAAGGTTGATACTCTGGTTGTAATAAAATAAACAAACACCCCCCCTAACCCCAGAGAAGGCTAGAGAAGTACAAAATAAAAAGGCACAGAAAGATATAATTAATGTTTATTTTGTACTTGGGAACCATATGTGGCTTTGAAATAAAAATGCCAAACTGACTAGTTGCCAGCAGGGATTGTAGCTGTTAACTGTCCTGGTTCAAAACACTACAAAATAAAACTGCTATCTTTGGGAATTTACCAGTGTTGTCCATGTGACGTTAAGGCTTATCTATTTTTATGGTTAGACACATTCATCTTTGAAGGTATGTCTATGAACAGGGGATATGGAATACAAGAAGTAGAGCTGGTCAGATTATTTGCCTCGGATAAATATTGATTTTAAATGTAAGCAATATTTTCTGCAAATGCACTTTTGCATTGTAGGAAGATGATATTGACGATTACACCTAGTACCAGCAATTACGGAGAACCATGCTGTAGCTGATTCTTCTAAACAGGACCATAGGCTGTTGATTCCATAGAACACCTGCCCCCAAACAACTTCAGAAATACTAGAAAAACACACTTAAAAGCTGTCCAACAGCAAATTTAAAGCTTTAGAAAACACAATGTGATAAAGATAGATCAACAGTTTTGTTATTCTCCCAGCTTCCTGCAGTAGGGAATTTCTTTAGTTAAAAAAAACGGACACACCCCCGAACAAACAGAACACAGAAAGAAACAAACAAGACCCTAAACCTCAGCTATTTAGGGCAGATACAGTCCAGTTGTTCTATTATTTTCAATGACTATAGAAGTCAAGGAAGTATTAACTTGGAATTCAGTTGATGTTTAAACATGGTATTTCTTCGTTAAAAGTGATTATTGGTCACATGCATTACATTATATTGATTTGTCTTTTTCCATGATGGGCATTTTTAAGATGAAGAATTACTGGTGATAAATAAAGGATATTCAGTAGAGGATAATCCAGTTGCAATACAAACTTTCAGATGAATCATCATTCATGCTACAATCCATTGAACTCTTGGGAATCACAAATATCCCCATGAATGCCTAGTAGTCACCTAACGCTCATAAATAGTGAATAATGTGGGCTATAAAGAGCAAAGTAGATGAGCTGCTTCTCAAATATTTTTTTTCATTCTTTGAAGAGCAGATTCTGAAGAGAGCAAAAGAACAAACAGATGAATACCTATTTTCAACTTAGTGAATTAGAGTTTAGGGAAGAACTCGTTCACAAGGGAAAATGACCTGCAGAGCTGTATGATACTGTAGCTGATAATTACACAAAATTCCTTAGTTAGATATTACTCTTCTACAAATGGTTGCACATCCAGTAAAAACAGCAAAATTTCATTCACTTGTGCCAACAGGGAGGGCATAAGTAGATGTCACGATATCTCCAGGAGATTTTTTGTGAAGAACAATATTATTTTTAAAGATAGAAGACAAGAGAAAAAAAAAAATGGACACATTTGAGAGATAAAGGCTTAATTCCATGGAATTATAATGAAAGGGAAAATTAACAACACAATTATTTGGTTTAGAAAGTCTGAGTAGATACATGTGGGTGAAAACTGATGAACTTTTTGTAGATGTTAATGTTTATTTTGCTGTAGCAAAATGAAAATTAAATGGGGAAGTGATAGTGACGGCATATCATACAAGAGAAGGTTGTTCTTAACCATTTCCAGATACACAAAAAGTAGTATATACTGGATAATGTGGGCAATTATGGCTCAGGGAACATGGGAACTGCTAAAGCAGAACTCACCATTGGTCCATCTAGTCTGCTATCTTGCCCATGACTGTATCCATATTTGTATGAGATATCACAGTGAGACCTGTACATCCACGTAAAACTGTCTCTCTAGGAAATAATATGGACTAAATGAAAAAAGACAGTAAGTTCTTATTGCCTGAATTATAGCTGAAAACAGTCTAACATATGTTAAAAGACTGAATGCAAACATGTAGTTTTCCAACAATTCAAGGTGTAAAAAGAATCTGAGTACAGGCACTATGGAGTATGAGGAAAAAATATATAAAAAGTTTTCTTTTTTTTAATAAACTATGATTGGGAAGATATTTGGTTGAGGGGAAGGCAAAGGCAGTCCACCTCTGAATGTAACAGCACTTCAGTTCCTTTGTGCTGATTCACTATCACCTTTCTGAGAAAGGCATTCTGCAATGATCATTTCATCAAAATATCCAGTTTTGTTTTTTTTTTTAGACATTAAAAATGCTAGCTCTCTTGCAGCCAATTTATCCCAGTAGCTTCGGTATTTTGTTGATTTATACAGGCAGCCAAAAATGTATGGTATCTCACTAACTACATATTTCTCTTATTAAATAAATTATCTCTGTTTAAAATTAATGAAATTCATAAATAACAGACAAAGGAGGATTCTGTAAAGGTGAAAGTCATAGCTGAGACTTCTTTCTCTACTTCCCTCTCACAGAACAGCTCAACTCAGCTGTAAATAAGAATGCAGCAATCTTAAATCCTGCCTGAAGTAGGCGTAGTTCTGTTAATGAAATCAGATTCAGCAGGCTTGAATTGAGAGAATTTTGTGAGGAATCCTTATGCCTAAAAAAAAGGGAAATGTTACGCTTGGCGCGAGGAATATGCTAAATCACTGAGAACCAGCACGTTCTCATAGCACAGCCTTGTTTCTGCACTTCCAATTCAAGAGGTGTCTGCTCAGTGGCTGGCAGTAAAATAAACCTAGATCAACCTCTGCAGCCATTGGATGGTGATAGTTTGAAAATCTGTCTGCTGCCTTTTGCTCCCAGTGCCTGTTTTTGAGAAAGAGGGTGTTCCAAATATTTTGGCCAAGAAAGTTGCTCAGCACCCTTGTAAAACATGCTTTCCAGAAGCTTATGTTAACTTCTCTAGATATTAATAGCTTTCTCAGCAAGTAACAAAGGAATATCAGGTAGATTGGATAGCTGATACCAATGTCCTGATATTGCAGACAATGGCAACATATAATTACATTTATTAATGAGCCAACCTTCATTATGAAACAGTTGGTAGGGATTTTTTTATTATTTGCTGCTACTGTTGGGCAGCTCTTCCTAAAACTTCAATGGTGTTTAGAAATATTCCTCTAATTTGCAGCTTTATGTCTTTTATGGGTAGTTTATACCCATTTGGTTTGTGTCCTTTAGCTTAAAGAGAATTGTTTTTTTTCCTCAGACTCCCTGGCTACTTATGATATAAAATAATGTTCTATTGCAATGTCCACATGATGCTAAATTCCGAAAAGGGAATTACAGTTCTCTACTTTGTTTAATATTCAAGTCTGTATATCCCAAATCTTTGTCCGACATTCCATCTTAGAGGTGCCCATAGTTCTGTGTGCAACTCAGAGACACCCTCTCTTCATCACACCTCACTCACAGGATGGTTAGTCAAAGAGCAGATGAACCTTCTTTTTTTACCTGAAATGCTAACTTTTTTTGTAGGCACTGCATTTCCTACCCTTCTCTAAAAGCTGAAGAGCATATGAACAAGGAGCACAAACTGTTCAAACAACAGTTCCCCTCTTGTCAGTCGTCCCTCCCTTCCTAGCCTGCTGGAGTCTAGGGCTCTCTTCTGTTTCTGAAAAACAAAAAGTGCTCTTAAATATCACAGATTTTGCTGTCAGTTGATGATGTTTTGCAACTTTGTTGTACAGTGACGTGGATTGTTGTGTTTTTGTTTTGTTTTTTTTTTTTTTTATGGGCTATTTTAACATATTTTCCACTGAACTTCCATTGTAAAAAGACTAGGATCATCATCATTTTACTGGTAAGATAGAATATAAACTGATTCTTAAAATCAAAATATCTTTGTCATCTGGATGGGATTTAAGCCTTCCTGCAGTCTAAAGCTTAGAGGTGAATTTGTGGGCCTTGATTTCTTTTCTGTTTTTTTCACATATGGATGGATTTTGGATTTGCTCACTTACAACTTAAGAGTGGCTGCAGTGGTTCAGATGGGAGGTTTGTGTAGCCCAGGAAATGCTCTCCAACAGCATCTTGAGGAGAGATAAAGGCATGCGTGCAAGAACAGAGCTAGCAGACGTAACACTTCACCTAAGCACACTCTAAATGCTTAGATTTGAGGAATAACTGGTGTGGACCTATTTTCCATGTGTTAAATAAGACATGATGGACTTCTCTATGAGTATTTGAATGCACTTCCATATAAGTAACAGTCTTTATCTAAGATATTTGTAATAGTCTTGCACCTTGCCTTATTTCTGGCTTACCTGGCACGATTACTAGCAGTGTAGGGGAATGGTAAGGGGGGCAAATGGATAAAGTTAGTGAGAAATTATACGTGGCCTGTGGACCCTTGACTGGTGATCTGCAGAGAGCTGGCTGATTGAATGCATGAAGTCATGTATGGAAGGTGCTGCTTGTAGAGCAGTTCCTGATGGGAGATGGAAGCATATGGAGCTGCAGACTCACTGGGACTGTTTGGACATGATATCCCCAAGTTCTTGCTTTGTGAGTTGGACCTGTTATGGAAACTATTATGTCTGCTTGATTTTAACAGTTGTTCTGTGCTGGTTCCCATCCAGTCATGCATGAGAACAGTTTGAGAAATCTTGTAATCCATACCATCTAATCTGCACCGTTCTACTTGATGGCAGCTTCTCTGCTCTATCCTCTTCCTATTTTTGTCTTTATTTTATTTGTAATAGGGCAGTGAGAAACTATGAAGTGTAAAAAGAGCGGCTTCAGAGACTAGGTTGTTTGATAATCTGCTAAAGAACAAACTAACTGCATTCTTTAAGCTGCATTCTGAGTTGTATAACTGTATGATTTACCTAGCCTCTCTTAATATGATACTATCAAAGTAGTACCACCTGTTCTCTTTTGATTTTCCCTGCAGACTGAGGGAGGACTGAGAACAGTGATATTTGAAACCTTCAAGCCTTTTATTATTCCCCATTTGTGGATTGTTATGTGTGTAAAAAAACAAAACAAACCAACAACAAAAAACCCCACCAAAACACAAAACTCGCCAAAAAAACCCCCAAGGTACATTTTAACAGGGAGAAAGAATAGAACAAAACAATTGAAAACAGTAGGTAGGGATACATGCCTAAATACAGAACCGTGTGGCATCAAGCAATTTTTTTCATCCATAAAGTTGAGTAGAAATGGTCCTGCTTTAGAACAGAAGACTGTTGGCATGCATTAAAGATGTCAGGTGGTAGAATTGGTCTTTAAGCATGAGATTTCTTGCCAAGGAAAGAGAACATCAAAGTGTACATAAAAAAGGAATCTTTGTCAAGCTACTTAAAATGACAAGTTTCTCAAAAAACATGGCTGTAATGGGTGAGGGTCCACATAGCCCTTTGTTGTAGGAAAAGTATTTTAATATGGTGGACATGTATAAAATAAAACATGGTCAAGTATGCATACAAGTGAAAATTTCATGCCTTTCAAAGGGAGTTTGACTAACAGCACCCTCTTTTATTGTGGAACTTTCCGTAGGATGCTATGAAAATAATGATGGCGTCAAGGTGCATAAAATTTTAATGTAATCACAGAACAACTTGATGTAGAACCTGCTGTACGTTCCTTTTCTAGTTGACATTTTTGTAGACTGGATGATGATGAAAACTATAGGCAGCACACTTAAGGAACAAGAACAAATGCCTGTCCCTGACTTTATGTAGCAGAGCAAACCTTCGAAAAAAGCAGAGAATGAGAATTGGTAAAAAGTATTTCGGAAAAGCAATAGACCAAATTGGACTCAAAATTCTGCTAGAATAAACATCCTTTAAACACCTGGTGAAGAAGGAACAGGAAACAATTTTCAGATGGAGAGAGAATGACTGACCTATATTATTTTACATGAATGGAGACTTCAAGAAAGAAGTAACATCAAGAATATAAATGTTTTCACAGCATTTAAGCAAGTCAACAGTGCATTGAAATCAAAGATAGGTAATGGACTAACCTGTGAGTTTCTAATTGAATATTGACTTCTGTGGTCCTTTACAAATGGATGGTCTGTTAAATATTAGTGAAGAAACTATGTATCTTTCAAAGCAGGTATGCAGCAAGTTCTTAGCACAAGAATCTTAGAAAGGCAATTGGTCTATTTAGGGCACATATGCATTGAATTTTTTATGGAAAACAATGGTTTCAGGGAAAGTCTCAACTAGACACACCTTAAAGTGAACCAGGACAGGTGAAACAATAGACCTTCAGAATCACAGAATGGAATCAATTTTTATTTCTTAAAAAATTATAGTGTGAATGCAATCCAGTGTTAGAAGATGGCATTTCTAAAACAGAGAAGTAGCTGAGATTCATGCCTTAGTGACAGGCCCTTATTGCAGCCTGTGGCTTTTTCATCCGTTTCCCTAGGTCCTCTTCCAGTGTGCTTCACAGTAGTTGCACCAAACTCAAATGCAAAGAAGGCATGGGTAGGAAGGTAAAGTTTAATGAACTGTAATTTCCATGTGCTATTCTGAAAATACTCTTCTCTGAAGCATATGGACTTATCATTCCACCTGGACTTTTCTTTTCATCCTTGTGCTGACACTACAACTCTAAGACTCTTCTTTCCACAGGGCTACAGGAGGAATACACAAAAGAGACTTCTTTCCTCTCCAGATCTGCTAATTTGGTTCTTAATGTGCAACAACTTCTCTACACACTCCAAGGCACTTTACAATATTAGGTAGTGTGATTAGAGAGGTAATTAGGAAACTGTATAATAATGGTATGAGAGAGAACTGATGCTTTAAAGGCTGTACATTATAGCTAAAGCAATTTCATTTCATGAATAAATAAATCAGATTAATTTCCACTGATAGAGATATCTCAAGCTCTAAATGATGTTGGATGCTGTGACAAAGTCAAAGTGGAGGCATGGATCATTTTCATTATATGACTTGGAATTCATTCATTCTCTCAAAGCCACCCACAAAACAATGCAGAAAGGTGTCTTGTGGTGGGTCAGTACTAGACCTTGTAAAACCTGGTGACAAGAATGAGGGACAGTTATTTTTGGTAACAACAGCAGCAGAGAGCTTGTGTACAAACCATTACTCATATGGGAAAATGAATAAATTAAAACATGTCAGAAGGGATGAAAACCTTTAAATTTCTCCATGAGGTGAAAAAGCATGAGGTTCACAGCTTGAGAAAGAGCTTTGTTTACATGAAAGCTGCTGGGGTTCTATCCAGAAATCTACATATAAGGACTGTGAAGGCAGCTTGGTTCTGCAGTACCTATCAAATAACTTTGGGCTGTCCTCTGTCTTGGCTTTTGTACAGTGTTGAGAGTGAAGTACACGATGTGATGCTAGGACCTTTCCTAGCTGGAGCTATTTCCATTACATTAGTTTAAAGATGCTTCTCTGCTTCTGAAGGAGATGGGTTTCCCCAGACTACTCACGGCCTATTTCCTTTGCCAATTACTATCCCTTTTCCATATACCTTGATCATCTGTTTGGGTTTAGGATTTTTCCTGTGTTCAGATTTAAAAAAAAAAAAAAACTGTTTACTGATCATCGGGGAATACAATGGGGTGGTGGTTGCTTTCGTTAGTGATCATTCTAATGCAGTAAAAAAAACGACATTTTCAAAATGAAATAAAATCTACACCGAGGAGCTTTTATGATGACACACAGTCACTGAATGTATCATGTCAACAATATGAATGTTAGTGATGTTGGTGAGCAGCTCTTTTGTACTCTGCATATAATACGCAAAACGTGTAAGGCTTTTCTTACTTGCACATACATGATCTTGAGACACATCAACAGCAATCATGGTCTCAATTGTCTGCTATGGAGGATGTCATTTAGCATATGCTGTGCATACCCAAACAGCCCTTTTCTTAGTAACTGTGTGAAATCATGCTGTTGCTCACACAAGAAATCTGACGTAGGGACCTCCTGAAAACTGCACATCCTTTTGCAGCTTACACTAAAGTGTGAAGCCTATTTACATAGTTATGAATCCATCGCATATGAGCGTAGGAAATTACAGCACATGATCACATTTACATAGGTGAAAATATCATTGCCTTCTGAGAATTTCTGAAAATTTGCTGCTTTCTTAGAAGTCGTTCATGTTGGTATCAGGAACAGAATTAATTTAAAAATGCATGAAGTCTGATCAGAAGTCCGACTCTGTGAGTTTTTTGGTGCCATATGCTGTCGTTAGGCACCCTGAGCTGAAATTGGTGTTCACCAGAATAGAAAACTCTCATGTCTCACAGGGCAGAGCCCTCGTCATCTCATTTGCAGGATCATAATGATCTGGGACACACTGTTATGCGCAGACGGAGGCAGTGTCAGACACTATATTGCCATAAACAATTAATGAACAGGGAGTTGCATGCATTTTTTATTCTGCAGAACACTGAGTCTTATGTTTAATTGTACTACCATCCTTTGAAAAAGAACATTAAAATGAATAACAGATCTGAACTACATTTAGAAGCAATTATGTTAAGCTGCATGTTTGAGTTCCCATGTAGCATTTCCATTTGAAAGTTTTTGAAGTATGAACTTCAAAACATCTTCTGTGTTTTTTGTTATGTATGGTACTAATTTACTGATTTGAATAAATTAAAATGTGGCTTGTCTATACACACATCATTCTTGGAACACACATTTAAGTGATACTTTTACCAAAACTACTTCTTTACTGCCATAGGAATAACATATACATCTGCATTTCCCTAAATCAGATTGATATTGAGGGTATACTTTCGATACCCACTTTTCAGCAAAAAGCTTAAGCATCTACAGATGGGAGCACAGCATGCAGAGTTGAATCCCACTGGTTTTACCCACATGATTAGAACCAATAAAACCAATGTGAGAGAATATATGAGTTAAAAATGTCACTAATCTAAAAAATAAGCCAATTATCACTTGATAAATATTGTTGATACGTTTACTGTAGCAGCAAAATTAGCTGTCCAACTGAGCTAATTTTCTGTACTTGTGCAATTCTGGACTGTAGCGAGGGTCAGAAATAAAAAGAGACTGTACTGTGAGAAAAGGACATTTATTGATCTATCTGGCTGGATATTCTTAACACGTGCATGGTTTTCCAAACATCCTAGAGGGGAACAAATATTTGACAGTACCCCTCCCCCCCCAGAAAAAAAAAAAAAGCTAAGTGTTTATGCAAGAAGGGAAGAAATTAATACATTCTCAACACGATTTTTTTTTTTAATCCCACCCTTTGCTGCAAATAATAAGAGTTCCTTTACTTTTTGAGTTTCTGCTTATCATAAGTAGTAGTACCTGAAGGGTGTTGCAGTTTAGCTGTAGTGGAGCACTGCAGCTCATGTAGATCTGGAAAAACATGGTGCAGAATAATGAATGACTAGTGTTTCCAATTCTTGGTTTGGTCGTTTATGTAACTCCTAAATTGCACTCTTACTGCAGCATTATTTATTTATATTGTGTTAGCATCTGAGCTGAAAGTGGGACATGGATCTCCAGAGACCTTTTCCAGTTTTCTCTATCCACTGTATCGTGGTTTCCAACTGCTAGTCCCAGGTCTTACTGGTGTGACCTAAGAACATTGCAGATGAATTTTTGGGGCCCGGCTGATAAGATGTAGCTGACCTGTTCTGTGAGAGGAGTCATGAGGGATGTCAGCAGTTCTGGAAACTGAGCACTCTCAATACTGCAACTGGATCCCTGCTAGATGCAAAAAATAACTAGATACCGTATGACCAAAAAAAAAGAAGTGTATCCCTTTCATGTAACATTGCCCCTTGTTTTCTGGCTACTTACCTATAGCAAGTGGAATTTCGTACCAAAACACATCTTCCTTGGAGTTTTCTTTAAGTGAAGGTGGCTTTAGAGTTCACTTCAACAGGATGTTTTTGTTTATGGCTCACAAGGCAATTAGGTAAGGCCCTAGTTTTTACTGACTTTAGCGTTTTGTGTGATTTAGGCAGTCCCCTGCCATTTTTTGAGCCATTTTTATTTCCCTTCAAGTCATGTCACCTAGAAAAAGGAGATTAGGGGAAATTGTGCACACTTGATAGTAGGTTTTACAGTGCTAAGGCTCTCTCCTGGGGCTTACAGTAGATTTTATGGTGTGAATGCTGTGCTGTGTCAGATCCATAAGCTTCACTCAGTATTGATCAAATAAGGGACCTGAAGCAGGAAAAAAAGGTAATTTACAAGTTTTTATGTTTTTATTAATAGCTACCATAATTGTAAAATGTGTACAAGTGGGCAAATAGATAGTTCTTATTTCACATTATCTTACAGATATGTCACCCAGTTATTTCCCTGTTTCAGTTTTCTATTTCTGGAAACGTTTTTTGTTTTGTTTTATCCTCTCCAAAATTTTTTCTCTCCTAATTATTTGTCTCTTAAAGCACCAAATCTTCAGAATTTTAAAAAAATGTTCTATACATAGGTTCTAAATTCTGTCAGTTTGGACTACTTTTTAAACAGCAGGCATCTCAAGAATGAATTAATTTTTACTTTGGATCAATTGACCAAGATCTCCAAAGATTTATAAAGCAAGATTTTTTTTGTTTAAAAAAGAAAAAAAAATAATCTGGTTACAATAGAATTATCTTGTCTGTTCTTACTGCTGCAATCAGTGTTGTAAATTTCAAGTCAATACTTATTATGATCTAATCAGATGAGTATCTGACCTTTTCACATTTCATGAGATACTATTTAACATGAACACTTACCAAGATAATATCAAAAGTATTATTAGATATAAGTCAATTCTGCATGCTAATAATTTAGAGTGGTCATGTTTTAAAGCAAATTAGAATCTTGTTTTATTTGACTCAGAAACTTCAAAACATATGCACTATTAACTTAATTATTGGTATGAGCAAGAGGAACTCTTACTGTAAAACCAAGTGTTATACACATTTGCAGTCATACTAAGAATTTGTTAACTATAACTTTTATTTTTATGCTTTGAGCTAAAGCTGAAGTCATATTTTGGCTTATTAGAATCACAGAATGGTTAGAGTTGGAAGGGACCTTAAAGATTGTCTAGTTCCAAACCTCCTGCCCTGGGCAGGGACACCTCCCACTAGACCAGGTTGCTCAAAGCCCCATCCAGCCTGGCCTTGAACACTTCCAAGGATGAGGCATCCACAACTTCCCTGGGCAACCTCTTCCAGTGCCTCACCACTCTCGCAGTAAAGAATTTCTTCCTAATATCTAATCTACCTCTGCCCTCTTTCAGGTGAAAACCATTACCCCTTGTCCTGTCTCTACACTCCTTGATGAAGAGTTCCTCCCCACCTTTCCTGTGGGCCCCGTTTAAGTACTGGAAGGCTGCTATAAGATCTCCCTGGAGCCTTCTTCTCCAGGCTGAACAACCCCAACTCTCTCAGCCTATCTTCACAGGAGAGGTGCTCCAGCCCTCTGATCATCTTCATGGCCCTCATCTGGACCCGCTCCAACAGGTCCATGACCTTCCTGTAGTGAGGACTCCAAAGCTGGATGCAGTACTCCAGGTGGGGTCTCATGAAAGTTGAATAGAGGGGCAGAATCACCTCCCTCATCCTGCTGGCCATGCTTCTTTTGATGCAGACAAGGATGCAGTTGGCCTTCTGGGCTGCACGCGCACATTGCCGGCTCATGTTGAGCTTCTCATCCACCAACAGCCCCAAGCCCTTCTTCTCAGGGCTTCCCCTCAATCCATTCTCCTCCCAGCCTGTATTTGTGCTTGGGATTACCATGACCCAAGTGCAGGACCTTGCACTTGGCCTGGTTGAACATGGTCTCACCTCTCAAGCCTGTCCAGGTCCCTCTGGATAGCATCCCTACTCTCTAGCTTGTCGACTGTGCCACACAGCTTGGTGTCATCAGCAAACTTGCTGAGGGTGCACTCAATCCCACAGTCACTGACAAAGATGTTAAACAACAGTGGTGCCAGTACTGACCCCTGCGGAGCGCCACTCATCTCTGGTTTCCACTTGGATATTGAGCTGCTGACTGCAACCCTTTGAGTGCAACCCTTTGAGTGTGACCATCTAGCCAGTTCCTTATCCGCCGAGTGGTCCATGCATCAGATTCAAGCCTTTTGAATTTAGAGACCAGGATGTCATGCGGGACAGTGTCAAATGCTTTGCGTAAGGCCAGGTAAAAGTCGTCTCTTGCTCTCCCCTGATCTACCAATGCTGAAGCACCATCATAGAAGGCCACCAAATTTGTCAGGCATGACTTGCCCTTGGTGAAGCCATGTTGGCTGTCACCAATCACCTCCTTATTTTCTATGTGCCTTAGCAGAGATTCCAGGAGCGTCTGCTCTGTGATCTTGCTGGGCACACAGGTGAGACTGACCGGTCTGTAGTTATTCCATTTACAGCATTTAATACTGCACATTTCATAAGTCTGCAGTCCCACAAATACAGAAGAAAAGTGTGCTCTTGAAATAACAGATTGTTTCCATACGCCATCTCACTGACGAAAAAACAGATCATGTCTTCTTGCAAAGTATAGCATTAATGCCTGAAAAGAAGGTTACACATAACAGTTGTTCTGGTGTTGCTGGCTCAGTGTCTTTGTGTGAAAGATGGCAGGTTCAGTTTTGCACCATTAACCTTGTCAGAAAATGCAGAGTGAATGTTTCATTTCATGTACTTGATTCTTACAAGCCTCTTGTTGATGTTATTTTACTTTCCTACATCCTTTTAAAAACTGGATAGGTTAACTTCTTCTACATAGTCAGTAATTCTACGGTCCCCTTTTTTTCTCTGTCTACAAATTGCTAACATGGTAAACTGCATTTTTTTAATAATTCCTCCACTTATTAGTCATCTACAATGCAATCTCTTTGGAATCTTCCTGTAGCTCATTATATTCAGAGAGGTAAATTAACCTGCCAGAGTAGCAAGTGGACAGGGTCCATCTCATTGTAGGCACCTGCGCACCAGGAATGAGAGGTTGGAAAGTCTTTTAAGCTTGCTGTTGGGTTTCCTCTATTTTGGACCTATTTGCTTTCAGTTTGGAAAACTCCTTAATGTCTGCGTTGAAGATTTCTCTCACCAGAAACTGCCAGCTCTTGTAAGCTTTACAGTAGTAGTTGATTGATTGTCTTCAGAAGAAAGGAGGAAAACAAAATTGTCTTCAGAGGAAATGAGGAGAAGTTTTTTGGTTTGTGTTTTTTTTTTTTTATTTTGCTGGAGGGGAGGCCTGATTCTAGTATTAGTTATTGATTTCACGTGTGTGGAGGTTTACACACATGAACACACATAAATGTTATGCTACCATTCTACTTTTATTATATAATTAGTCTCTCTTTAAATATAAAAATAAGTTATCTAAGGCATTGGTGTCTTTAGAAATTCCAATGGCTGGCAATCCTGCAGTCTTTCCAGAACAAAGAAAAAAGCTTCACATTAGGTGAGAAACTTGACAGGCAGCAGTATTGAATTTTTTAGATCAATATCCAAGTTACAATAAACACCTTTACAGTTTAGGAATACAACAAATTTTCTGCTTTTGTGTGAGCAGACTTTTAGTGTCAGTTGAATTTATCAGTTCAGAAGCACTGAGTACCAATGGTACATTTTATATTTTATTAGCCAAACAAACATGAAGTACTGCTGTGGCACCTTTTTGAACCAGATACAATCCACTGAGAACCCAAAGCTTGGTTTTAGTACCACTGGGTTCAATGCAGCTATCAGTATTTACAGCGAACTTAAGATTTAGTTTCCTCTGAATTCCATATAAGAGCTTCACTCTCAAAAAGGATCACAATCTCTACAGGAATGGAAATTTTTAGTCCTTTCATTGTGCTTACTTTTCTTCAAATTGTTTTTCAAGTAGCTGGAAGATTATGTACTTAACACAGGAGCATTCTTAAAAATAAGTATAATTATCTAGCTAATAAGACATTTTTTTTTTTATTATTATTTTCAAGCTTGCTGCTTTTTTTCCTTCCAAGTCAACTTTCTGCTTTCATCTCTGCACAGAAGGTCTTGCTCTGCTCCCTAAGAGGGCATAGCAGCCACAAGCACACAAGTCTGCAAGGCAGATTTAAGGCCTATTTGCTGGGAAATAGAAATTTGCAGGATTCAGTACATAATTCTTACAAGCTATTTGAGAGAAATGTTTATTTTTGCCCTATGTGTGTTTTGAATACCATATGAACAGCTGTGCATCCCAACAGCTGGGTATGTGTGTGCAACACCGAGGACAACACTAGCATTTTCAGGTTCATAGAAGCAGAACATATCCATCCTTTGCATCCCACACAGCTGGCCAGCTCCCAAGACCAGATTGAGATCTTTCTACATGAGACTGCTTTGGACAGTAGAGATTTATTTAAAAATGCTGCCAATGGGAAGTATGTCAAAAGCACTTCTCTACTCCTTCAGAATGACAGCTGCAAATTGATATCTGGATGTTCCACCAGCTGTTTGGAGCAATCTGGCCTGTTCCATGTGAGAGGATCACACTGGACACACATGTTCCTTTCTGACATTAAAAGTTATGGACTTTATGAGGTGAAAACTGCAGGTTCAGTCTAAGATAAGCAGGGTTTGGTATAAGTCAGTTATATGTTGCAACTGGAATTTAGAGAAAACAACTCAGCTTGAAAGAGTTTGAAAACAGAATATACTAGCTACTATTATTTTTTACCAGGCATGCCTTTCATCACTGTATAAGCCGGCATACTTAACAGAGAGGGATGGGAGGACAAAAGAAGGTAGGAAGTAGTGATCTTGTTGCACTTACCTAATTCTCTCAAAAATTTAGTTTTATTAGCTAATGGCCCAGGTTTTTTTCTGTTTAAGAGTGCTTGAATATTTTATCTTCAGTATTAGCCTTCATTTGAGTAAAGTTTTTGTTCATTTTTTAATTTTGGAACAGCTCCCAGCTGGCCACATAGAGCAAAATAGGTCACAAAAACCTGAAAGACAGTTCTTTGAGTAATGCATTTTTCAGTTTGGTAGTCAGATACCAATCAGAGACATTTTAGGATCAGGAGAATCTTAAAGCGAATTATTTAAAATTGGGGTGGGAAAGGTGGGGTGGTTTTCTCTTAAATTAAGATCTTTGGCTATTTTAAATTATATTTAGGGAAGTTTGGATCTTTAATGTTAGCACTTCAAAAAAAAGTCTTATTCTGTAGTGTTGTATTTTGTTTTCCTGAACTGTCAGAACGAAATGTTTCTGTATCTTCAAAATATTAGTCTCCATATTTTAAAGCTGGATTCACAAATCGTCTCAGTCCTTCCGAAGCTGAACTCTTTGATGAATTTGCTATTGCTCAAAAAGTTTTATCCATCTCTCCTTGGACTCAAATGTACCACTCTTCCAGTATAATTTGTAAGATTGTTGTAGTTATCAGAAAGGCCATGGAGCCTGGTTCAGAAGTCTGGCATGTTGCCAGCGTTTGTAAGGAACTCAATTCAGCAATTTCATACCTGCTAGCCCATTGTTGCAATTGCAGTTTTGCACAGAGTTGGAGTCTTTTGAATTTTCAGAGCTTTTATTTAAGAAAAAGAAGCAAGAAGCTTTGTGTATGTGTGTCAGAGGTGAAATTAATGTATCTAATTAGCTCCTAGCGGTCATTAAAAACAAAAAGACATTTTATGTGAAGTAAAGAATAAAGAGTGAAGAGCTGCCTTGTGCTCCTTCACAGTGGGCAAATGGGAGGCAAAATAATCTTGTGGCTGGGGCTCCAGATTGTGTAGCAGAGAGCAAAGTGTTTTCGTGTAAGTGGGATAAGTCAGTCCACTTTATTGTGTGCAGCTACTGTTCTTTAGCCTGTTTCTCAGCTAGATAAATGGATTCGGTCAATCCTGACATTGCTTTGGCCACTGCATTGATGTGTAATGTAGGTATGCTGATTTTATGCTATAGTTGTTGAAGATGGTACTCACTTTTTAATAGGAGTTGGCTATTTTGCTCTAGGATTGCACAATGGGATTTTCAGCTTGCCTAGTGCTCTTAGATACTCAGCGGATACGAAGGCTATTCCATGCTGTGAAGACATCTTTTTAAGGACAGTTCATATCCAAACAATTTTCCCCGTTCTGGTGTTTTTCTATACAGACGCTACTGAGATGTATCAAATGAACACTCTTTGAATTGAGTAGTATCAAAGGAAAACTGTTAGGTTTTGTTTATCTTCATAGGCAGAAAAGTGAAAGAATGACAGGTGGATTGGTATCCCTGCTACCTATCATGCAGCTATTAGAAAGCAGAAGTAGCAAATGAAACATCTTCAGCATGGGTTTAGAGCCCCTATGGGAATATAAGATCCTCAGTAGGTTTGCAGTGAGGTACTAGATGTCACATTGCCACTTTTTTTCACTGTTATCATTATTCCTAATGGTTAGAATAATGCTAGAATGGGTTTATTAATGTACATCAGAGTAACGCTCAATTTGCTGTGCAAGTACAGCATAAAATTCATTTGCAAATTGTATTCAGGGAGAATTTGAAAACCGCTTTCTTATTCATGTTAATTTACTGACAATAATCTTTCTGACTTATTAGGAACAGGTTTTAAACTCAAGTTGTAGGGAATTTAAGTTTTTTAATAAGTTTTCCTTTAAAAAAAAGGATTTAAAATTTTTGCATTCAGGTTTTACACAACCGTTGCTATTGATTATTTGTAACTTCGAATACTCCTTTCCATCTCTACATACCAGTTTATGTCTATTCCCATAAAAATCAGCAGATTATCAAGATTCTTGTGGGACAGAGAGCTGGAAATCTTCACTGGAAGTTTTGGATTTTCTCTTGTTTCACTATTGGAAACATCTAGACAAGGCCACTCTCCTTCCTATAGTCTTTGAAACATGTTCACCCCAATCTTATTTTATCTCTTCACTTAGGCTTAATTAGATCAGCTGTAGTCCAGTCAGGGATCAATTCCTGTTGTAAATTCTGAGACCAGAACTCACTACCTCTGTAATCTCCTAGTTTTTCTACTGTGTTAAACTGTTACAACTATAGCCCTTCTCTTCTGTCTCTTCATTCTCACACTGCTTAGAAAGGTACATACACGAAGAATTAAAAATTTGAAGCTGATCTTAAATGAAACTTAAAAGAAAATTAATAAAATTATATAATATTGTATTTTATTGAGGCTAGAAAAATAATATCTTGTTACTGTTAATTTTATTCTTTCAGCATTAATCGTCTCAATATAAAAATAATAAAACTAATATGATAAAACTACTATCATGCTAACATCAAAATGAAACATTTTGTCATGCCCGAGACAAAATATTTTAATTTTTCCACTGAAAATGTAATGTAAAATTTTATTTTTCTGTGAGGTGTTACTTCAGTGAAACTGTACTTTTTGGTAGAAAACTGTCCATCGGAAAATAAGCTGGCCAGATCTGCCCTGAAACTTTTTTGGAGAGTGTCTTCTCCGTGGTAGACAATGTAATTCAAAATGACCATGTCATGTTTGTTAGTCCCTCCCTAGATTTGCATTCCAGGCAATTATTTCAAACCTGTTGACATACAGGAAGAGACTCACATTAATTTCAAAGATGAAGGGAAAGAGGAGAAATTGAATCCCATACTTAATTTAGGAGCCCACTTCTCTTGATTGAATTAAGCTCTCTCACTTCTGCTAATACTTGTGAACTCCTAAGTGATTCTTGACGCATTTTTTCAGAAATGTAAAGTGTTTTATGAGGTTCCCTGCTGTGCTTATGCATCTTGAAAAACAACACAAAAAAGTCAAAACCCATTAAGAGTCAGAGATTACTAACTTTCAGTGCTCAAAAGGANGATTTTTTTAATTTATTTATTTTAGCATATATGCTTCTGTAAGGATTTGCTCCTACTAGGAAAAACACAAGGCAGAGCTAAGAGTTATTCCTCATGGCACTTTGTCAAACATATCCCTTTGTGATTGTCTTCTTGTCACTGGATGATAGAATGCTCCTGATGTTGTATCCTGAACACTACTTACGTTTGTCACTTGGATTTGTAATTTTTGCAAAGGAAACATTTCCAGACAAAAGAAAGAGTACGAAGGTCTCACTTTCCTTCCCCTCTCCAGTAAAGAACAGTTGTAATTCTAAATTATGCAAGGGGCACACCAGATGGACTGTGGAGAGTGCCTTAGGAGTGCATGTAATAATAATAACACAATTAATAATTAATAGCTACGCTGGACTGGGCCTTCCAGCATTGCTCTGTTTGAAACTTATCAAATACTTCTGAATAACATAGGTTCACTTTAATACCCAGCATAATGTCAGCTGTAAGCTTATTATAAAATTGGCTCAAGTTGAAGTGGGCATGAAAATAAATGTGATGCTAGTCACCCCACCAGTGCTATAGGGAAAAAGTCAATCCATTTTGTTTGAGAGTCTGGAACAGCTGCTGAAATTAGAAAAAAGTCATGTGTGATATATGATACCATACATAACCCCTAAGAGTCTTCTCAGTTGTTACTGAATTAAGGAAAGTCTTAGTGAGAGTCTGAGAAAGTTAATTGGCCAGCTGGGAATATGTGGAATTTTTGACGTCTTAAAGGCAGGCATAGGAGATAGAAAAAATAAAATAAAATTCAAAAGGCCCTGAAACATGCCTAGGCTTTAAGTGCTCTGCACCTGCAAAGAGGGAAAAATGTATATCTTCATAAATCTCACAAAATACCAACAATTTATATTTTAACTAAACATTAATCTGATGCATACTATGTTCCAGTTATGATTGCCAGGATAAAATGACTTGTTTAATCTCTAACTTTGGGTTGCTTAGTCTCTTTTTCTTGTGGTTAGTAAAGTTCTGCTTTTGCTTTAGCTGAGTGGCTTGAATTTTACTACTTGCAAATTATTATAAACTCGATTTCTAAGGCTGCTGCAGAAGCCTGCAAGCTTCCCCGGTGCATCGATTGGAAGTCACGGGGGGATGCTGGAGTTTTCAATACTGTTGCTTTCTTGGGCTGTGTTTTAGCATTATGACAGACATTTCTGTAAGCACTAAGGACGATTTATTTGTCTTCTGCAAATCTGACTCTTGGCTGAGCATCACTGGTTCCTAAGAAGTTCTAAATGCTGTTTGATGTTTTCCCCACATTTGGGGCATTTATGGTGATTTTGCCCTTCCAGAGTCTCTGATACCTCATATGCTTCTGCTTATACTGGAAGATTTCCCTTGAGAGTGGAATTGTCACTCTTCTTTAACCTCTGGAATTTGAGTGACATAATTTAATTTTGGTCTTTTTTTTACTCAATCAGTTTGGCGTTGTTAAATAGTTATAAAACTATTAGAAGACACCCATGAAGTACAAACAGAAAATCCCCACAGGAATTCTGGTTAAAAATCAGAGAAAAATAGTTAGTATTGATTAGCTCAATGGAATCTCTTTTGGATTTTGTTTGTGTCCTGTCCCCCCTGCTTCTCATTCTCAGTCTATGCTCTGTGTCTATGACTGTCTTCACCATTTCTCTCCTGCCTAATGAGTGTAGAACCTGATTACCAGTTTGACCTGGGGTGGAAATTGCCAAGATCTTTTATTTCCATTAATGTCCTTACAATAGATGCCCAGGTAAACTAATTCTCCCACTAAGAAAAAAAATGTACGCTTTATTATACATCAGAGAATCCACATTGTAAAGAAGGAAAGAATAAGANCTTTTGAGCCAAGGGAAGAATAAAAACTGAGAAACAAGTATTGTAGAGCTATTTCCCTGCTTATATGGCCCTCAGCAGTGATCTGAACTCGTTATTCCATATTTAACACTATGGATTTCATCTTTGGTTTCTGTGTTGTCAAGGTCCTTTCCATTCAGTCAAATAATCTGAATATGTTAAATAGTATCAGAGGCATTATGAAGGTTAGAAATGGGTCATGTACCCAATTGTCTAGAGCTGAAGTCTACATGAACTAGTCCCATTTAGTAGTTGTGTTCAAGGTCGTCTTATTTCCTTTTTTCAATTACAAGAAAAATTGAAATATTAGTTTAAGAATTGTTTGGTGAGTTGTCAGTTGTTTGTGTTTACATTTCATAGCATCTGCCTGTTTGCTAAGGGGTGTAGGGAATCTTAATAGCAAAAAGTCTGTGTAACGTGTCATTTATGTAGGGGAGCTCCTCTGAAGGGTCTTCACCTGTGTCTGTTGAATTTACCACTTCTGGATCTCTGGATCAATTTCTTAGTGGAATATTGGTGCTGTGTATGATCCTAATCATGGAGGAAGACGATTTTAGAGGCAGTGATTATTTGATTTATTTTACTTGAGTTTCTAGGATGACAGATTCTGAAGGAATGATTCAGATTCTTAAACTAAACATCTAGTGCTATTTTAGCTGATCCAGTAACTGCTCAAATTTCATCTGCCTCACCAGAAGAACATGGATCTCCTGTAGTTCCTTGCTCATTTCTGTCCTATTTTGGATACCCTTGGGTTCTGGAAAGACACTAACAGGTGGTTAGTCACCTGTGTCACACTGTATTACTTCCTGAGGGGAGATGCTGATGAATTGCTACAAGAGATGTTCAATTCACAAGATGATGTAGCAAAGAAAGACTTCTGGTGTTCAACATGTCAAAAATAATGCCAGGAGGGTGCAGTTTTCCATGTGTTTCCTGAACTGTACTTCTCTGAGTGAATTAGTAATCAAATAAGCTATTTTTATAGTTTTGCATACAAGAGATATTAACACATTCTTACCAATTTGTGCCTGTTCAGTACTCAATAAGTAAAGTGTTCTGTATTCAATAAAGACGCCATCTACAAGTTCTGTGAGGCCTGGTAAGATACTAGTTAGAAATTCTCAGATACTTTAGGATTTTAAAACTTCTTTTTTCTCTGATTGTAACCATAGTTGCCCTCCTTCCAATCTCTTTAAGGAAGAAATTCACAGCAAAAATCAAGACTGAATGTCTTTACTTAACTTTCTTAAGGTCTAAGCAATACTTTACATAGATATTTTTTTGCCCTCCCTCTTCTCCCCCCCCAGTGAATTTTTCCTAAGTGAAAATTATTGATTCCATTTCAATTTGCCTACATTACGTCGGTTCAGTTGATCAAAGTAGAGAATCATAGACTAAGGATTTAACAGGATAATCTAGAATACAGGATGTGCATGTGCATAGCTGGAATGAATCTTCTTATAATAAGCATCAGGAATAAATGAACTCCAATGGTTATAATGTAGCATATATTTGAACCAACATCTAGACCAAACACTTGCTTATGTGTTTTCACGACAAGTAGCAGGATTATTAGTTAGTGGAAATAAATATGATGGCAATAACGTGATGGAGGTGTATGCAGTATTTGATCAAAAGTATCTGGAAAAGCAGGCCCCTGAGAAATCATTTGACAATTGTTACCTTGTTCTATTCATATCCTTTTCTTAATTCATGACTGATATTTTGAATCGGAGGTTCCCCGAGCTATGGCTCATAAAGACCTTGATGGTGAATGGAAGTTGCACTTACATTCAGAAATTCTGCTCTAATGAAAATTAATTAGAACAAAGTATCATGCTGCTGCTCCCCTTTGTAAACCCATAAAATACAGTTGTAGACATTTTGCCATTGCTTGTAGGAAATTACATAGAACTAAGAAGGCAGATGATCTGCGAGATATCTGACAAACCACAGCCGTGAAGTTTGAGAAAGATCTCTTATTAGGTATTATTAATCTTTTTATTTAAAATTTCCAGTATGTGTATTATTACATAATTTTCTTCAGTATTCACTAGTTTACAAACATTTTCTTCTGCCCTTAAATTCCCCCTTTTGTGCAGGCAACTTGCTTGGTTTCATAAATTAAGATTCTAAAAAAGGTGTTTTGATCCTGATCTAATTAACGCGTTTTATTTGTTTCAAAGGGCATCCATTCACTTTGCCTTGTCTAAGCAAACATTCAAGCAGGACCAAAATTGTAACTTACCAATTATTTTTTAGTTCTGGGTGATACCTCTGCCTCTGGGTAGTTTGAACGGTTATCTTATGATTTATCCACACTTCCCTTAATTCTGTTTTATTTACACATCAAGTAAGTTCATAATGAGTCAGCATTTCTGGCAATTAGAGACCCATCAAAAATGTGTTCTTGGGTTACTTTCAGATAGAATTGATGAGCTGTCTTTAAGCTACATCCTGACTATGTGAATCCACTTCCTGTAAATACAGACTTGTGCCTCTAGGGATTACATTTATTTACATGCAGATGCTTCTAAAGCTTTTAGAGAAGCATTCCTCCCTTTGCATTTTCTTTATTTCTGTGCTTTTGATTAATTTATCAATGAAGTCCCCTATTTCTTCTGTTGTTTTGAATGTATTCTAGAATACTTGGTTGTACATCAAAACTAAAGAAGTCAAAGAGGTATTTTTGAAAAGCCCATGTTTTTGACTAGGTTATTCCCAAGAGATGGTTAAATGTATTCAAGTTCAGTATGTCTTCATTGTAGTGAATTAATGAAAATCCACTGTTAGCATTCCATCTCTCTGAAAGCTTAGAGTTAGCTGAATATTTGGTTTTAGTAGGACTTTGCTTTAATTTTTTTGAAGTATTTTCTTGTGTTTTTTTCTCTGATGTAAATAGATTTCACTTTCCTTTATGGATTATGCAGTATTGCTTTCTTAGCTTTTTCTTTTTAATCTATGTCCACTATTTGTACTTAATTCAGATCATTATTGGCTGCAATTGTTTCCTTCCAGTGAGTAAATTTAGGTATTTATTTCTGTATCTGTATTTCCACCAGATAAGTGACAAAAAAGAGTTCCTAGTATGTGGAAGACTAGCTACTAGAGAGATAAACCTAGAATTGCCTTTGTTTTCCCTTTCTCTTTCTGAAGACTCTTTCTCTTATATGTATTCCTTCTTTCTCAGATACTTCTGATCTGTCTTGTCCAGTGTTCATCCCTCATGCATTCTTCCAGCTACCATCTTCTGTCTGGCTGTACTTCTTTCCTAATTTCTTTTTCTCATGTTCCTCTTGTATTGCCTCTGTGCTGCCTTTAATACAGTCCAGCAAAGGTCTGTAGGAAAAGGAGAGTGAGCTGCAAATAGTCATCTTGTTTTTCACCAAGCATAAACACATTAGATAATCATATGGGCTACTCTGACAGAAAAAGAAGTTACCGCACTTGACAATAATGTTGCAGAATATTGTAGCTTCACAGCAGCATTACTGGTGAACACTACTGTACCTTTGATATATAGTTTTAACCAGTATTAATTTTAACCCAACCCCAAAAAGCCTGCCAACCAGTCTTTCAATTTACTAACATTTTGATATCAGAACACATTTTTAAAGATCTGGGCAGAGCTGATGAATAAAAACAGGAGGGAGATTAATTTAGTCAGGAGACAATGCAATATGCAATTGCACCAACTCATAGTAAACCTGAGCAGTTAAAAACAAACTTGTCTGATCCTGGAAAGAAAATCTCTGGCTTAAAGTTTGGAACTGAATGGCACTAGGCTTGTTAATCAGAGTGACTAGGACAACAAATCTCTTTCTGCAGAATTAATAACAACTGGGACATTGAAGATGCAGCTAGGTGAGTATATGGGATGCCCGAGAAGTTAGGTTTAGATGTCCTTAAGATTTTATTAATGAAATTAAAAACCAGTCACTTCTACCAACTGAATTTGATGGAGTGTTTGCAAGTGGCATGTCAGCTAGTTTTAGCTGCACAATCTTTCTCTAATTTTGAACTATCATAGACCCTCTTTCATGAATCCAGACATACTTGAATGATTCAATTCCTTAGATTTTAAATTATTCCATAGATTTTAAAGCGTGGTGTCTCAGCAATGCAGAGTTAAAACAGGAAAACTGTTACAGCTCTAGGATCTCTGTATGATGTTATGCACTCACAATAGTCTATTATGACCGATATTTAACTTGTTGATTTTTTTCCTTTTGAATACAGATCTCATGGTGATTAATAGAACCTTAGCTACTATACCTTACTCCACATGGAAAATGGGAAATATATGTTCATTCCACATGGTAAGTAGCCCGTGTTTTGTTTTCTTTCTGTGTCTTATAACTTTGCTCTTACAAGAGCGCATGGAACTAGTAATAAAGGGTTGTTGATTAAAGTGTTCTGTCACTGAAAGAGGCATAGCTGTGTTTTACTAGGAGAGGTCATTCATCAAAGAGAAGTTTCCCAGAAAACCAGGCTATCAAACTGGAAAAGACCATGTGAAAAACAGGCCTAAATGCTAAGCTAATAAAAACTACTAAATGCTGAACTATTAAAATTATTTAACACCTTCACTCACTTATCAGGATCCATTTTTATCTCCATTTCTCCTGTACTATCTCTATTCTGAGAAACTCCATTTCCTGGTGATTAAGTACTCTTTTCTAACTCCTGGGTTAAATTGATTTGTAGTCAGGGTATATAAATGTTTTCATATAATAATACTGTCTCTGGATATCTCTGCTTTCTCCATTTTCTAATACTTATCTACTTGATATATCTCCAGTCAGTAATCATATCCCCTCTGAATCTTCTTTCCAGGCTCAAATAACTCAGCCAACTTCTAGATATCTGTTCCTAGACATCACCTTTCTCCCTTGATTAACCTTTCTTTTGCTCCTCCTAGTTCAATTTGAATTAATCTTAGATATATGTGAATTGACTTGCACTTAATATTTTAGGTGAGATCTAACCAATGTTCTATCCAATGGTATTGCTAGCTTCTCATCTTTCTTAATTTCCTAATTGTATGCATCATTTTTTTACAGCTGCATCACACCGATGGCTTACAACCCACACCTGATTAATCCATCCAAGTCCTTCTTCTCATGTGTCTTATTCCTCTTTTTGTGTGATGCAGTGATAAAAGAAATTCTTGTTAAAAATCTGCCTTTCTGTGTTGATGATGCCTTTCATGTATATGTTGTCTGAGTGTATAATTCATAAATGCTAATGTTCGGGGCAAAGTAATTAATTAAAATTTTGAATCTGACTAAGGAACTTCAACAGTTATTTCTCAGAAGTCCAGAGTCACCTGTCAAGAGTCATCTGTTGACCAGAGATCAAGACATCTCATGACAGGGAAAATTATGCTGTTGAAGCGCAGAAGCTGCATTTCATTGAGCCTGAAGTAAATTTTCATTATCTCAAGTTTAGAAGAAGGAAAAGTGTAATAAAGTTCACATACTGTGTATCAAAGGAAGGACATTGTGCATAATCCAAAAATGTATTTATTCAATTGGACTTTATCTCCTAAGTGAGGAGTAGGAGAATCTTCTTGTCAGTCCCTTTCCTATGTCAGTTAATAGGTGTACTATATGACTTGCCTATTCCTATATAGATCTGCTATAAACCAGAAAATTTGCATATTAACTGGAATTGTGGAGAGCAGGCAAGAGTCAGGGAGCCATGTAGAAAGGAAAGTCTTAATTTCAAGAAAAAAGTATTGTACCGTGAGAGACAAAGTGCCAACAAAGGCGCAAGGCGTAACATTTGCCTGCACATGAAGACTTATTCCCATTCCTGCCCTTTCTTGAAGTCCCATCCATATTTTTGCCTCCTGTGATCCATTGGTGCTTTCACTACAGTCTGCTTCCTCCGTCAGCCAGTGACTTTAACCTCTCTTTGTCTGAAACTCTGCTTGATACAAGAGGTATCATGAGGGGTGGGCACTAAAGAAGTGGAAGTATATAAAAGTTTCACTAACATAAATTGGCAAATGATCTGTTTTGGTTTTGGTTTTGGTGTTTTTTTCCCCCCAGTTTTATAAAAAAAAGTCTCTATAAATAGATATATATATATATTTGGTTTTTTATAGTTTCTAAACCCACACAATTTAGTTTTAGGAAAATAATATGTGTTTTTTGTCCTTCATAATGACCTTATTTCTGAAGAAAAGGCAAATTTATGCCCTGTATCACAGATGAGATGATTTATATTATTCTGTGCTCTTGCCCTGTTCTGTGGCTTCCAAATCAGT
This sequence comes from Stercorarius parasiticus, assembly GCA_013396915.1. Classification (NCBI taxonomy): domain Eukaryota; kingdom Metazoa; phylum Chordata; class Aves; order Charadriiformes; family Stercorariidae; genus Stercorarius; species Stercorarius parasiticus. The sequence continues at coordinate 161,164 of VWZL01002963.1, read as the reverse complement.
CATGAGTTCTCTGCAAACTCTTAGTAGCATGGGACCCTGTAACTTAAAGCTTGTTTCTTTTTCCAAACCCAGATTAGGAGTAGTGATGAACAGGGGTGCTTTGACCCTGTAGGACAGGAAAAGATTTTTTTAATTTATTTATTTTAGCATATATGCTTCTGTAAGGATTTGCTCCTACTAGGAAAAACACAAGGCAGAGCTAAGAGTTATTCCTCATGGCACTTTGTCAAACATATCCCTTTGTGATTGTCTTCTTGTCACTGGATGATAGAATGCTCCTGATGTTGTATCCTGAACACTACTTACGTTTGTCACTTGGATTTGTAATTTTTGCAAAGGAAACATTTCCAGACAAAAGAAAGAGTACGAAGGTCTCACTTTCCTTCCCCTCTCCAGTAAAGAACAGTTGTAATTCTAAATTATGCAAGGGGCACACCAGATGGACTGTGGAGAGTGCCTTAGGAGTGCATGTAATAATAATAACACAATTAATAATTAATAGCTACGCTGGACTGGGCCTTCCAGCATTGCTCTGTTTGAAACTTATCAAATACTTCTGAATAACATAGGTTCACTTTAATACCCAGCATAATGTCAGCTGTAAGCTTATTATAAAATTGGCTCAAGTTGAAGTGGGCATGAAAATAAATGTGATGCTAGTCACCCCGCCAGTGCTATAGGGAAAAAGTCAATCCATTTTGTTTGAGAGTCTGGAACAGCTGCTGAAATTAGAAAAAAGTCATGTGTGATATATGATACCATACATAACCCCTAAGAGTCTTCTCAGTTGTTACTGAATTAAGGAAAGTCTTAGTGAGAGTCTGAGAAAGTTAATTGGCCAGCTGGGAATATGTGGAATTTTTGACGTCTTAAAGGCAGGCATAGGAGATAGAAAAAATAAAATAAAATTCAAAAGGCCCTGAAACATGCCTAGGCTTTAAGTGCTCTGCACCTGCAAAGAGGGAAAAATGTATATCTTCATAAATCTCACAAAATACCAACAATTTATATTTTAACTAAACATTAATCTGATGCATACTATGTTCCAGTTATGATTGCCAGGATAAAATGACTTGTTTAATCTCTAACTTTGGGTTGCTTAGTCTCTTTTTCTTGTGGTTAGTAAAGTTCTGCTTTTGCGTTAGCTGAGTGGCTTGAATTTTACTACTTGCAAATTATTATAAACTCGATTTCTAAGGCTGCTGCAGAAGCCTGCAAGCTTCCCCGGTGCATCGATTGGAAGTCACGGGGGGATGCTGGAGTTTTCAATACTGTTGCTTTCTTGGGCTGTGTTTTAGCATTATGACAGACATTTCTGTAAGCACTAAGGACGATTTATTTGTCTTCTGCAAATCTGACTCTTGGCTGAGCATCACTGGTTCCTAAGAAGTTCTAAATGCTGTTTGATGTTTTCCCCACATTTGGGGCATTTATGGTGATTTTGCCCTTCCAGAGTCTCTGATACCTCATATGCTTCTGCTTATACTGGAAGATTTCCCTTGAGAGTGGAATTGTCACTCTTCTTTAACCTCTGGAATTTGAGTGACATAATTTAATTTTGGTCTTTTTTTTACTCAATCAGTTTGGCGTTGTTAAATAGTTATAAAACTATTAGAAGACACCCATGAAGTACAAACAGAAAATCCCCACAGGAATTCTGGTTAAAAATCAGAGAAAAATAGTTAGTATTGATTAGCTCAATGGAATCTCTTTTGGATTTTGTTTGTGTCCTGTCCCCCCTGCTTCTCATTCTCAGTCTATGCTCTGTGTCTATGACTGTCTTCACCATTTCTCTCCTGCCTAATGAGTGTAGAACCTGATTACCAGTTTGACCTGGGGTGGAAATTGCCAAGATCTTTTATTTCCATTAATGTCCTTACAATAGATGCCCAGGTAAACTAATTCTCCCACTAAGAAAAAAAATGTACCCTTTATTATACATCAGAGAATCCACATTGTAAAGAAGGAAAGAATAAGAAAGTATTTTTTAAAATTTTATTTTTTTAGCATTTGTGATAGAAGCTAAAGGTCAAATTCATAAACATGGTGGCGATGTTCTGTATTAGCAAGAATGAATTTTAGATAAGGTCCTCCCAACTTTAAATCTAGGCACTGCAATTCAGAGGCAGCTTCAGTGTTTCAGGCTCAGTGCATATTCATAGAGATCCCTGCAAAATAGGCAAAGACAACAAGAAAGAGCAACAGTTCTGGCTGGAAACTTCACTGTGCTTCAAAGGTTTTGTTTATGAAGATTCATTTACATCAGTATATGCATCTATTTATATGTGGTTTGTTAATATGAAAATAACCTAATCAGGTGTCTAAGAATAGATAGTAATTTTTCTGGTCTCTAAATTCAACGTAGTTGTTCTGCACTGACAAAGATTTCTTCAGTGCCACTTTCAGCACGTAGGATGCCTGTTGGCACATGCTGCTAAGCAGCTGCTGAATTACTGCAATCTCAGGTGACTGCTGTGTGCAGCAGCAGCATCCAAGTCAGGATGTGGCTTTGCCAATCACTTGAGAGTCGTGACATTGATGAGGAGGAAATGTAGGTCAATTCTTTCTTACACTGGGCAGCCTCTGCCTTGTTGGTTCAGCAGGGCATAAATCTGTAGTGTGTGCACTGTGCTGAACCTCACCTCTTCTGTGTGCAATTTCTCTTATGTACTTCAGGAATGAACAGGAAAACCTTCTATATTACTCTGATCATTTGGGTTATTTTGTCATTTCAGAAATTGTTTTATATAAGAACTTATTCGTGCTTTTTATCACTGAGGAGCTGTGACAAAATGATATTTCTTCATGTATTAAGAGGCTATTTGGAAGTACATACAATGGAAAGATATCCCGTGCACCATCCAAATTGTATTCTGCTGAAAAATATGGGTTATTTTTTCACATTTGTGAAAGTACTTTCCTTGTCTCAAAGAGCCTTTCATTTGGCAATTCTAAGTGACTGGTGCATCGTCTGTGAGGTAGCACTTGCAGAAAAGTAGGGGTTTCACATTTTTTTGACGCAGATGAAGAAAATTTTTCCTCCATATTGTCATTTGAAAAATCTGTCAGAAGTTCCAGTCTGCTTTTGACTTTTATATAATTTACATCACTTAGGAATGTGGGATGAACTAGTACAAGCACACTAGATACGTTGAGCTTGTATTATTTTTCTAATAAAATTTCAGAAGTGCCTAAAAAAATTAGACATTCAGTTCTCATTGAGAGTGAAGGAAATTAAGATCCTCTTTAGAGGAGTTAAGGGAACTTTTGAAAACACAGCATCTTTGCAAACTGTGAGAGTCTAAAGCTTTAGATTGATTTTAATACGGGAGAAATAGCCCAGAAGACTGAATATAAAGATTTCTGATGAACTATCCTCAAGAACCGTTGTACGCTACGGTGACTACACCTATAGGTTATTTTCACTTCAGATTTGTTCAGTGCCTGGAGAAAAATCATGTTCTCTTCTCTAAGGTGTTTTTTATTTTGAAAGTTAAACAGGCACCTCTCTGAAAAGCAGAATTTATGAAAGTTAATTTCCTACAGCTCTCCTTGTGTTGGTTCTCTGGTACTTAATAAAACAATTGAGCTAATTCTGCAACTTTCCCCTCCTCTGAAGTCATTAATGTCTTCTACCTAAATGCTTTTTCACATAAGTTTCAGCAGTTTAATGATTTTGAGACATCAGTTCTTCTCATCAGTTTTGATTGAAAGTGGGGATTTGAGATGCAGGTCCTAAACCTCAGTTCCTTGGGAGACCAGATTAAGAAGAGTAGCTAGTGTTAACAGAGAGTTTGGAAAGGAGAAGAGTAAGGAATGAAATATCAATGGGTTATAGCAGTAAATATGATACTTCCAGAGGACCCATGACCTGATGATACATGTTCGGTAGATGAAATGGAGTTTTTTGGTAATATTCTTCCTGTATGGCTAGACACCCGTGACTTTCTATTTTTCCTTGAGATCTTTATTTTCCCCTGTTACATAAATTTAGGATTGAAAATAACATGGAACATTTCAGCACTGGCTGGTTATTTTACATGGGGAATTTGCCTGAGTAATAGTGACATGGGCTTGTGATTTTCCCATATGTTATCTAGATGAAGACTTGTCATATAAACAAAGATAAATAGAATGCAGCTTAAATTTATGATTTATATATGGTACTCTGGAATAAGTTAGCTAATTTGTCATCTTGTTGCCCTGTGAATTGATATTATTCTGCTATGCTTCCATCAAGCAATGAAGTAGAAAAATGAAGTTATCTTTTGTATCCAATAATTATTTCTTATATTTTCTAGTTATTTCCTGTTTCTTTTTCATTTTAATTTTATTTTGGCAAGTAACTTGTGAATGCTGAAGGGGTGGTTTAATTTGTATTTATTTTTGCTTGGGTTTTTTTCTTTTTTTTTTTCTTTCCCTGAGGAAATCTCAAGGGGAGTTTTATTGTCCACAGATTCCTTTAATCAGTGTCATTGAAGTTACTGTTTTCATAATAGTGACAAGGTAGCACAGGGTGAATGGCTGTTGTTCTCGGCTTTAAAAAATGTCTCAGGATAAGCTACAGTCTTGTGACAGTGGAAAACAGTTCAGAGGGCCCAAGGAAGAAAGGAAGAATTCCTGCTAGGGAGTTCACAGCATATCAGAGAAGGTATTGATTTGAAAAGTAAAACGTGTAACCCAACCAGGTGGAAAAAGATCCAAAAAAAATTAAGGGGAACTCTGCTGGCCAGGAAAATGTCCAGAAGAGATCCTGGTCTCAAAACAATCTTTCAGCTTCATAAGTGAAACCTAGTGCTAAATGGAAGTACATTGGGACAGTAGTTTCTCTTTCAAAGTAAACAATGGTGGTGAAGACAGGGCAGATCAAGTTCTTTCCTAATTTTTCTCTGTGTGAGGAAAGGACGTGCACATATGAGTTTATGGTTTGACATGGGCTTCATATGTGGAAAGAGTAGAGATGTTCTCAGAGAAATGTGTTCTGTTGTGCTGCTTCCAGATTTGCTTTTGATATTACTAAATAGAGAGTTAATTGACTTGCAGAACCACTTTGTAGCCTGCACTTAGAGTCACCTACTCAAGTTGAAACTTGATATGAATAGTAGAAATATTTAAGAAATACAATCATGGGAATGGTAACAAATATGAAACATATCATCTGTTTAGCAAACCAGTTTCCTGATTTCAAGATCCTTTTTATTGTAATCATTATTCTGTCAATAGTAAATTACCTTTCTGGAGGAAGTATGCAAAGTAACTACCTAGGTGCTGTGTGTATGCAGTGTGCACATTAGTTGAGAAGTTTTGTATATATTCAGTCCTTAGAGTGAGAACATGCCATGATGCCTGGGTGTGGAACATGGTATGTTTTCATAGGTGTAAGGAATTCCTCATAGACTCATGTACTCCTAATTTCTCACTGTTGGGAATATGTGGAAGTGCTGGAAAAATATAGAATCTTTTCTCAGTGGTACTTCTATTTGGTCAAGGTGTACATCAATATAGTCATACAGTTCCCTGGCTATTTGTAAGTTATACGTAGCTTTACAACACCACAGCTTGAAAGAAGAAATAGAAGCAATTTGAGTGTGCCTTGCTACTGAGGTGAACAGTGGTGATGATGCCACTCATGCAGATGGTATTTCAGGTATGCTTAAATAGTTTTGAAGTTCTTGAATTACTTTCCGAACTAGTTTCTGAGTTAAATGTTAGGTATGTTGAATCTTGACAGGAAGGACTGCATATTGGCAGTTCCTGCTGAGGTATAACTAATGATATGAAATCTCTCCTTATGTATATCTGGTCTGACTGTGTATTCACTTCTAAAAATATCACCTTTAAAAGATTTGCATGTCTGTAGAAGATATTTCTGTTTATGAAATATATTGTGGGAACACACATTCACTTACCTAGGGTTTCTACATAGATTCTGTTGGATGACTGCATTTATCTTGGTTCTAATTGGAGGCAGAAATTCACATTGGATTGCTCTGCTGTAGTAATAAGTAGGACATGTGGGATAAATGTTACATGCACCAAACGTTAAATTTTCATTTATTTAAAAAAAATAAAAAGAAAAGACACCATTTTCTAGTTTGTTTCATGGATGAATCCTGAACTCTTCTCTTCCTGAGATAAGAGTGAAGTTTTTGATCTTTATCAGGCTGTCATTGAACACTTCTCTATGTATTGTCCCTGGGTCCCAGTATATTTTTTTGTTATGGGTGTCATCACATTTGGATTGCCAGCAAGTTCATCTGGCAATAAATTAAAACCTTTTATTAGTGTTCTAGATGTAAATAAGGGCCAATGAAATACTCATTATAGATAGGAGATACTGGAGGCTTAAATCATTATCATATAAACTGCCTCATTTTCAACATATTAAAATTAAACTCGTATAAAGTACTTCATATAAATAATGGTAAAGAATTTCAGAACAGAAGCCAGGGAAATAATAGAGCACCTCTAAATCCCTTTTTATTTTGTGGATTGAATCTATTGATAGGCAGAATATCAAGGCTTTTCACCACAAAAAAAAAAAAAGATTATAACTGAAACTGTAACTTGTAAACAATGTAAAATTGTTAATGGATCTTTCTGCCTCCATAAACTTTTCAACATTAATGTTGATATTTGAAAAACAATAGGCAGAAGTAATCATGGTGTTACAAAAGTAATTGATACAGAAAGTACTGGATTTTTTTTAAGTGAAAAAGCTGCTGTTGATTTCAGTAGAAACCAAATTAAGTCCTGAAGAGACATTTTCATTTAACAGAGAGTTCTCTGTAGGTCAGTATCCACCACAAAAGCTGACTTGGGCTTGCCTGTAGGAAACATGGAAGCCTAGAATGGATCTGAAGTTATACCCATCTTTTACGTTTAGATATCTGTGTATATGCAGGATCCAAACAAGGTACCATGGGTAGGGATTGAGACCCTTCTTTTCAAAGGATTCAGCACAATCACCTTTTACATTTCATAATGGAGCCATCTGGGAAACAGTCATATGCATCTTTTTCATGATAGACATATAATAGAGCCTTTGTGTTTGCACAACATCAAGGCTTTTTCCCACTGCAATTACGCTGAGGATCAGCAAGAGGCTGTAAGGGAACACAGCCTTGGACTGCTAACCTAAGCTGACCAAAGGGGTATTCCATACCATAGGATGTCATGTCCATTAATAAGTGTTTGAGGAAAAGAGAAGAGTGTAGGGGATCTTTGTGATTATGGCACCGGTCTTCCCAAGCAACTGTTACACATGCTGAAGACCTGATTTTCCAGGAAGTGGTTGGACATCTGCCTGCCAGTGGGAAGTACTGAATGAAATCCGTTTTTTGTTTTGCTTCTGGATGCAGTTTTTACTTTCCTTATTATTCTGATGTTAAGTTTTCTTGCCTTCCTTCTATTTTGTCCCCACCTTATGGGAGAGGGGAGCGAGTGAGAGGCTGGGCAGGTGTTTGGTTGTTGGCAACGGTCAACCCACCATACTTGGTTTCAAATCAGTTCTGCCAGAATTGTTTGTTCGCTTTGTTCAATGGCTGTTTTAATGTAAAATATACAGATTATTCTAAGTAAGGGTTATAACCAGCATACCCTTAGCTGCCCTTTCTGGTGAGCCTCATGGACATCAGAATATGGAGTTATTCTGTACCTTGTGAAAAAAAATATCCCTCAGTCGATTTATAACCTGATTCTTCTTTAAGAGGGAGAGTAAGGGCTTTTGCTGCTTGCTGCAAAGTCATGAAAAGAAACTGACTTAAATTGACACTGGGATGTGATTCTGGCAACAAACCCCTTTGCGTGCTACCCAGGGGTTTGTGTATCATCCAGCAAAGCTCAGGCTTAATGAGAGATGCAGCAAGTACGTTTCTTTTGCATTTCCTCTTGAGGCAAAGCAGCACTCCATGCTGATGCCAGAAGGAAATAGTCTATCCCTTCTGAGTTTCAATGGGAGAGCTTCTTTTCCTTATTAAGGGCAAAAAGGAAATAAAACTTCCATTATAGATAAATTACTCACAAGGTTCAGGCATTTAGGGAGCCTCATACTTGCATTGCAATAAATATAAATGTTTTTTCAAATTTTTTCAATTACTAAAATGTATCATTCAAGATTAATCATGTTTGCATTAGCGGCCCTACTATAGATGAGAAGTTCAAAGTGGATAAATAACAGATTAAGTTGCTTTAATTTGACCTTGAAAAGAATAATTTTTGTCTCACTTGAATCTACAGTAAATAAGATTTCCTTATAACTTTTCCATTTCTATTATATTTTGACTCTTCTGTTTCCAAACAATTCCAGTGATTTTAGATGTTATATTATTTTTTCATTTTAGTGACATTCTCATGAAAAGAAAATGCTAATACAAAGAGGCAGCTATTATTCTTAGTTATTTCCCTCAGTCAGGAGTACTTACCAAACATTAATAATAGATTTTTGCATCTTGAATAAGGAGTCATTAGGCAAAAATAAATGTATCCCAGAGACACATATGCAATGCTAATTGACAACTGTGTACACAAAGAGCTGCCATTTATTTTATTACAGTCAAACATAACCTTTGTAAATGTCAGCTCCGTGTTCTGTTGACCAGCATTTTAATTTAGATATATTGTTCTTCCTTTTTAAGTGATTATCATTTTATTCCCTTCCAACATATGATTCATTCATGTTAGTTGCCATTGCATATTTCATGATTCTTTTGAAAGTAACAATCAAATTATGATTATTTTATGGGCCAAATTATGAAAAAAACCCAAAATGGAAAAATGATCTTTTTAAATTACTTCAGTAGAGGCTTTATTGTAGTTAAGGTCACAGAGGATGCAACATTTGCAGTATTTATCTACAGAGTCCAAAATAAAGCTTACCAATGAAGAGATAATTGTGATAATACCAAATTGCCCTAACAACAAAGAGGTAGTGAACAAAGATTAAGAGTGAGCATTTCAAACTTCTATTAGTGTTTTCAAAATGGGACTCATTAAAGGCATCAGATGTGAATGGGCCCAGGTTGTTCAGAATGTCAAAGTCTTGGTGAACCTTTATAAGTCCTTCCTTAGTACAGAAATAAACCTCATGAAAAGGGTTTTTCCTGGTGAGTTGAGACCCAGGTGGAGGATATGGGTAACAGCTGTTAATTGTGGTTTCTGGATCCCAAATCACTTGTCCTTGGAAAATTTATCAGACAAGAAAATAAATAAATAAAAATCAATGTAACTTCCACAACTCAAAGACTATTTACAGTTCTATTGTCCTGGTTTGGAGTGAAGCAGAGCCAACTTTCTGTTCAGTGAGAAAGGCTCTTGCTCAACACTTGTGTCTGTGGCAAGCAGGGTCACTGACTGGGTTGTTTACCCCATGGAGGGATCACACCTGTGGGGAGGAGTGGACAGGTGACCCAAACTGACCAACAAGGTATTTCATCCCATCTGCCATGCTCAATATAACAGCTGAGGGATTAAGGGGATCAGGTTGGCTCTTCTTCTTCAATAGGTTTTTCTCTAATGGATTTTCTTCCATGGCTCTCTTCCTTCCATGGCTGATGTCTGAGGTGGACCCTGTCAACTCATCTGCCTTTGATCCCGGCCAGTGTGTTCCAGTTCTCATTTGCCACTGAGTCTGGTCTGGAAGTTCCCCAGTCCCTGCCAGTGACATCTCCCTGGGAGCTTTATACAGTTTTGTGTATATTTGTACATATTGTATCTATTTCATTATTTCCTTTTTTTTTTAAATATTAATATTTCATTAGTTTAGTTTTTTTTCTAAACTCATAACTCTATTTCTCTTCTTCCTCTCCTTGGATTGAAAGATGGGAAGAACATCTGTCATTGGCCAACCTGGCCAAACCTGGGACTTCTGTACTGGCAAGCTTGCTTCTTGCTCTTACCACACTGTGTCATTTATTTTTCCCAGCAAAGGAGCAGTGGGCAAAGTTGTGCATGAATGCTCCTTCCCCTTTTCACAGGGAAGCTGTACATTAAGAGCTTTTGTGCAATAAAATACAGGCACATGTGGAAGCAGAACCTCTCCCATATTTTACAAATCATTCAGGCAAATTACTGTTTGTTGTCATGCTGAATTGCCATTGCATTTGATGAGAAGTTCTATGATATTAATAAAATTTCTTACCTCACATTCATGGAGAAGAAATGTGTCTTGTTTTCCTTCTTGAGTTCTGGATGGTGGAGTGCAGCAAAGAATCTTCCTTTTTATTATTTAAAAAAGAATATTTTGTATTCCATATCTTAGGGCTTGGAAGACAAGTCATGTGAAAAGGAATTTCTTCAAGATTTTTATTATAATTGGCTGTTTTCTGGTAAGATGATAACTTGAATGTCACCAAAGCTATCTTTTAGACCCAACTAAAATTTGAAGGAGGCTCTGAGTCAACCCTGAAGAGAACAAACTCTGATTTCAAATGAAAGTACTTCCATAATGAAAATACCTTATCCTTTTTGTCATTTTTATACACTGAATATTATTTTTATTTTTTTTAAAGACATACAGGAAAAACAACTACCAATTTACCTCTAACTAGATCATGAAGTCTGGTTGATATGTTAACTAGAATGGCTGTAAGTATTGAGCAACCATAGTAGACTCAAATTTAATATCATTAGAGGAGCCAGAAAGCATTTTGAAAGACATTAGCATTTAACCTTGTAAGAGAGCAAATTGTCAAGTTTACATGCTGTTTACTATTCAGTAGGATAAAGTGAACAGAAGAAAGTACAGAGAGTAACTCTTAAGTTTAATTAACTCACTCCTGGAGAATATTGCGAGGGGTCTAAAACTATAACTGTGTTAAAAAAACCCTCTTAAGTAAACTCATAACAGAAAGGTATATTAAAAGGTGTTAACAGGATGTGCAAATGACCTCTAATTTATTAAGTCCCTAAACTGCTGGCTGATGAAAGCTGAGAATGAGCACTGGGAAAAGCATTACTTTTTCACTCTTCCCTAGGTGAGAACTATTAGTCATGCTTGGAGAGAGGACACAGGGTTAGAAGGACCATTGGAAAAGCTGTGCTGGTGCTCTAGATGGCAGATGTTTGATTGGAAAATTCAAGTAAATTGTCATGATTTTTATATAGAGACAGCTAACAACTTAAAAAATTTAAACTACAAGAAAAATATTAGAACAATAATGGCTAATGATTTTTTTCTTACTATGACTGAACATTTTTTATAAGTAGAAATTGCAGTAATAAATGCTAGACCTTCCAGTAAGGCAACAATATTTGTTTTATGCATTACATTATTTACAGCAGAAAATACTAAATATTTCAACACATTGTTTCTAAAACTTGTAACATCACTGCGTGTGGCTTGCTATTTGGTGGTATAAAATGCTAAATCATTTATGGGACAGGATTTTGAAAAATATTCTTTTAAAAAACCTACTTTTAAGCACTTCTGTTGATTTATGTCGGGGTCATACAGGTGTTGGAAATACTTTTTTCAGAAGTTTTAACAAGGGAAAGTGACACATTATAAAAACTAAAATTCATTTCTTTCTCCTCTGCAATTATTTCTCACACATGGAACACATCCACCCACATAACACCCCCCTCACACCCCCCATTCATTCAAGCTATTTCTCCTCAGGATTTAGCAAGAAGAGAGATGATAATACAGTTTTTTCTATTTCAAGATGTTAGAATTATCATGGAAATCAACTTCACTGAAGCATTTAAATAGGCAGGAGACAGTTTTTGTCTAGATGGCTGGTGTGGCAAATCACAATGAAACTTTTTTGTTGCTTAATTTTGCAAATAACTCTCCATTTTGCATATTCAGTTCCATTTTTAAAATTTGACCAGTAAATGGAGACCTTCAAATCTGAATTCAGCATTGAAATTATATGAATTACTCTAGATGATAAATGTTGCAGAAAATGGGAGCATAGAAAATGCATTTGAATTGTGTTATAAAAGAAATATTGTTGTAGCTATTGTGGCTATGTCAGTGTAAGTATATAAGAGAGGGAAAGTGTATGCAGAGAGACAATATGATTCGGTAATTAAAAGTCTAATACCTTTTGTCAGACCATATGATATCACTGAAGGTGGTGGTAGGGAATGAAATAAAGCCAACATGCTGTGGGCTCTGTCTTCTGTCAGGTCCTAAAAGAGGTCACAAAATCCAACCTAAATATTGCTTAGACATATTGTTTTCTTTAATGTAGTTAACTTACCTCACCTTAATTTCTCTGAATTATTTCACCAAACCCATTACAAAGCTTCTATAACTGATGTACAACTGCTTCTTGTAATTTCTTGAGTGCTATAACTTCCTTTAAAAATATGTAATCAAGGTTATGTAGCTCCTTTGGGATTGTAGGGTGTGGCTAGTAATTGACTCTATTTTCCATCAACATTTCTGAAACCAAGGGATGAGAAAGACTGTTCTTGATAAGAACAGTAATTGTACAGGTCAAGACACCAATTCAATGAAGACAGATGTGCTTCACCTTATGTGGGTCAGTAACCTCACATTAAGCACAGGGGTGAGGTCTCATAGGACACTGTAGGCTGAAGCACGTGGGTGAAAACCTTGTGCTTATAGCTCAGCCTTTAACTGCCAGCCTCTTGCTATTTTGGTCATAGCTTTTTCTAACTGTAGATTGGGATTGTGAAGAGATCACAAAACTAATTTTCTTTTTGACCTTGGTTGAGTACGGGTTTCCAGAGGTGAAAGGCAACTGTGATTATCCACTGTAAAACTTAACCTCTCCTATTCCTTCCATTATCTGTGAGAACATCACTGTTACATTATATACTACTGTGATGAGGCCTGTTTCCATACTCTCTCTCTTGCCTCTCTCTCCTAAAGCCAAGCCAAACCAAAACACCACCCTCCCCAAACACAAGAACTATAAGAGATTTTCTTTTAAAGAAGGTAGTTCTAATTTATATGGGACTGGAATTTTAGTAAGTAGTGCTTTCAATGAATTGTGGTCAACACATTTATTATTATTAAATTCTGTTCCCATACTTCTAGTGAATTTTCAGTTGAACAGTTCTTGAATTGCAACTAGTTTGTGTTGTATTATGGATGAGAACTGTTATTTGCTTACTTTATTGGTTAGTTATCAAAGGCATGCAATAACGCTGCTTTTAATTTCTGGACTGGTTATTTGTAGAAGCAACCTAATAGGGCGAGAAACATAAATGTTAAATAGCAAAAGGAAAAGGCACGATATTTTACTTAGATGTTATTCTACTTTTTAAAGAATATATGTTTTGGGTAAAAGATGTCAGCCACGCAGGTAGAAAAAAAGTGATCTTCTTATGCCCAGTTGTCTTCTTCCATTGTTATCTTAGAATGGGTTTGTGATACCCTGACTATTGCTAACTTACTTTGAAAATAAGTCTTAACCTTCTAGTTAAAATTAACGGACTGATGGAATTTGTAGTTTCTAAAATCAAATTTAGGCTAAAAATCATTCCTTTCCAATCAAAAGTCACGTGCTATTTGTTCTGTTTCTTAACAGTATGAAATCTGAACTACCATTGTGATTTTTTTTAAAAAGAAAGCCAAGTTTTCTGAAGGAAGATGCTGTTTTGCTTCCTGTCTATTCTCTCATTAAATGTGGATGGGTTTACCTTTCCTGCAAGGTAGTGCCACGCTGCATTTCATTCTTTACAGGACACTATTCACACTGCATTTCCATGTCCACTCAATATTTTCCAACACCTGCTCATATTTCCACAAGACTGTTTTTCTTACGCTCCCTTGCCCAGATATGACAGGCAGTAGTGGCTTGTAAAGGAACTCCATTGCAACATTTCTTTAAAAGGATGGAGATGAAGATAGACAGACACACACACTATCACACTAAAAAAAAAAAAAAAACACCAAAAAAACAAACCTTAAAATTGAGAGCTTTTATATCATCCTAAAAAATTCCACTGTGGCTTGTGTTAACACATTTCTGTTCTCACTTGGCATGGGATGGAAGATTCCACATGACCAGAAATGGAGGCTCTCTCATAAAGCAGGAACCCATTAAGGTGTAGTACTTGTTTGCATGTGAAAGTCTGAATGCACCTCAATTGGTAGCTTTTTTGGGGATGTCTTACAAACAAGAATGTGTTTGAGGAATACATTTTAGGAATAGATTCAGTACAAGTGAGAAAATAGGAATGAAGTTGTGAAAAAATAAAAAATGACACAGGGTATTATGTTCATTCAAAATTACTTGCAATTTTTCTTTGGAAAAAATGCTAATTACCTTGTGTTTCTCAGCAGAAATTTGAAGTTAAATGTTTAGCTATTTTTATCAGAATGGTCTTATATATTGAAGTGACATTGTTCTTTCATAAAATGTCTTAACTATATGTTGAAATCATATCAAAGTAGAAAATGTGACTTTCTCTTGAAACACTGCTTTTAAATGACATTAAAATTTGCTTCTCCTGGTTGGAAACCAAAGTCAATTGAAGTCAGCAAGAGAAAACTCTGACCTCGATGAACCAGCCTGATGAAGAGCAGTGAGATTAGAAATTTTTACTTGACTAATTTGCAAAGGCAGCATAAACTTTCTGTCACCTGAAGATAACATATATTGTTCTATATTGCAAATACAGCCAAGACAGAGAGCAAAAAAGGTTATAAATTTTGCTAATGTTTAAAGTATTTGGTGTCTATCAATATACTATTCACTATTATCTAGTCTTACTTTTGAAAATGTACAACTCAAATTTTTTAAGCCATGCTGAGAAAAAGTTGAGAGTCCATTTTTGAAGTAGCTTAGATATGCAGTGACTGACCTAGTGGTGCTATATGACAAGTATGAGATGAGAGTTTATAACCTGTCCTATAAATTTTATAGACTTTAATCCTTAGTTGCTTAAAATGGTTGTGCCCAGGTAGGTCAATGAGTTGTGGGAACACAGGAGAGTACAATTCCCCTTCTGCAGACAAAAGCAGGTATTTTCACTTCAAGGATAAGATATTTTTCCCTAGAAATTTACACTTAAGTGTGAGTGGAAGTCTCTTATTTCAGGAAAGTAGACAAAAAATATTAATTATCTGATGTTTACCGAATGGTTTGATCCTTGTGATGAAAAATTCAGTATCATTTAGAAGGATTTCTATTTTAAAATTTTGACTGGCTTTTTTCTTTCTTCCTTGGGCAAAAAACCAGACCCTGATATGAGCAAGGGTGACATAAATACTTTAATTGTCTATAAAATATTTCAAGAAGTGATGTCCTGTCACCATAGGTGAACAAAGGGACACAGGTGATAAGTTTGTGTGATTTATAGGGTTACATTATCTAACCTGCAATATCCTAACATAGAAATATCTGATTTAAATTACTCTGATTAAAACGGGAATCTCTAATCCAAAGACAGAATATGAAGAGACCTTTACTTTGGCTGCAATTCAGTCATGCCCAAGATTTACCATGGACATTTTGAAAGAGGACAAAAAAACCCAGATGACCTCATGAATGATTTCTGGGGGCAAAAATGTTACGTAACTAGCCAAAATATTTTTTCCTTTTTTTGAGCAGTTTCCTGTTTAATGTTCTTTATGTGCAAATCATGGGGAAGAAAAGCTGCCAGATAGCTATTATGAATACGTTTTCTTAAAAAAATCAGTCATAGTGGGAGTTAACAGAAGTGAATAGCATAATGAAATGTCCAACTCCAGTGCAATTTAAATTGACTGCTGTGTTGGCAAATAACTCTGTTCCTGTAATATATAGTAGCACTTCTGTGCTAGCTTAATTCAGATAGAGATGACTATTAGGTTCAAGCAGAAAAAAGCCCTGGGGATCTTTGAATTATTTACTCAAGCTGGTAGGCCCTCTGCAAGTTATGACCTCTGTATCCTCATGGATAGTCATTTTTCTTTGGCTACACTATCAATTGTTGCCTTTACATTTTCATTTAGCAACGTATATATACATTTTAAAAAGAGAGGCAAACCTACCTGGTCAGTAATGAATATTTTTTGTCTGCTTTATCCACAGAAAGATGCTAGATGGTTTGGGTCAGTCATTTAGATATAATTTTGCACAAATAATTCCCAAGTCATGCTGCTTAGACATATTTGTTAACAGTCTGCTACTACAGCTGCCTGTGTCTGCTCGGGGCTGAGCCAGACCTTAGGCTGCCCTTACATGAAGGGTTAGAGATGAGGCATATTGGGCAAGGGGAAGCTTTCAATTACTCCATTTTACTTAGTGAGAATGGAAGTGGCCTGCCAAGTGAAGCCATAAAAAGTTGGCTTTAGGGAGAAGTGCTGTAGTTCCTTCACCTTTAGAAGTAGAAGGCAGAATTGATTTATGTCAAAAGCGGGCATTGCTAGCAATTGAAAAAGCTTATCTTTCCAAAGCCTATTGAGTCAAAATGTCCTGTATGTTTATAGTTTTGCTGAGTTAAAGAAACAAACTTCGGAAACAGAAGGAAAGTACAGTACTTTGCTTGAGAAATAGTTCATGTCTAGACTTTATTTCTAACTGTACAAGAAAAGAATTGTAGCATGTTTGTTTTTTTCATTTTTTTGTGTGTTTTTTTTTTTTTTAGAGAGCAAGACAGAAAGAAAATAAGGTTATTTCATTTGTTTCATTGTTATGCTGCTACAAAATATATTGTTTTCATCATCTCTTTTTGGGAAAAATAATGTTAGTTGATGAAAATATATATATACGCATATATGCATACATTAATTCTGTCTAGTATAGAAACATTTAGGTTGGAAAAAAACTCTTGAGATCGAGTCCATCTGTAAACCTAGCACTGTCAAGTCTACCACTAAACCATGTCTTTCAAATACCTACTGGGATGGTGACTCAACCACTTCCCTGGAAGCCTGTTCCTGGGAAGTCCACCTCTCTACAATCTCCTTTCAGGTAGTTGTAGAGAGCAATAAGGTCTCCCGTGAATCTCCTTTTCTCCAGGATAAACAATCCCAATTCCCTCAGATACTCCTCATAAGACTTGTGCTCTAGACCCCTCACCAGCTTCATTTCTCTTCTTTGGACATGCTCCAGCACCTCAATGTCTTTCTTGTAGTGAGGGGCCCAAAAATTAACACAACATTCAAGGTGAGGCCTCAGCAGTGTCAAGTACAGGGGGACAATCACTTCCCTAGTTGTGCTGGCCACGCTACTCCTGATACAAGCCAGGATGCTATTGGCCCTCTCTGCCACCTGGGCACGCTGCTGGCTCATATTCAGCTGGCTGTCGACCAACACCCCAGGTGCTTTTCTGCCAGGCAGCTCTCCAGCCACTCTTCCCCAAGCCTGCAGCGCTGCGTGGGGTTGTTGTGACCCAAGTGCAGAACCCAGCACTTGGCCTTGTTGAACCTCATACCATTGTCCTCGTCCCATTAATCCAGCCTGTCCAGATCCCTCTGTAGAACCTTCCTATCCTCAAGGAGATGAACACTCCCACCCAACTTGGTGTCGTCTGCAAATTTACTGAGGGTGCATTTCATCCCTGCGTCCAGATCATTGATAAAGATATTAAAGAGAACCGTCCCCAATACTGAGCCCTGGGGAGCACCACTTGTGATCAGCCACCAATGGGATTTAACTCCATTCACCACCATTCTCTGGGCCCAGCCATCCTGGTGGGTTTTTACCCAGCAAAGGCTACCTCCAAGTAGTACTCTTCCAAGCCATGAGCAGCCAGTTTCTCCGTGAGAATAACATGGGAAATGGTGTCAAAGGCTTTACTAAAGTCCAGGTAAACAACATTCACAGCCTTTCCCTCATCTGCTAAGCAGGTCACCCTGTCATAGAAGGAGGTCAGGTTAGTCAAGTAGGACCTACCTTTCGTAAACCCATGCTGACAGCGCCTGATCACCTGGTTGTCCAGTATGTGCCATGTAATGGCACTCAGGATGATCTGTTCCATAACCTTCCCAGACACCGAAGTTAGGCTGACAGGCTTGTAGTTCCCTGAATCCTCCTTCTGGCCCTTCTTGTAGATGGGCATGACATTTGCTAACCTCCAGTCAACTGGTACCTCCCAGATAGCCAGGACTGCTGATGAATGATTAAAAGTGGCTTGGTGAGAACTTCTGCAAACTCCCTCAGTAGCCTTGGGTGGATCCCATCTGGCCCCATAGACTTGTGTGTGTAGCAGCTTGCTAACCATTTCCCTTTGGATTATGGGGGCTTCATACTGCTCCCTGTCTTCCAGCTCAGGGCGCTGGATACCCCAAAACCAACCTCCTGTTAAAGATTGAGGCAAAGGCGGCCTTAAGTATCTCAGCCCTTTCCTCATCCTTTGTCATTATGTTTCCCCCGCATCCAATAAAGGATGGGGATTCTCCTTAGCCTCCTTTTGTTGATAATGTATTTATAGAAACATTTTTTGTCTTTTATGTCAGTAGACAGATTAAGTTCTATTTGGGCTTTGGCCCTTCTAATTTTCTCCCTGCATAAGCTCAAAACATGCTTGTAGTCCTCCTGAGACACCTGCCCCTTCTTTCAAAGGTCATATACTCTCTTTTTATTCTTGAGTTACAGCCAAAGCTATCTGTTCAGGCAAACCAGTCTTCTTCCCTGGTGGCACATAAGGATGACCTGCTCCTGAAGTGTTGCTAGCTACTTTTCTTATACTGGTCTAGTCCTTTTAAGGATACGCTCATTTTTTTATTCCTCCAAAATAGATCTTAAGAGTTACAATGACAGAACCTCAGAGAGCTCGCTGTTCAAAGGGGTCACCTGAGTCTATGGGAATTATCTTGTCCTCCTCAATATGAATGAAATCAAATTTATAATTGCTTCATGTAAGTTTTGTTTGACTTGTGAACGCTTAGGCAGCCACTGGGGCACAGGTACACTTTTGACTTGACTAGTCTTAATACAGAGCAATGTCTGATGGCACGCCCTCAATTCTGCATTAAAAAGGCAGACAAAACTTTTAATAATTGTTATTTCTTCCTATTTGATCCATTTTTTCAAACAGTAATGTGTAAATGCTGGAAACTCTTCCCTTCACATTGCATGCTTTCATACAGTTTTAGCAGTGCCTGTTTCCAAAAATCTTAAACTATGTAGCGTATTAGAATAGGAAGCAAAGATGAAGTTAAATATCAGTTTCAGATGTAGATACTGAGGCGGAGAAGGATGATATCCCTCTACGGCAGGCTCATGCTTCTATTTATCTATTGACATTTAGCAGTGGAGTTAGTGGAATTAGGAGATAAGTCATCTGAAGAGGCAGCAACAATTATTTGATATGTGAAAGTTCACTGTAGAAGATGCCTTGTTAAATACTGTGGTAGCCAGACTAACAACTCTTTGCCTTTGACATACTCTGCCTCCCCCCACTCTCCTTTTCATTGCATTTTCCAATGCAGGCAGAAACTACTAAGAATTAGTACCTCTGAACCTAATTAGTTAAAGATAAGTTTAGATAATAGATTGGTCCAGACTAGAACTATATATTGGCAGACTATGTCCATTGGCCTCATTTATTTACATACATAACTTTTCTTTGGAACAAAAAGAAAAATAAAAGTAAAATATGCATTCACAAATAAGAAAATAAAACCGTGCATGTTCATTGTAAGACATTTTAGCAAAAAAATACAGTAAACAAAACAATTATCTTTACAGAAATAAAAATTCTGATAGACATTGTGGAGTAACCTGGGAAAAGGAAGTATACAGCATAAAATAAATCTATCATGAACTGGAGTACACAAAAATATCTACAAATCACAAAACATGGATTGACCTTAGGACATTCTATTAACTTGAACAACAAAGTAATAGCTGCTACCTTCAACTACACAGAAAAGAGAATAAAATGAACTTTTGCTGCAAGGTTAGCAAACTGATCATAATAAAGTAAGCAAGATCCCAGAAAGTGGTTTTTTTTCCCCCATCACAAGAACTAAAATGTAGAAATGTAGCAGAACAAAAAGTTAAATCTGAAGTCTTAGTAAAGGTTACCTCTGACTTTTCCTCGGTGGTCCATTTATAACTGAAAAATCCAAGGAAACAGGATGCAAACCAAGAGCAGTTTACAAACTAGCTAAGTGTGGTCCTGTATATACAACCATAATGCTCTTCATAATGAGGTCTCCATCTTTGAAATATCAGTAATTTTAAAAAAGGGTTTACAAATATCTATTTGCTTAGCACTTACTCATGAACAATTTCCTAGAAATCAGCGGTTCTTTAGTCTTATATTCTTCATCCTGCTAAACTAAACATTCTAAAAAATCTCTTGCAAGTGTACAAAGATTAATATACTTGTTTAGCAAAGCATTTCATTATATTACCTGAGAATAAAGAAAGAATTATATGTCTTTGACAGCCGTTTGTTTTCCCAGTTGATTCTGACAGTCCGGAATATTTCTTTAATAGGTGCCAATTTTCAGATGGAAATTCAAGTTAATCCATTTGTTACTTCATATTTCACATCTCCTTTTTGTACATAGCTGTGGAGAGTGGGATTTAATGACAAAGTGCTTTGTAATTCTGTTTTTCCTTGCAGAAGCATGGAAATTCACCTCCATAATGGTATTTAAAGAAGTGATAAGTCCAGTTAGTAGTCTTAGTAATTTTTGCAGAACCAGATGTTCAATAAGACGAGCAAAATTTATTTCAGTAAACGTAGACTGTAATGGGGGAAACTTACAGGTCCCCTCGGAGCTTTGATGATCATTGACACAAACCTAGGTTTCCCTGAGTTGAGCCCCTAATACTGTTGGTATTGTGTTTTATCCTCATTTTATTGTTATTTTGCTCACATTTGCACAGTATTCAATTATTGATTTTCATTGTTCTCTAAGGCTTTATGTCACATTCTAGTTTACTAATTCACTTTATAGATAAGTCTTCTAAATTGCTAGGCATTTTCACAATCTGCCTCTCTACCATATCTATTGCTTTGCTAACTGGTATGGATTTGTAACGATGGGAAAAAAAACTTCATAAGGCGTTCTAGAACATTAAAGATTCCCCATCTTCTATATGATCAGTGATCGACTTTTTTCAACAGGTTTAATGTTAAAGGCAGAAAGGAGATGCACTTAGATTTTCTCTAATTATTTGTATAGGGTATTTGTGATTTTTGTTTTTAATAGGATTGTTAGAATATTTTGGTGGATAAATAGTAATAAGAGCTACAAATCAGATAAATTAGTAATAAAAGCTATAACTATCCATGCCTAGGACTATAAAATCTAAAAGAGAGAACGAAGAGTAATGCTGACATGCATTAAACTTCCCTATGTCTGTCTACAACCTAGCAATATATTAATAAGATTGCATTGAAATATTTTCTGTTGGAGGGGAAGCAATCTCACTCTTTTTCCTGTTGCATAAGACTGAAAAGATCTTCTAGGTCTTCCAGTCCAATCCATGTATGTTGCAGATGCTGCAATGTTTAACTGGTATTACAGCGAGTAACCATGATACACCTACCTTCCTCTGAATTACTTTCTTTAATTGGTCATTGTTTTGAAGTATCAAAGTGTCCTATTAATGATCTGTATATAATCTCATTGAGATTGCATTCTTTAGGTATCACACCAAAAGACCCCATGGCCTTGAAAACATGGTGTCTTTGCATAGAAGTTCTCTTAGAATTTGCAGCTATAAAATACATAGATTTTTCTCAAATAAAGGGAGAACGAATTTTGTCTTCAAGATTAGGAGTCAAAACTGCTCACCAATGCTATTAGAATTGCAAATACGATGATTGGCCTCCAAGCTAAAGAACATTGTTTGTGTTGTATCATGCCAGTGTTCGAGTACCGTGCAAGAGGAAGTATTTAAAAATCAGAATTAGTAGCTGTTTCCATGTTAGATGCTGACTTAGCAAATTTTTTAGATTTTACCCAGAGGAAGTAATATCAAAACTCGTTCCCCTATATTTATGCAAGGTATGGTCTTGTTTTCTAAACTCTGATTTAGAAACCATTATGCAATTTTTCTGCTTCACAGAGATCTTTACTGTATGTTAAAGACTGCTGGAACTGAAGAATGAAAGAGAAACTCAGCAGAAGTAATTTTGCTTGTTGTGTAATGAGGAATGCTCAGTTAATATTAAGGAGACTATTCCAAGAGTGTTTTAATGACTATAATTTGGAGTACAAAGTAGAACTCCTTAGGTGTTCAAATTATTCAATATAAGAATCCTACAGTATTTAACATCTAACATATGAAATGTTTCTACATCTGTCTGAAAATGAATTCAGCCTATTTTCATGGTGTTAA
This sequence comes from Stercorarius parasiticus, assembly GCA_013396915.1. Taxonomy (NCBI): domain Eukaryota; kingdom Metazoa; phylum Chordata; class Aves; order Charadriiformes; family Stercorariidae; genus Stercorarius; species Stercorarius parasiticus. The sequence goes on along the minus strand of VWZL01002963.1, from coordinate 138,953 downwards.
TCACTTTTATTGCGTATACTACTTCACAGCATCCAATTTGTCACATAGAAGCTTGTGTTTTACTGTGTATGGTCGATTCAAAATAGAAAAGAACCTTTCTTGGAAGGAGAAATGTATTAATTTCTACCAATTTAACTACCATGTAATTATCCTCTATAATACTGTCTGAAAGGTAAAAAATGATAAATGGCTGCAATAAAGAGACATCACACATGCAGAATGAAGGTTCAGAAGGGCTCATTCAGCCTCCGTTTTACCAGCAGTTTGTTTCAGACACTCAGCATTACTGATAGATTCTTAATATAATCTAGATAAATGGTTAAAATAATAACTTATGGTTCAAAGGGACTGAAAAGAGACTTTTAAAAAAAAAAAGGACACTTGCCTCAAAACTGTGGTGAGATTCCTGGCTGTGGAACACTTAGCAAAACACAAATAGTTATTACTAATTAAAATTTATTTTCCATTTTGTAAAATACTTACCATATTTCTTTTTCTAAAAATCCAAATGCCACCCATACATTCTTGTATGGCATGGACCATTTAAATCACAAAGATGGTTCTGTTTTTCATAAAGAATTATACTTGTGAGAATCAATTACTGTAACAATGATACAGGATTTTTTTTCTTGCCCTCCTTGTCTCTCTCCACCACCTTGTATAACAAGCAGTGGAAAACATAATTATTTTCAACTCTTCTATAATTTACAAGAAATTTCCATTCATCCAGGTTAGCTACTTGATTTGTAGTTGGGTAAGGGAAGAGATACAGATAAAGATGAATGAGAACTGTTAATTTAGAACAACTGTTGCCACCATGAAGATCCTAAGTATGCAACTACTGGTTGAAGAGAATGAACATTATTTATGCTGAGTTTAGTGGCCCCTAAGTCCTGCTCTGCAGGGAGGGTGACCTCTTTAATGCTATAATAAGGAGAACTGGAGTTTCAGGAGGCATAGATCCACCAATGTGGGGGTGAACTGCTGGAGCTTCACATCCCTCCTTAGGAGCAAGATGATTTGGTCCAGCCTTTTGTGCAAAGGAGGAGCCATCCTTCAGGAGTGCTCTCTTTCTCAGGTTGAAATTTAGCTCCTCAGTAGGGGCAGCCATGTAGCAGTTGGTGCCATTTCCACCAGCTTCTGCTGCTGCAAACATAGTCCCTGACAGCAGTCTGTCCTGTTTTCTCTGTGGCCAGTTGGACAAACGGTGAAGCCCTTCCTCTTCTGCTGGGAGGGCTGACTGATTACCATTGCATGTCTGGGCTGAATCAGGGATTTGCTATTCCAGGAATCACCAAACAACTCGACTGTGGGGAATGTTTCAAACTGTTTTGTGGCTCCCTGTTTCAAGGGAGAAGGTCACTTTTGCCTGCACCTGTGCTTTCCCTCTTGATTTGGCTATAATGATTAAGAAAGAAGTATCAGTGGGGACAGCACAATTCATCTTTTCTGTACAGCTAGAAACCTGGCTATACTGCTCCCAGCTGCATGGAGGGAAAAGCAAGCAACTTCTCTTGGGTTATGCTCTTCCCCATAGTCCCTTATGTGAAATAAATATTCAGTGACCAGTTGAAATTATTTATCTCCATACCTGAAAACCTAGGATAGATGTTTCATCCTCATAGTTTTCATTTGTGCTGTTGCCAAGATGCATCTTTTTCACTTAGTGTTGCTTCAGTCATTACATCATTGGTGTGAACTGTGAGTGTCAACTAAAGGGCACTATGTCTCCTTGAAAAACAGTATCTTCACATTGTCACGTCTGTTCACCTCTCACAGGCATGAAAATTTTATTCTTCCCCCAAGTCATTAAATGACCTTGTTTGGGGGAAAAAAGGTTGGAGCTTAAAGGTTATTTTTTACATACCTGTTTTATGACTTAGTCTGTCTAGTAAGTAAGTATGCATGAGCCCATTTTGGCTAATAAGGCATATGTTTGGTAATCCATGTTGTGTGCTGTGGAGTTTTCATTGGCGTGTGCTGATATGATGGCATTATATATGGATGGTGGAGAAATGATAGACAGCATTGTCAGAAATAACTAGTGCTTTAGGGAATACTATAGCATTTTTATTTTTAGAAAATATTCATTTAAACATCTGGAAGGGAGATAAGGGCCTACTTCTGAAACTCTGTCTCAAGGCTTATCTTTTACCTACCTGGCTAGACTCAAAGGGATTATTCATAAGATTAAGGATCTCCAGAATTTGCTTTACATTAATTTGAGTGGCAAATAACTAGAAAAAGCAAATTGTTTTCTCCAAAAAAATATCCTGGGTTTCTGAGCGTGTGCATTGCTGAACTTGCATTATGAAATGAGAAATTATTCTAAATACCAGATAATTAGATGATGAGTGCTATTTCTTCCCTTGTGACAGAGCCTGGCCTTCTCTTGGCCATTCCTATATTGTACCATCACAATAATTTTCCAGTGTGACAACTTAACACCGTCCTATTTGGAAGAGAAATCTCTAATTGCTAAACATAACTTATTCTACAAAGGAGATTCTCCAGTGAAACTCAAGAAACTGGCCTTTGAAGGAGCTGCTCTGCATTTATTCTTTGATAGCTTGGACTCTGTAGTAGTAGTCTTTTATAAGCTTCAGCTCTAAAGCACCGCCATTCAAATGTTCAGGACTAACTAGGATGTTTCTCAAGCCAGAAATGCTAGATCTTTGTGCATTTCTATAAATGTATGGCAATGCAGTTTTTCACGTGATCATTACATAATTTCAGCAGAATTTTTTGGAACATATTAATGAGACCTGAAGACATAAAATATCTTTGGTTTATATGACTAATGTGGATGATCTATATCTATATATCTATATATCTATATATCTATATATCTATATATATAATTTTTAATCCTGTGCTCCTTCACGTGTATTTTTATCCTGGTTTCTGTCTTCAAAGCAAGCAAGTTTATGCTTGCCTTGTAGTCAGTTTCTCTTCCTCAGTAAACGCCTTTTTAAGAAAGCAAATAAGGTCATATTAAGCACTTATAGAATCAAAGGGTCCCCACCAATAATTTGTACTTTGTGTCTTAACCTTCTAACATTGCTCAGCTTAACTTAAACTAGTCATAAAAGTTTTTAAACGTTTATGATTTATATCTTAAAGACAAGGTCTTTCAGTTTATGGCTTTTCCTTAAAGAATATAACAAGAATTAATATAAACTAGTTTAATATTGATTGAAGTTCTCACACCACCCAGTTTTAACTGAACTCCTTCCAAGTTATACTTTTCTGTAGAGCAGTGTGGTTTTGTACGATGAGTTATCAGACCCTGTAGCCCCCTAAGCTGATGAATTGTTACTATCAGACACATAACAGCAGGTAGCTATTGAGTGGTTGACTTATATTAGCTGTTGGATCTGTGCTAGGGCAACTAAGCTCAACATAAATAATGTTAACTGAAAAGATGAAAAACTTTTTCAAGAAACAGAGATGCCTGAGTTTGGTTAATAGGGTCCTACAGTAAAAAGACCTAGGAGCAAGTTAAGTTTGTTATTTTTTATAGCTAAGCTACGAGGAAGTGGCCAGGATAAGCTTTGACCATATGCAGTATATTGAAAGTACTTAAGGATTTTTGCCTGCTTTTGGTGAAAATTGAATAATTTGTTTGTGAGCCTGAACAATGCTTGTTCCTTGATTATCAAAGTGATTACTTTGGATTATTTAGTATTCAGCTTGATAGAAGACAAGAGGAGCCTCACTTAATCTGCTGGGCCATCTGATGACTAAACTTTACTGAATTTGGAACCACTCCATCAATGTCTTATGGGCAGTTAAAATTTACGTTCAGCTCAGCATTAGATGTGGACAGCTGGCTAAGAGGAAAATACAGGAGCAATTGCCTACTAAAAGGAAACCTTTCTAAAGCCAAATTGCTTGGTAAAACAACTCAAATAGTTCTTAGGGAAAAGCCCTAAAGGATTTAACATGACTTAAGCCAATAATGTTCAACAGAAATTACTCTTACTAACCTGTAGGACTGAATATAAAGCGCTGTCCTGTCTGATGCAGTTTTTAACCATATGCTTAGTACTTTATAGAGAAAAAAAAGCATGTTTTTGTCTCAAATTACATAAGGTTGTCCAAAATACTTCATAAGAGTACTAATTTTCTTGCTAACACTAATTGTGTCTTTCTGCAAGTATATTTCCTGTTTAGGGAAAAAAAAAAGTAAAGAAACTGAAGAAAGAAACTGCAATTTATTTACCAAGTTTTTATGCAAAGCTAATAAAAGGACCATCTTCTGAGGCTGTCTCTTGATCCCCATTGGAAGGCTCTGTTTTTAATTACTAAGATTTTATCAGAAGTTAGCCATTTTGATTGATATGTTCATTACAAGATATTTGCATGAGACTGTCTGAAAATATGACAGTCAAAATGGTCCACCAATTTCTCAAGTAGCAGCAAAAATGATACTGTTTCTCAATGGCACATAAGTTAACTTGGAGAAAAAAAAAAAAGAAAAAACTGAAAGCTAGTAAGTGTGGAAGAATTTGAGACTGTAGCAGGAAGAGAAGCGTTTAGTGAGGGTAAGGAAGATGGAAGCAAGATCTGAGGAGCAAACTAGGACTACCTATATAAAGCCTGGAATGAGAACAGGACCTATAAACTTGGTCCTATAGTCTGGACATGGGTCCTGTGACAATCCAGTGTTTGTTGACACAGTGAAGTGTAACCTAGTACTAACACACCACAGAGTCAAATGAAGTTTATATTATCTGTTACATCATAACTACAAGTCTTGACCTCAAAAACATTGAAATTATCTTTCTGTGATTGGGGTTTTTGTGTGTGTGTATGTTGTGTGAGTATTTAATAAATATCTAAGACTGAAAATTATTTTTGTGCCAAAGGTCAAAAAGAGGTTTAGGTTGCCATGGAGCGTAAAATAAGTGAAAAATCTTGCTTCAGTGTAAGATGCTTTTATTGGTTTTGTTTTATTTTTTGTGAACCTCTGTTCATACAAGGAGAAGTACATAGAATATTCTGCAAATTACAAAGTTTCCCCTGAAGAATCTCATGATACTACTTTTAAGCTAGTCATATTTCCCCTGTCTTGTAGGAGAAGAAACTGAGATCCACAGTAAACAGAAACCTGATCATGCAAGTGATATTGAAGATCTCTGTAACATACATATCTTGAGATGTCTGTCTATCTCTTCCTATGGACTGAGAGAGAACTGTATTTGCACAGAAACATGAAAATAAAAAAAATGTCAGTTTAAGTACATGTCATGCTAACCCAATCTGGATGCCTAACTTTTAGATCAGATATTCAATTATTTGGGAAACTATTCTAGCTATTTATGAAAGGTTAAGGTGGGGGTTTTTGGCAGACCACAATGGAAAATCGTGTCCCATGTTACTACAGATTCATCTTGTACTATGAGTTATAACTGAATTAGGAGAATAATTTCAATTGTTATTGTCCACTCAGAGTGAGCAGTCTCCTTTACATACTTCCTTGTTAAACAATGGATATAAACATCATTGTAATTGTCTATGGGAAAGGCCTTTGCAATAATTTGTTCCTCTCTTTTCAGAGAAAATCCTTTTATGAAAAAGAAGTCTAACAAAGAGGCTGGTAACAATACCAGTTCATTTCAAAGGGAAAGAGTAGAAGAGCCACTGATGCTTTTTTTTCTTTTCTCCTTTTTTTTCTTTTCTTTTCTTTTCTTTTCTTTTCTTTTCTTTTCTTTTCTTTTCTTTTCTTTTCTTTTCTTTTCTTTTCTTTTCTTTTCTTTTCTTTTCCTTTCCTTTCCTTTCCTTTCCTTTCCTTTCCTTTCCTTTCCTTTCCTTTCCTTTCCTTTCCTTTCTTTCGCCTTATAGTTAGGGCAAAAAGGATATTCTGGCTGTTGTATGTGGTTTCACATTGTTGCTGTGCTGTATTCAGAGACCTGATTGCATTTCACATTCTCTGAGATTTGGGGTTTTTGGTAACATTAAATAGCAATGAAATCAAAGGACTAAAACAAGTGACAGACAACTATGGAATCTGTAGACCTCTTTTATGTTATGAATTTAAGGTCTCATTTAGACTTTGGTAGATCATATATATAGATCAGTGATCTGGAAAGAAGTCTAGTTGGTCTACCTTGCGTACCACGGTGATGGAAGCAAGTGTAACATGTACACAAAAGTACATTTTATGTGTCATTTCTGCTTCATTTTTGTGCCAGGCTTCTGAACATTGGCTTCTATGGCTATATTTAGCCTTGTGGAATAAGGGCTTGAAAGCTTACTGATTTGTCACCAGTCAGTCTTCAAGAAAGCAATGTGAATGTTTGATTTGGCTGATGTCACTGACTGAAGGGGTATCTATATGTTGAAGTTTTTTGTTTACTGCCGTTAATGAGATGGCATGTACCTTTTATCTTTATGTGATAGGAGAGGGGACAGATGGTTTATGTTCTTTGATGCAAAGACAATAAAACCAGGTGTTAAAAGGAGTGAGCGAGAGGAGAACATGAAATAAGATGACAAAATGTATCTCCCATCTTGCCCAGAAAGAGGTGATGAGATTAATTAAGCATAATGAGCTGAAGGGGTGGGAAGACAAATATTAGGTCTGGTAGCAGAGGTAGCTAGAAGGCTACTATTTCTTTGGAAATTACATAACTAACCTTAAGGCCACTCTTTGTGCCACGAGGTCCCTTTCAAATGGGAGGCTCTTGTTCTAGTAACTTTGCACTGATATTGTTCCCAAGTACTTAGAAACTAAGATAGCACCTGTTGGGAGAGAAAGAGAGGTGCTATGTAGGTATTTAATATATCAAACCAGAAGAATAAATCATCAAGAAAAGCAACAGTAAATGGAAGGTAATCCCTTAACCTAGCACAGAATGAAATTGGTTGACTTTGCATGACCTTTGCTATAGAGTTAGTGTTTGACATGTCTTTAAGAAGGAAAAGGCAGGAAAGTCATGAAGAAAACGAAGTCAGGGAGCTTTGTTTGAGCATCTGGTCAATGAACGGATAAGGTAGATGTGACCAGTGAAAATTACAGTCTCTCTTCAGAGGGAGAGAAGTCACCAATTAAAAAAACAAAAACAAAGTAGATGAATGCAGATCAGAATTTGAAGTTCCAAACATCCTCAATCTGGAATGGAATGCCCTGAAAGAAGAGCTGAGCACTCCTTCACCAGGCATCCTCCCCTTCCCAGCTGGTCATTTCTATCCGTGCATTTTTTTGAAAAAAATCTTGACACCAAATACAAGGTAGCGACCTATGGGAATGACTGCTTATTCTTCAGTGTAACCTGCTGATCTCAGAAATGAGAAGACATAAGGGCGATGTAGGAGAAGGAGGATAAGTCTACCACAACACAGCTCTGAAGTCCTCCCAGTTGAGGAAAAAACATAAGTGTCTCCTTCATTTTTCCTGGACCTCTAGGTCACATAACAAGTTGCCTGTTCATGTTTCATGGTAGTATTTATTGAAGGGGACACAATGGTTATGACTGACAGAAAGGTAAGGCTCTTTACTCCATCATTTCCTAAGACAGGAGCTTGTAACTTTCCAGCTATTTTCTGATGCGGCTAATGGATCTGCCCCTCTCCTCTTATTTTTAATTAGTAGGTAGTAGTTGCCTTTGCCAGCCAACCCATGTTTCTGTAACAGAAGAAGAAAACATCCCTGATTAACCACATTTTTTTTTGTGGGACTGTGTATTGGGGCTGGCTGTGATGAAGTTCCCTTTCACCACAGCAGCCCTCATTATGCTGTGCTTTGTATTTGTAACAAGAATGGTGTTAATGACACCCCAATGTTTTGGCTACTGTTGAGGAGTGATCACACAACATCAAGGCCGTCTCTCCAACTCTCCCCAAGTCAAAGTTAACCCACCACAGATTGAGAATGGGAAAACTCATTGTCCTGGTTTGACGTAAAACACAACTAACTTTCTTTTCAGTAATTTTACTTTTCAGTTAAGCCTCTTCTAACTAGCTTTACTCTCTGAAATTAACAGCATGTTTTTTTAGACAGTAGTCTGCTTCCGGAGTGATAAGAGCTAATGTTTATAGTTAATACCAATGCATGGTATGCAGAGACGCTCGTGCTTATACTTATTGCTATAACAGCCAAGGACAGCTAACTTCGTTATATGCCCTGTTGGAGGGTTATATGCCCTGGTTTTCAGAAGCATAAAAGCACAGAGGGGTCACACCTATGGGGAGGAGCGGTTAGGACAGGTGACCCAAAACTGACCAAAAAAGTATTCTATCCCACCTGCCTCATGCTCAGTATAAAAACTGAGGGATCAAAGGTTTTAGCCTCTTTCTTCAATGGCTCTGTTCATCTGCCTTTGATGCCTATCCATGCATTCCTGAATCCAGATCAGGAATCCAGTTCCTGTCTGTCGTTGAGTCCAGTCTGGGACTTTCCCAGTGCCTGCTGGTGACGTGATCATCATCCTGAGAGCTCAATACTGGTTTTGTATATATTTAATTATTTTTTAATTAATATTATTATATTTCTCTTATTATTATTTTATTAATAATACTTCATTAAAGTAGTTTAGTTTCTTGTAAACTCATAAGTCTTTGAGGTAGGGAAGAGCATCTGTCATTTGTTTCAGTGGCCAGTCCAGCCCAAACCATGACAGTCATCTCAGGCAATATCGCAGTACAAACAACTAGGATAGGTAATTTTTCTTGATAAATACAATTGCTAGTATTTTTCAGCAGTTGTGTTTGCTTGTAAAGAAATGTTGGAGCAATTCTACCCCATATGATGTGCTAATGAGGAACAGTACTGCCCAGCAGCATTTCAGTCCCAGCAGATGGGAATCATCTTTTATTTCTGCATGAAACTGTGAATTTATTTTTCCTTTTATTGCTTGTTTAGTCCTTGCTCAACTATTGTTGTTTTTTGTCTAATATATTGTAGAGAGGGAAAGGACCACTAGTATGCTCTAACATTGTCCAGGCTGTATTTTGGATGTTTTCCTATCTACTTCTACTTTTTAAAGCTGCCTAACAGCCTGATATCTATGGTAACTCATCAGTGAAATAATATTTCAGAAATATTTGTATTATGCAGCAGAATGCATCTAAAGCAATGAATACACTCAGTTTTGAGCTTATATGTATTTTTAAATTGGCCTAGAGATTTATTTTTTTTAGACTTAATAAACAGAATATTTCCAAGGTTGAAAAATAAGAGTTATTAAACTACCGACAGATCTCAAAAAATAACACTGCTTCAGCTGTAATGTTTGAAGTCATAATCTTTGCAATCTAAGGAGAAATAGCACTGACTATGCTACATGAACTTAACCCAAATAAATCAGAATCTATTTGATCATAATATAATTTCAAATTGAATGATGCCCCAAAAAAAGACTGTGAACTCCAAAGAATGCGAAAAGATGTGGTGATAATTGCTATCTTCCTGCCCTTAAAAATGGTGGGAGGGCCAATCCCATTTAAGCAACATGAATGCTACGGGTTCCTGAAATTTGAAAACTGGAATTTAATTCAGATACAATATGATATTTAGGACAGAAGGAAATATAAAGCATGTTTGCTGTTCAAAATGAATCCATTTAAGCCATAGTGAATATCTGTTGATCTAGTATCAATTTTTGATTGAACAGTAGACAATGACTCAAAATCCTTCCTACAGGATTCCTATGGGTATCATGATATAAAAATTAACAAGTTGCCAAAAGGATAAAATACTTGCTCAAGTCTCCTTCAAAGCATAAAATACAGGTTCTTTGTAAATGTCTTTATGAGGGAATGAAGTTCTTCATTATACAGGAGGAGGTTACTCCCAAGTCTACCACCTCTGTCCCTGGGGAAATGGAAAGATCTGCTGAGAAGTTTATCTTCTGGGATCTCTGGGTGGTGCAAGACAGTAAGGCAACCTTTTCTGATTTAAGGACTTGGTTCTTGTGCCCTTTCTGTGAAAAGGGTAACGCTGAGTCAGAGATGAGAATTGGAGAATCCCATACCCTCTGCCTCTTTGTCTGATTAGACACTGGCATATCTTCTGCTTGAAACCGTCTCAAGCATGCCAACAGCCAAATTAATTCTTTCATGCTTTATAGAAAGCCTCTCCATCTCATTTGTACTACTGTATGCACAGAGTAAGTCCATTGGAAATACACTGGTGTCTCAGAGGTTAAAATGTTTCAAATAAATCTGACCACTGTTGTTGCCTGTAACTTATATATTGCCAAATGTCAGCTCAAATGGCTTCTGTGAGACTGCATCTCAGTGAAGGAGTGAAAGGTGGATAATTTAATAACGGATTGCACAGGATACGATAGGCAGTGAACCAAAGTACATAGACTATTACTTTGATGAGGTACTTTTGGGTTTACACGTAATCAGTCTTCTGTAATGCTAAAACAATGCACAGGATTTAAATTTCCTAAACCATGTAAAATGGATTTAGTGTAATGCCTTACCTCCCTGGGTATGTTTTCCTTAAACTTTTGCTTTGTTTGCATATACCTATACTGGCATCAAAACCAATGCAAGCATTCATTTTTATACAGTCAGCTGCGACTGGACTGTTAATCCAGTGACAAAATATAGCCAGGAAACCACCAAGTGAGAAATCTAACGCCTCTAATCCCTTCCTATATCACCAGTAGGAACTGACCTGACGTTCTCTGAAACTTGCTTGGAATGGTTACCTTCATATTACATCCAAAAACGAATCTGATGGGTTTAATTATTTATTTTTAACCACCTGTCGTGCTTGCAACAATGAGCATTTTTCTTTGGAGAAACATAAATCAGAGTCATTTGACTATACAAATATGTAACAATATTGGTATGGGCTGAACAAGTTGCATTACTTCAGTATTATAAGGATGAATGTAGAAAAGTTTAAATGCATACATCTCAGCTGCCAGTGGTCCTGAAGAACAGTAATCAACCTATGAATGAAGCAGCTGTGAATGAAGATGAAGGAGGTCATGTTGGGCTTCTCAGAGGTTTGAAGTAAGGGTACGATTCACTGGCTTCCTAAGAGAGACTGTGGAGTTAGGCTGGGCTGCTTACAGTGCCAGATGTTTATGAAAAAGTAAAGATTGCCACCTGTAGCTGTCCTTGTAGTGAGGAGGGGCTGGTCTTTCAGGTGAGCCACAGAATTTTTCCATAGAAAGGAGGGGAGAGAGAGAGAGAGAGAGAGAGGTTGCTCCATATTACTCCATATTCTATTATTATCAACGCTGTAATTGTGTTTGGATAGTTTCTACATCATAATACTGTTATTCTAATATATAATAATTTCCTTATTAAATAAGACTACTGTATTCTGTAGCATTATTTCAGCTTAAATACAGGTGAAAAATAATTTTCCTAACTAAGCCCTTTTGCCTTTCAACTTCACACAGTTAAACATTACAGAGAAAACACAGGTAAACTGCAATTTGTAGAGGCTGATCATTTCTGAATGTAACAGCATTAATAGAAAGCTTAACAGATTTGTATCCACATCCTAACAAAAGGTAAAACTTCTATTAAAACTGTTCTTGAAGTCACCTTCTACAGCTTTGCTGCCTGTTACCGTGAACCTTAAAAAACGAGGAGCACTTGTCAAGAGAGGCAGTCAATGAGCCAAGAGCACTATACCTCCAGCAGCATCACTCTTTCAAGTTACTTGTCTTGGGTGTTAAACAGGAACAGTAACAGAAAATCAAAGACATCCCCCAAGCTTCCTAATAAGCTGTGCTATGCTTCTACGCGACAACATTTTATTCCATGACTACCCAAGTTTTCCACACATTAGTGAGGTTAAAATACACCTGTGGTTAGTGATTTTTTGTAATTAGAAAAGGAATAGCCAGTTTTGATCAACAATGTTTAGTTCATCACAGGAGGGGTATACGCCAAGATCCTGGTCATCTTTACTCCAGATCTGCTTTCACATGAGAGCATAGTGCAGCTGCCTTCTGCATCCAGACTTCCTTACTACAGATACCAGGGCACAGAGGAGATGGGGCAGTACATGCCTTAGTCTACTTCCAGCATGTAGGCAATATGAGCATTTGAACTTGGCCATTGAGAAGAGTTCTGAGTCTCCACCTTTTGGATATAGCTTTAATATTTTGCAATCCAGCTCAAATTTTGCACTTGAACCCAAAGCAACATCTTTATGTGCATCCAGAGTCCAAAGACAGTACTTCTATCATAAAACCACATTATTTCAAACTGAGTGAGCATTTCCTATTCACCTTCTCTTTACTGTCTCATCTCCTGTGGCCCCAGAAATGAGTTTCCAACCCCCCACTGATTTCTGCTGATAAGAGACAGAGTATGAGCAACAGGAAAAAATCATGAGGTCTATTTTAAATCAGCATCTCTGAAATTTGCTAATCACGAAGCGTAGGATCTGTTGTACAGCAGACTGATAGGCTGTGTTAGGATTTTGCTGATAAAGGTCACAAAAGTTTTAAAACGGTGTGACTGCTATTTGTTGATATACACAATACAGTATTATTTCAGAAGTCTGAAAATTTTTGTAAAGCACATGTTTACTTGCCATGCAGTTAGCATTCAGTGAACAGAAGGCCTGAATAAGAATCGAGCTGTCTGTTCCTATTATATTGGGATCACAACTCACAGGGTTGGATTTCTTCATCCTTATATCAGTTTTATAGCAACATAACTCCACTGATTTTTATTGGTTACTCGCACATGAAAGGAATGAGATGTAGCTCTGTAGAGTATTTTGTAAGGCAAGGTCTTGGCTCTCCTCTACCTTGCATGCACACTGCTCAATCAGAAAGAGTCTGAAGTCAGTATAAAACCAGCAAAATCTCACTTTTCCACACCGCCCGAAAGCTAATCACAATAAGCTGAGGTGAAAGCCAGAGGTGGCTCTTTTGAAGCCACTTCTTTAAAGGGGTAAAGCTTCCCTCAGTGTTTTATTTTGTTCACTTTTATTGAAATCCAAAATGCTCCTTTAAAGAGTTTTAAGGAAAAGAAAAAAAAAACTATAACTCCTACTTTGCTGTAAGCAGATTTTAAAATTGATCAGAAGAAATAAAAAACCTAGATACTCACTTAATATTAACAAATTTATTCTTTTTTCCTTTGCTGGTGAAAAATTCGTGATGTCTTATGTCAAGAAATTAATTCTTCTACAAAAATAAAATTGATTTACGTATATCCCTGGTTGTTCTGAAGTGTCTGAAGAGGTCATTTCAAAGTTCAAAAAAGGCTAAAAATGAAAACAGCAAGCGAAGTCTACCAATATGATTCAGGAGTGCTAATGGAAGTCAGGTGGATCAAACTCTTGTGAAATCAATATGTTTGTCTTTATTGCCCGAGTCAACACAACCATACAACAGGAAACCAACCGTTTAATATCTCTGTCTGGAGTAAAAGAACTCTGCTTTGGTTAGCCTTAACCTTTGTGAGATTTCAGTTCAGATCTGCTTTAACTTGAAAGGCTTGAACTGGAAAGGACAGGTGGCTGTTTGACAGAGTGATAGCAAGGTGGAATCTGATATTTTCCCAGCCCTGTGGCATTCAAGTTGCAGCACCTTGTCATTCAAATCTCCCTGATATTCAGCCAGCTCTTGCTCTATTATTTATCTCTCTGAGAGTTGATTAAAGTTTGAACAGTGAGGTGCAGAAAGATGCCACCTGGCTTTTCACCTTACCTCTTGGTGAATTCTGCTTCTGATCTCCAGTTGTCAGAAACTGTACAGCCAACCCCGGTCCAGATGTAATGAGAGGTGATTTCTAAATATTGCTCCAACCTCAAATTTTGGCACAAGAAAACATTAACTAACTTCTTAAAAATTTATAATACAGCCATAATAAATATGAAGTAAAGGAACAAGTAGATTTTTTTAATGACTTCCTGCTCTGGGTGGAAAAGAAGCTATTGAAAACAACACCCTTGCTAGCTGTACTATTTCCTTTTAGAAAAGCATCAGTGTCTAGGCAGTATAGCTTATGGTTTCAAGGCTGTGGGAAGGGACTACTGATATTTATTATTTAAATACAAGCTATCTCAAAATCTAAAAAAATACCAAAAAGAAAGCCCTAAAGTCAAAGGAGCTATGGTATTTTGAAGATCAACCCGTAGCAGTAAACCATGATGTCACTTATGCTGAGGTAATGCCACAAAGACAGCTTTTGTACTGTGATTTAAATATAAAACTGTCAGTTGTAGCTCCTAAATAAGTGTATCAGATATTTCAGGGTAGATGAGAAAGGTGCTTTTAATTTTTAATAGCATTATCAGCCTGCTGTGGTGTGTATTTAGCCAAACTATGGAGACAGTGTTGCATCCAACTGTGTGCAGACTAGTAGTATCTAGTACAATTCATAGTAGGTTTGTGTTACGTTCCATTTGGTAGCAAGTTTTCTGTAAATCTAGTTTATCTCTTGCTTCTTATTTTTATGAGCAGTCGCAAAAGGCACAGACATGTGACTTGGGTTGTAGCATCATAGATGGCCCAATGACAACAAGTTTTGAATTCTTATTTCCTCAGGCTGAGATGATTCACCTTAAATGTTTTTCTCAGTGACCAAATGAAGCTCAGCCTGATTAACTGGAGGGTGATTAATTCACAAATGAGACGGAAGTGAAGCTGGTGACACCAGGGAAGTATGTAAAGAAGGGTATTTTTGTCCTGTTTTTTTAATGATTTCTTTGTCCTTAAAGCCAGAGAATATCGTCTTCAATGTGCCTCATAGAGAGCTGTAGCCTGAAGTGGCAAAGTTGTTCTTTGCTTTGCTGAAATTTATTTTTGTCATAAAATGTCTTATAAAAATGCATGTTTTTTCTCTTTTCAGGGTAGTTTGACAATGAACCAGACCTTTTTGACTTTGGTTTTAGAATATTGCGATGCACTTTGAAGAGGGCAACACTTAAAGAGAAGTCAAAAGCTGCACATACAAAGCATTCAGAAAGGGGCTGTTTATCTGCCAGGTGGGATGAGTGAGAGGGAATCCATTATACAACACTCCAATATTTGCACTGGCTTCCCCTTCTTTTCTGGGTACAATTCAAAGGATTGCATTTGATCTAGCCCTACAGAGGATTAAAGGAGGATTAAGAGGATGAACAAGTCAATTGATGGAAGTTTGCCATTGATTTCAACAAGGCCAGGGTTTCACCTTCAGTGACTACCCTCTGTAATCAGAGAAATTTGCCTCCTCTTGGGCCTATTACAGAGGCTGAGGGATTTGGGTCTCTTCAGTCTGGAAAAAAGATGGCTGAGGGGGGACCTTATCAACATTTATAAATACTTAAAGGGTGGGTGTCAGGAGGATGGGGCCAGGCTCTTTTCAGTGGTGCCCGGCAACAGGACAAGAGGTAACGGGCACAAACTTGAGCATAGGAAGTTCCACCTAAACATGAGGAGGAACTTTACTTTGAGGGTGGCAGAGCCCTGGCACAGGCTGCCCAGAGAGGTGTTGGAGTCTCCATCTCTGGAGACATTCAAAACCCACCTGGATGCGTTCCTGTGCAACCTGCTCTAAGGTGACCCTGCTTTGGCAGGGGGGTTGGACTAGATGATCTCCAGAGGTCCCTTCCAACCCTATGATTCTATGATTCTATGACAGGATCAAGAGGATTAAATTTTTGCAGTTAAGCAATCAAATATCTAGAAGTACCAAACTCAACAGCAGATGTGAAACCATTCCTCCCCTCCTGTATGGATGTGAATATCAGAGAAGCCTCTGACTATGTAACTGCGCAGGCTGGCTGGGTATGCAGGAGGGAGAGGAGCGGTGGGACCCATGAGCATGGGAAGAAGGGAGTGATGACCCTTGCAGTGAGCACCTTTATTCCAGAGAGGAAACTGCAGCCCAAGTTAGTGTCTGAGTAGGAGTCCTTGGGATATAACAAGGGCAAATGACAGCAGATGAAATAGCCTATCTGATAAAATTGTGGGAAGAAGCTGTAGCAGAGAAGTACAAGAGAGATCAGAGTTATTGCTAGCAATTCAAACAGCTGAAATCCTCCTTTGCTTGTAGGATGTGGCACTGCTCACCTCTTGGAAGATGCTCAACACAAGGGTTTGTCATCCCAGAGGCAGAGGGGCTAGAGCAATCTCCTTCTCCACCTGCTAACAAGCAAGAGAGCTGTTCACATGTAGAATGAAGACACGGCTGACAGGAANCTCTTCCCCCCGCCTTCGCCCCCTTCCCCCCTTTTTTCTTTTTTTTTTTATTCCCTGTGTTGAGGTGTCTCTCTAAGGTGGCACCAAAAAATATAGCTTCTGATAATTCAGCAATATTCTGTCCTAACTACCCTTATCCTTCAAAATAGGATAGTATTTTACCCGATGTGTTGTGTTGCATTTGAATAACAGAACAGCCGTGTCTTAGATTATAGTGTTACCCGATATCTCAATTTTATCATGTAACTTTATCAAATGAAATTTGATTTTTTTAAAGCTTATCAGAGACCCAGAAAAAGATTAGTTAAAATAAGGTGGGTTGAAATGGAATGACAGGTCCTTCTGGTCTGTTGTTAAATTTAGCTATTTTAGATTGGGAGCCTAAAGAGACTGTTTTTTCAAACCTACAGAGATTTTTCTTTTACCTCTCTCCAAAGAGAGGGCATACATTTCTGTTTGTAGAGAACACATGAATTCCTGCTTGTACTGAAGTTGGTGACAAAACTTCAAAAGAGACAAATTGTACCTTGATTTAATTAGATGGGCTGGCTCTATTTACTTTGTAGAGTAGGGCCCTTTTTGTCTGATTGGGATAGTAGTTTTATTACCTTTTTATTTGGCTTTAGTTTTGTTGTGAAACATTCCCTTTCCACTTAATTTGGGACATACTAATGTTGTGAGGAAAAGTCCTGATTGTCATGGAGAACTAAGTGATTTCTTTAGCAAGATGGCAGAGAGAAAACCTAGCTCATTTATTTATACCTTCTAAGGAGAACTTGTCTAATTTTTATTAATTACATAACCAAAGAATGATACCTTAATTGAATATATTGATGGGTTAATTTTCTTTATTTGTATAGTAATAAATTAAAACCTAATTTTTATGTCTATTAATGGAAATGAAGGTAAATGTGCTTTCAAATTTGTAATGACGTCCTAATACTTTGTTGCAGTTTTCTCTCCTTGATTATGTATGAACATTTACTTTTAATGCGAAGCATTAATTAATTAGAAAAGGATTATTATTCCATTGAAGACAAATATATTTGTCTTTAAAAGAACTTTGTCATCATATTATTTAAGCTTGTCCAGATACATAGTGTATGACGTAAGTTCTCACACACATTTCTAACTCATTTTCTGTAAATAGATTCAGAGTTTTCCAGTCCCATGATTCTTAAATATAATTGTATTTCTTTGTAAATCTGAGATTAATCCCTTTGTCTAGTTGTGGCATTCTTTCCTTGATTCATTGTATTTAAAATAAGTAAAGATGGTTACCAAGGTAATTTATTGCTGCAGGTCTTGCAGCCTGTGCCGGTGGTGCCTGTTAGAACAAACTTTATTTGACACAGCTTTTCAGAAATTATTCTGATGATTTTTCATAACTTTTCCAAGTGCTGATGAAGGGTTAGATTAAATAAAAAGTCTAACTGGTTAAAGAAGGCTTTCCAAAAATGTGGTAATGAGAAAGATAGGCATATACCCTCCATAACACTTTTAGGAATTACAGAGGGAACCTCTGTGTAGCTATATGTATAGCTATCTGAATGCATTTGAAAATCTAGCCTGCACACTAAACCAGCAAGCTCTCACATCCGAAAATCTCTTTCTGAAAATGAAAGTAGGCCCAGATCCACAGAGGCATTTCTCCTGGAAAAATTTTCTCAATGGAAAAAACCCCACAGGTAACATATGTGGTAAAGTTTAGTCAAGGTGCATTGGTTTTGCTAGGGGAACTTGATGGAACTTTTGTCAGTGAAGTATCTCAGTATATCAGTGTGGATGGACCTTATGGACTTTATGCACAACTGGTTCTGGGGACATTTTTAAATTATGCCAACAGTGGGGGCGACAAACATGCAGCTTCTGCGGTTTTCTCAGTCCCATTTAGGCACATAAGCTTTCATGAAATAGGATGAAGGCATCTACACAACCCTGGGATCTTCACATGGGCTTCAAACATCTGAATCTGCTGTGCAAAATGAATGAGCTGCTTTATTTTTTCAAATTAGCAGTGGAGGAATTTGACCTCACTTTTATAGGTAACACAAAGCCCGTCTGTTCTTTAAGAACATAAAGCTCAACAACTTTCACTTTCTCTTTGAGTTATTTTTATGAAGGAAATGGAGTTGTACGAGTGAAGAAGGGGGAAAAGCACCCTGGAAAGACTCAGAGATGAAATTAGTAATGTAAAGACAACTTTTTTCTGCAGGAGGCAAGAGAAGGGGCAAGAGGATGGAGGAAACAGCTGTACCTATTTCATAAGAACTTTCCCTCTAAATACAATGGGAGTTAGAAGAATGGAGCCAAAATAGAAACAGGCCTTCAGCACATAGTTCTTTGTCTTGTTCATTGAGGTCAGGAGAAAATAGCCAGCACGCTGCATGACAAATACGTTAAAAACCCTACAAAAAACAAAATCACATTAGACAAATGTATTACGGTGAGGGAAGTGATTCAAGTTGTCCTTTATCAGGCAATACTGTGGAAAGAAAATTGCTATCATACTTCTCATCCAGTCACATAACGCAGAGCTACTGGCAAAGCCAACAAGTAATGCTGGAGTCTTTACAAAAATCCTCCCTGTACCTTCCTGGATCTTGCTCACATCCACAATTAGATGCATGCGAAGACAAGTCAGAGTTCTGCCATGCCTCTGTGAAGGTCTCAAAGTCACAGCTCCATATATTATTTAAATAAATGAGTGGGCTACAGTAAAACATGAAAATAACTCCATCTGGATACTCTTAATATAATAAATCATATGAGCTCTGGGTTTTTTTCTGTGTGATGTCATCAGAACCCTTCAACAGAATTATTTTGCTGTATCTCATCTATTATTCTACATATTAACAGAGAAACAGCTATCATTCTGATGAATGTCCTGAGGGCATTCAAAATAATGCATGTGAAAGTATAGCCAAAAATACTTGGCATCAACTGCAATTTATTACTGGAGTTCAGCATCCTGTTCAACGTTTAATGAATTATGATCAATTTTAAGTGACCATTTATCATCCCACATTGACTGGCATGCTAAATCTTTGACAGAATAGCAAAACAGGCTTAATTCCAATAGTTGCCAAAGTCTGTCTTTGACTGAAGACCCTTCTACCCCATGAACAATCTACCATAGCATTCAAAATACAGCAAACTGTGATAGGCGCTCTGGACCCCTTTCAAAGGGTTGTTCTAACTCTTGTTGCTCTCAGAAAGAAAGATCCTGAAGTGCAAAATGGAAGTGTTAGAAACTTTATTTTGCTAATATTCAACGTGTTCATATAGAAGTCCCTGCTTACTGCAGGGAGGTTGGACTAGATGACCTTTAAGGGTCCCTTCCAACCTCTCCTCTCCTCTCCTCTCCTCTCCTCTCCTCTCAAAATAATTCAAATTTAGGAGACAATGAGATCAGTTTTCCCACTAAAAATAGATAATTTCTACCTAACCAATACTTTACTGAGACATTCTCTCCTCAATTTGAATTTCTCTTCTGTCCTTCCTTTCATATTCATACCTTCTTTAATCATGTCTGCAAAATCAAAATTCTGTTTGATTTTATAAATTAGTGTGGTTTCTTTCATGACAGATAGGTGGATTCCATGGCCTATTGCTGACGTTGAAATAGTTAGGCTTTTAACAAAGAAGATGGCTCACCTCTTTGCACAAGTCTTTTGAAACACTCAAGCACAGGAATGTGGACTTGGAACAAATACTTGCAAACCAGTTCAGCACTTGCTTTCATTCAAGTGTATATCTATAGCCTATAGTACTAGATTAAGGCCAGATAGACATCTCAGTACAGATATAAAGTTTCAAAGGCTCTTATGCAAGCTTTTGACGTGGTAGTGATTTTTATTCATTTTGCATGTATATATATATATCATCAAACTTTTAATGAATAAGTTTAGAGTTTATATCTTTACTGAAAAAACTTAAGCAATCCCAAGTCAGAGTGCAGTTAACTCAATACTATTTCATGTCTCTCAAACTTGAGAATTGATGATGGCAATGATTTCTGTAGCACTATTTATTATTATGAACAGTCCTATGCAAATTCCAGTGTATTCAGACTGAACATACCCGCCTCAAATCCTCAAAGAGCTTTTCTCTAATGCAATATCTGAAGCTCGTTCTTCATTGGTCCCAATGGAACAAATCCAAAAGGAGTTTAACTTACATATTTATTTAACAATACTGCCAACAAAACCACAGCCTTCCTACAAGGAAGTCTTTATGAAAACTTAAAATGTGCATGAGAACAGACTGATGTATACGGCAAAGAACTGACTTATATGTACATTTATTTGCACAGCTCTTAAAAGCATAGGAAACACCATTCAAGGTGAGACAGTCTAGCCAGAAAAAGCCTGCCTGAGTGGCCAGCAAAAGAGAAGAAAAGCAGCGATAATTCCTCTGATTCCCTGCTGCCAGTAATATGCACTTTAAGAACATACTCGTCTATAAGAGACCTTAATGGTTTCTTTAGTCCTGGATTTTTCTTACTGTCATTTAAACTCATTAAATATTTGGAATCCAAAATATCTTTTGGCAATGAGTTTCCACGAAACAATTAAACACAGTAGGAAAAATACTTTTCTAAATTTGTAACCTGCTGCCTCATCACTTCATGTGATGCTCCCTTCTTCCTGCATTGAGTGGACAGTGGTTAATGCTTAATTTTTCTTCATATTCTTTATGGTATTTGTAATTTTATAGCCCTTTAATCTTCTTTTTCCTTAATTGTTGTTTTCCAGGTGGACCTCTACAGGCGTATTTTCTATTGCAAAATCAGGGAGCTTTTCCCATAGCTCGAATGGTTTTGTTTGGATGCAATAGAGCAGTGTGGTAACGAATCACTTTGTGCAGGTTAGCAATACAGGAGAGAATTTCTTAATGCCTGTTTTTTTTTCCTATGAGCCATCAAAGATAAGCTGTGGCTCTGTATTGTACTATCGGATTTGACATTGTATGACTATTACTGCCATCTACTGCACTGCAAAGTTCTTTCCCGTTAAGGGCATACATCACTCTGTCAACCTGAGGAGGCTGCCATAGATTTGTTAAAATATCCATTACGGCTTATTACATGGAAAAGCATGTGGGCCATAATATTTTATTCAGCAAAATTAACTCACAGGTACCTGGGGTTTGGACAAGGTGCTTAAAGAGGAAGATTTGCTTGCTGACAAATATTCTTCCTTTTTTTTGTGTGTATTAAATTAATGGGAACCATATGGTGAAGTACAGAAAAGAAACCTGTGTTAATATCTCTTGCTAGCTGCAGCCACCTGTTATAATGGCCAGACTAATAACAGGCCTGTTGGTGGTTGCTATTAACATATTCAGAGCCATTCTCAGCTTTTTTTTTTTTTTGGCAGATGCATATAATTGGGCATCACATTCCTCAGAACTGAAAATCCTGTGGTTAGTTGTTTTATAGATCCCGAAGGCCAATATGGGGCAGCCATACATAACCTTTCCTACTTAAAAATATGCTTGCTTTAGGTTTCAGTAACCTTTAGATAAAGTACAGTCTATTTTTGTGTTTAAATGCCACTCAGCTTAGGAGGCTCACTCCCACTAATTCGCAAGTTCTGACATGAATGTGTCATTGTGGTAGGTTTTTTTCACTACCATCGTATTTCACTTTCTCCTCACTCTGTGTGCCCCATGCGCTGTGATCATGCCTTAGCTCATTTGATTCTCTAATTTCAGTTGTTTGTCAACATGCCTAAAAGCAGTACAAGTGGATCCACTGGTAAATTAATAATTGGGACCTATTGAAAATGTGAACTCATCCTTTATAATCACATCTGTTCGATCAGTCTTGTTCTTGTGATAAGTAGGCTGCAAAATAATTCTGTATAATGAGTTTCATGTACTAGTTAACCATTACTATTAATGTAAGCAGCACCCTCTGCCATATGTATTTGAAACACTAATCATGCTTCCCTATGAGATTTTTAAGTCACAGGATTGAATATGTGAAGGAAAAGGGTAAAACCAGCTTATACCTCCTTTTTATCTGCTTGGTTGCCTCTGCTCCTTAAAGATCCACCAAAAAGTATTTTGAAAGAAAAGCAACAAGTTAGGAATTGTTAAAACTAGCAGGGTCAAGAGTGTGGTTGGATTACAGCCTTACCAGTTGTTAAATTGCTGCCCAGACACTACACCCAGTGAGCAGCGGCAGTCAGTGCCGGTATGAGGAAAGGAGCATTTCAGTCGCTGTATTGGATACAGCTGGAGTGGAGGAAGAGATTGAAAACATCCAGAGCGTCTTGAGGAGAAGAAGTTAGCTCTGTAGATTCCATGGTAAAATGCATTCTTAGGACTCAACCAGGAAAATGCTTCCTTTCATGAAGAATAAAATGAGATTGAAATGTGCTTATCCTTAAGAATTTGCTGCTGCGCTTCTGGAGGTAAACAATACACCACCATTGAACTGACCCAGTGTGGCCACTCTTATGAGTCCTGCCTCATGCTCTGGTCTTCAAGAGCATAGGTTCTCATACATTTAATGATTGGTACTGAGGTTAGCCCTTTAGTTTCTTAGCAATTTATTTCAAGATGCTGCTCTCACAGATTATTTGACTTACTGAAGAATGACAATTCTTTAAAAGATTTTAGGGAAAGGACCATTCTTCCTATGCAACGCATATCAGAGTATAAGCCTGCATCTAATGACTTATCAGTTCAACATCTGGAGCCCAGTGTATGGTGCCACTTAAAATATCATCATGTATAATAAATATTGGTCACAAATATTTCTTACAGTTGATTTTCTAAAATGCTGGCAGAGCAGAGAAGCGTGAGCGTGCAGAGTGGGGCTGGCAATTCTGCACAGGTGCCCAGCAGCCCTGAGTGGATTGGCCAGCTCAGGTGTGGAAGCCCCATAACGTCATTTAGATCAAACTGTACCTCAGTAGGTAAAACCCGTATGAGAAAACACAGGGCAGAAAGGAAATTTCTAGTGGCAGTCCGAGCTCCCTTAAATATTTATCCATTTTACATCGGCTGTAAGAAAGAGAAGAGAGAGATTTGAGGACAAAGACAGGAATCTAGGTTTTCTAGCTCCAATCCTCCTTTTCACTTTCAAACTTTAGTGACTTTCTGCCTCATAACTTCCACTGGCTGGAGGGATCATATTTTCAGTGAGACCTGTGGTGAGGTAGTTTTCTGGGTAAACAGGAGTTTAACCCCTGGAGTTAAGAAGGTCGTTTTTTGTTTGGGTTTTTTTGTTTGTTTGTTTGTGGGGGGTTTTTTGTGAACATGAAGATAGTGAATTGCTCAGATAATAATAGGAGCTGCACAATGGAATGGGTATCTAGAGGAAAAATGGATGAAATAATTTGACTGTCATTTTTTCATGTAATAAAAATAAATGAACACATCTTTTGTGACAATGAAATATTTTCTGCATTAATTCCAAGTCATTGAAGTGTTTGTATTGTGAAAAAATGCAAAGTAGGAAAGGTCAAACTTTTCATTTTGGCATTTCCAGTTGGAATGTCTAACTTTTAAGTTGAGAAGCAGTCTTTTTATCTTGCAAAAGTTTCAGTGCTGTTTAAACCAAAACAAAGGGTAACAAACAAACAGTCTTCTTCATCTGAAATAAGATTTTTTTTCTCCACTTTCTCAATTTTCCATATTTTTTTTTTTGTTTGTTTGTTTCAGGTTATCTGCAAAAATTTTTTTCATTTTATTTTTTTTGAACTGATAGGGAACCAAAATATATAACATATAGTGAATCCCATTCTGTGATTGACATAGTCTGACAGTTGTCCTGTGTAACTTGCTGTTCTTCTTAAGGTCTGTTACTTTCTCTGTTTTCAAGTATGTGTATTTATGACAATGGCAGATAACGGCCAAGGACAGATAATTAAGAAGTGAAGCGTAAAATGTCGCCCCTTCTCATGAGAGTAATATTATAGTCCTGCTCCAAGCCAAATTCCCTAAAGAGCATTCAATTTAAGACAATTATAAGCTGAATTATTTATAAGTGTAACTGAGTTCCTAAGGTAGTTTATCAACAGTTATTAAGATGCAAATATGGTAGATAGCAATACCAAAATTTTTTCTCCAATGGCATCCTATATACTTTTTGTCATTATAAATTCAATTCTGCTTCTTTTTATGTACAAACAGAGCATTTTATCATATAATATTTTCTTCAGATATTGCAATATTTTTACATAGGTTACTTTTAAATGTATGTTTCCACCTTCATTTCATCATCAACCTTGTGTATGCAGGCAGAGGCTATTATTACTGCTTTCAATTTCTTTGCTATTTGCTTAATAGCAGGTTTCAGTTGATGTGACCTTTTACTTGATAAAAAGAAAATAGAGCATCAATGGATTGCTATCATCAATAGGATACAATTAACCAGGCGATGATTTAATGAAAGAATAATGTCAGAACTGTGTGGAAAAGCTATTTTAAGACTTGGAAACAATTTTATGCAAAAAACAGATGCAGAAGGTAGTGATTTCATTAGCATAGTGCTTAGTGTTGACAGCATCCTTGATTTTCTTCTCTTTTCTCTAATTTTATGCTTAAGTGATCATTGAGGTAAGTGATGTGGAAGAGAGAAGTACTTCTCCTTTGTCTTTAAAAGATGAAGCAAAATATTTAAAGAGTAAAAGGAAGCTTCAGTCTTCTGCCTTCCCAAATTACTGTAGTTGCCAAATAATGAGAGCTGTGACCCCCATTAAATTCAGCATGATCTCTGCTTGCTGGCTAGATAGTACCTGATCCAAACAGTTCTAAGCAGGTAACTAAAAGATACCCTGAGAATTAGTTTTAAAGGCATTGTTTTGTGAACTGCATTACATTTCTTTTGAATAAAACAGATCAAAGAAAGTAACCAGGAGTGTCTTGACACCAATGAAAAATAAAACTGTATTGTTTGTCAAGAGGAAGTATTGTATGCTGAAACATACTACATGTAAAGCTTTTGCTTTCTCTCACTTTTTAATTCCTGTTCTATCTCATCTTTAATGTGACTTTGTCATTCATATTGCAAATGTTTCTCTTCTCATATTCAGCTAGAAAGACTTAGCATCCCATCCCACCAAAATAAAATACAGCTGGACCAACAACTCATCGAACCCCATTCATTCATTAATCAGATTTTCAAAATAAGAAATACCTTGCCTTAAGTCAACTGTGCATTTATTAAACTCTTTTTCAGAAGTATTACCTACTACTTTTATATTGTTTGTATATTATGGCCAGGCTACAATATTCCAAGCTTAGGCTTTCATTGTAATAAGAATTGCAAATAAACATAACAAGCATAGTCCCAGAGTCCAAAAGGTTGCACATGAAGAGATTAAATGAGAAAAATATAGAAGAGAAACAGGAAGACGAAATGATACACACCCGCAGCTCTGGAGGAGAATCAGTTATGCCAAAGGTAGTTTGTGCTGACATAGGGACAATGTGATTGGTTTGAAAGGGACAGGCTATCTCTGCTGGAAAGCACAATGGAAACATGGAGAAGAGGAAGCGGATGAGGTGACCAGTAAAACTAGCTCCAAGAATTATGCCAAAAGTCAGGATGCAGAAAATTGCATCCCAACTAAATATTAAAATAATCCAACTAAATATTAAAATAATCTTATTTTTAAATAAGGGTAAGTTCAGAAAATATAGTAGGAATTACTAGTGTGATGGAAAAGTACACTGTTAGCCAGCAAAACTTCTTTCCTCTCTGAAGGTATCAGGTCCATCCTGGGCATTCAGAGCATGATGGCTTTGAAATCCACATTTCAGACTTCCTAATCTGTACAAAAACATATGAACAAGAAATATGGGGGAAAAAAAATATAAGCAAGCCTTCTCCAGACAATTGTCTAAAGCGTGTTCCTTTGGCCCTTGTATTCTGAGATGAAGGCTCTCTTTGAAGTAGAATTTAGAGGTCTGTTAGGATTTGAGTGAAGATATCTTGTTAAAACAGCAGACTATGTGTAATATACTGTGTTTACAGCTCAGGAAAAGTTGTTGTGATGAAATTTGCCTTCATACAGAGAGCAAGCCAACATCCTGCAGACACATACAGAATTTACATTTAACTTGCTTACTTAAAAACAGGTGTCAAAATATTCCTTCCAGCATACTTTTCCTGTTCACACATTGCATCTGAGAGTGGTTCTCCTTAAGCTACTTTGGTGTGCTCATGCTATGACTTCTATGAACATGTAGCATTGCTCTCTCCCAACAATTATACTCCTCTCTCTTGATGTACCTAGTGTGGTATCAAAACCAATTAAGTCTGTATGAGCTTTTTTTGGAAAATGATTTTGTATCATTTTTTAAGAGATTTTTTACTTTTTGTTTGTATGTTTGTTTTTCTCCTGCTGGCCTGCTTCTGTCACAACTTTATGGGCTATTTGTTTCTACTACAGGACTCATGATTTTATGTAATTGTTGAAGAGTCATTCAGAGTTTAGTTTACTAACTTACTTTAAATGACAGATTCTTTTTTTTTTTGTTCTCTTTTCCCCTCTACTACTCTATATAAGATAACAACTATTAATGTCTTGTTGATAATTCTTTCAGGCCTGAGAAATATCTTCACGATTCTGCTTTCCAGATAAAGCTGCAGATGAAAGAATCAGGTAAATTATTAAAACAGACAGACAATGTCTTCTCGTTTGCACTCAGGGTTTTTTTTCATTGTCAATTTTTCCACAATAGATTAATACCATTCAGCTGGAGTTTTATATTGAACACCACATGAAATATTAACTACTTACAGGAACACATATTTTGACATTACGTTGACATTTGCAAAGTATAAATAACCAGCACAACTGATACAGGCCAAGGAGTCATTAAAAGTAAGTGTGCAGCATGTTACTAAACAAAGATATGAATTCCAGTAAATTACTCTTTTATACTGCAGTTACATTGTTGTGACTCTTGTGTCAGGTGAGTAATTATTTATTTATGCCCAAAGAAGAAGACAGAAATTTACAGTATGTGAAGACTCTGGGAAGAGAAGGTTAAACTTGTAGTTCCTAAACTTAGGGATGTAATTCAAGATGCCTAAGTTAAGAGACTAATCTCTATGGGCGCCTACATAATTAACCAGGAGAAAGAAAGACTGCAGCAATGAGTGATTCAGAGCAGGATATTAAATAGGTGTCTCAAGAATACACCATTTTGTTTCCATTTTACATTGTAATTAATATATATATGAAGCGAAGTGACTCCGTTTCAGTGATGGTGTTCTTTTCTCTTTCTTTCTAGTGCTGTAATTTCAATGTGATAATATTCCTTTCTGTTTGTTTGTAGTCCAGCGGGAGAGGAAGACAGGCTAATCCTACATAAATTTTTACCACATTAAGAGCCAGGGGCTCTCTATTAAAGCTGCATGTTCCAAATCCCTACTTGACCTGGAAGAACAGCTTGTTACTGAAGTGAAACAAATGCAAATTACAAATATTTTTTTTTTTTAAAAGCCAAGAGGACATTTAATTATCAAATTTGCTTCTGGCAAAAAGTTTCCAATTTTCTTCTGTTTTTTTCTGTGTCTGGAAAACCTGCAAAAAATAGATAATCCTTAATCCAAAACTCATTCTTTTTGTTTACTCTTACTGTTTTCCTCCTTGTCTTAAATTTCTCTGTTTTACTGAGTATTGCATAAAGGATGTCAGAGGCTTCAACCACAGTCCTTTCAAACAGGAAGTGATTCTAACTTTAACAGCTAAGGCATGAGAGGCCAGTATGCCAGGGAAAATTGAGTGATATTTTATGCCAATCTTGGTAGCCTGATTAAGGAAACACCATATACTCCTATACTCATATATTCATAGAATCATTTAGGTTGGAAAAGGCCTTTAAGATCATTGAGTCCAACTGTAAACCTAATGCTGCCAAGTCCACCACTAAACCTTGTCCCTAAGTGCCATGCCTACACATCTTTTAAATACCTCCAGGGATGATGACTCAACTGCTTCCCTGGGCAGCCTGTTCAATGCTTGATAACTCTTTCAGTGTAGAAATTTTTCCTAATATCCAGTCTAAACCTCCCTGGTGCAACTTGAGGTCATTTACTCTTGTCCTGTCACTTGTTATGAGAGAAGAGACCGACCCCCACCTCTCTACAACCTCCTTTCAGGTAGTTGTAGAGAGCAATAAGGTCTCCCATGAATCTCCTTTTCTCCAGGATAAACAATCCCAATTCCCTCAGATACTCCTCATAAGACTTGTGCTCTAGACCCCTCACCAGCTTCGTTTCTCTTCTTTGGACATGTTCCAGCACCTCAATGTCTTTCTTGTAGTGAGGGGCCCAAAAATTAACACAGCATTCAAGGTGAGGCCTCAGCAGTGTCAAATACAGGGGGACAATCACTTCCCTAGTTGTGCTGGCCACGCTACTCCTGATACAAGCCAGGATGCTATTGGCCCTCTCTGCCACCTGGGCACGCTGCTGGCTCATATTCAGCTGGCTGTCGACCAACACCCCAGGTGCTTTTCTGCCAGGCAGCTCTCCAGCCACTCTTCCCCAAGCTTGTAGTGCTGCGTGGGGTTGTTGTGACCCAAGTGCAGGACCCAGCACTTGGCCTTGTTGAACCTCATACCATTGTCCTCGTCCCATCAGCCCAGCCTGTCCAGATCCCTCTGTAGAACCTTCCTATCCTCAAGGAGATGAACACTCCCACCCAACTTGGTGTCGTCTGCAAATTTACTGAGGGTGCATTTGATCGCTTTGTCCAGATTGTTGGTCTGATAAAACTGACTCCAATACTGAGCCCTGGGGAGCACTACTTGTGATCAGCCACCAATGGGATTTAACTCCATTCACCACTACTCTTTTGGCCGTGCCATTCAGCCATTTTTTTTACACAGCAAAGAGTACATCCGTCCAAGCCATGAGCAGCCAGTTTCTCCATGAGAATGTTGTGCAAAACGGTGTCAAAGGCTTTACTGAATTCCAGGCAATCAACATCCACGGCCTTTACCTCATCTACTTAGCAGGTCATCCTGTCATAGAAATAGGTCAGGTTTGTCAAGCAGGACCCACCTTTCATAAATCCATTCTGACTGGGCTGATCACCTGGTTGTCCTGTACGTGCTATACAGCTTTAATCTTCTGAAATAATTTAGACATTTTAATTGACATTTGTCTTGGTGTGCCCATTGTCTGAACATACCTAGCAGGCAAATTCCCATTTGAATTATGTACTGCGTTCAAGATGAGCAAAGTAATAGTGATTGTCCATCAGGAAGAGCAAACTGATTTTTTTTTAGCACTTTGAAAGATTCCTGCATTTGTTATAACAGACAAGATCTCACTCCAAATTCCCATTAATTGTTTCAGTCAAAATGTCATATAGGTGCATGACTCATGCAGTTCGTTTAACATTTGCTGTTTAAACCTCATGGGCATGGAAATATAGGGGAGTCCTTGCGAAATGAGCTGAACAGCATGGGATAATTGAAAGGCTAATGATCAGATTGTCCAAAATATTCATAGTAGGGAAAAAAACTCAGAAGCTCGTTATTCACTTTGACTTCCGTACTGCAAAACTGAAGTCAAAACTCCATAAAGAACTATGATATTTTTAAGTAAAAAACCTTTAATTTTCTGAAGAAATTGCCTTTTTTAAAAGCATTTACCTGGAAAAAATAATAACATTGAAAACTTAAATTTGGTGCAGATCAATTTATGTACTTCTGTTTAGTAGTTCTTCTCATATAGCTTATCTCTGTCCTCTGAAAAGACCCACTGTAACCCCTGGAGTGGAATAAATGTGATGTCTGTACGGTATTTTGAAAAGAATCCTTAGTTGTAGTTAACGTACAGCTCCTTATGAAATTCCTGTTTATGTTTGCATTTCAGGCAGTGCAAACTGAATGTTGTGCAATTCTCAGCACATTTTTCAGGAAGAAAGAAGGATGTTCAGTGAATGAATCAAGAGTAAAGTAGTTTGCCAAGCATTACCTTCTTTCTGTGACATAATTATGGGATAAGGTTCGTGTACTGTTTTTTAATCATTATTTTAAAAGCCAAAGATTCTATATTGCTTTCCCATTACTACTTCTTACTTAACTTTTAGCATGTATACTTCTGCTTATGAAATTTTCTCTCCAGCATCTAGGCTATTTATGGGAGAGAACTGTTTTAGAACCAGGAAGAAAATTCATTGTCTAATTACTAAGATGCCAGTGAAGTTTATTTGGAAAATTTAATTATATGAAAGGCATAATTTTCATCTCTGGAAGTTTCTTAAAATATTCAATCTCACTGCAGATAAAAAGAGCCCAAAATTTTGTTTAAAATGTCGTGTCTGCTTTGTATCATTTGCCTGTATTGCTCAAAATAGTGTCAAGGATAATTTTCTATCTATCTACAACGTTACTAGCAATCATTAACTATAAAATGTAACTTCCATTAATGAATATATATCATCATATTACATGATTATATTTTTATAGTTCAGTTATAGCTAGTGTGATCACAATGTTAAACTTGCATTTGTAAGGGATAGCCTATGATTAGAGGTACTAGTAAGTAATGGTTCTTGAGCATTGTAAACATTTTCCCCCCAGGCCTTGATTCAGTAAGATATTGTTCCAGACATTTTCCAGCAGTTCTCCATTTTCCAGTTCTAATAAGAGAACTGTTAGAATCTCAGTGAAGCAAACTGACATTTGTATGGCCAAAATCTCAAATTCAAATCTCTGGTCATTATTAAAAAAAACCAAAAAACAACAAAAACAACAAAAAAAAGAATGAAAATAATGCCCAAAGCAAAACCAAGAAAATTACAGAAAAAGATTAAATTGTGGTTGTATTATCCAGGTAGTATAAGCCAATATTTTATAATCCGTATATGGGGTTTTCCATTCCAGGTTCCATGGAAATGCTATTCTACTACAGCAGATACCCAAGCACATAAAGTTTGGTCTGGCTTCAAATTGACAAAGACGGCTATGCATTATTCTTTTTAAGGAGGTAAGCAGATAAAAATGAACGGCCTAGAAATACTAGGAAGGGATTATTTAAAGGATTCCTTGCTTTTTAACAGGAATAAAAGCAAATCTGAATCTAAAACATCTTGCAGGAAAGAACAGGTTTTAATCATTGTTTAAACTAAATGACTTTTTAAAGCTACTCACATGTCTTATTTGATTCTTTTAGAATGGGAAGTTCATTTGTTCAGTTCTAACAATGAATATATAGGATAAAATTATATAATTCCAGCTGAAAATTTCAGCTTTATTTTGTAAACAGAAAAGAAATAACGGGTCAAAATTAAACAAGGAATGCTAAATTTATTTAAATGGCATACTATTATATTTTTGAGCTATGAAACATTTTCTGACTCTAATTATATTTCCCACAGTTAGACAGACTTTTTCTTCCCCTGCTATTAATCTGTGAATCAGACAAGTGGTGGCCATAGGTTTCTTACTTTTTTGTAGATTTAACAGGAGAGGTATTGGTGAAGTGGAGGCAGGAAAACGGGTTTAAAATGCAATTTGAAGAACAACAGGACTGTATTGGAAAATCAAAATATAATCATCAGAATGTGTTACACATTAAAATGGAAAAACAGAGAAAGAGTACAATCTTGTTTATGTGCATCCATCAAAGCAACCTTTTTTTCTGTTGTTTTCTCAATCCTTTATTTGCTTGAGGGGAAAAAAAGCCCAAAAAACCAAGGGCAAATTGTTTAAATTAAAGTCAAATTGTCTGCAAAAAGAGAACTTCTCTCTAGTGATATTGCTTTTATCAGATTCCTGTCTTATGCCTTCAATTTTTAGTCTAGGTAGTGTACAGATACACTAGAGTTTCTTAAAATCAACTGCAGTGTTTCTATCCCTGAAGAAAGTCTTATTCTCTGAGGTATAGACAAACTGACACAGAGCAAAATGAGGAAAGAAGGCATTTATACAACATGAACACACTGCTGAATGTACAGCAAATGCTTAATGGACTAGCTGAAGACAGAAAAATTTTTAAGCAACCTACAGTGGAGGTGGGGGAAAAAAATGAAGTGTTTCATGAATAATGGAAGTTGAACAATTTAGAGGTCCCACTGCTCAAAATACCTCTGAAAACCCCAGTCTGAAATATTTGCTGAACCCAGGCCCAAGTGCCAGGCACTATTTAATAAAAAAAAAATAAAATACTGAGATGTTTTCTAGGTCTCTCAAACTGGAATTGGATATGTTATTGTATTGATTTGATTATCAGAACAACATTGATACCTGCTTATCTACAGGCTGTAAAACCTGATAAAAAGAACTCCACCTGCCATTGCCCTTCATGCCTTTTACAAATGACCTTGTAAAAATTTATACCTGTGAACTAGAGAAAGGAATGGAGAGGTAGAAGGCTCTCCAGGCAGAGGGAGAGAAGAGCACAAGGTGGATGGCTCTTGACCTCCCTCATACTCTATGTTACTTTGGAGAATGTTGTACGGATTTCTGTCACCCGCTTTATTCCCTTTTGCTGTCTTAACTTTCGCAAGTTTGACTGTAAGGTCTTTAAGGACAGCCACCTGACCCTGTTTAAAGAATTTGTGCAATACCTAGGACTATGGGGCTCCCTGATTTTCTGTGGTAAAAATTAGGATAGTAGCCAAGAAGAGCAGGCTAGTTACTCTACCCCTTCTATCTGTGAACATAATCTCAGACTTTGGTTTGCTCCTCTTCTATACTGAATGCTGGTTTGCTCATGAGGGAAGTGTGGCTACACAATTCTCCTGTGTGTCTGGCATCTTACATCTCCTGATGGGGGGAAATGTCCGACTTCTTGCACGGGTGAAGTTATTGCTGTGGACTGACCTAAGGTGAAATATTAGTTTTAAAATAATTCTGCACTTCAAACATAGCCATGAATTACACAGGGTCTCACTGGAAGTTATAGGAAAATATTTCCCGTTGTGGCTTTTCCCGATGAGGAGTATGATAGTTTTCAACAGGAACCCAAGGAACTAAATTGCATCCTCAACCCAGCTGAGCACCTTGACTTAGGATATGGTGGGATGCTGGACACCTCACCCAGCACTTCCAGGTCTCCTCCAAAGCACACTGAAGAAAATGTTTATGTACTTATTAATGCAACAGGCTTTGAACTATTCTCTAGATTTCCTTTGCATAGTTCACACTTTGACAGTTCAGTGGAAAGGGAAGAACTGGACTTTTATCTCACCAGCACAGCTGTACAAAAAAGAGTTTTACTCTGAGAAAGATGTAAGTGACATTTTCTCCTCCTCTCCCTAACTAGTATGGCATTTGTGATTCACACCATTTGTTCATAAGTCACACACAAACGTGCAGGTCGTGGAGTGGAGAGAGACAACCTTAGAAAGCAGAACAATGTATCATGGCTGATGGTGTGCAAATTATTTTAAACCTAAAGTCTGACAAGTAGACTTTAGAAATAATGGTCTGTGTACTAGTTTGATGGAACTTTTAGCTCAAGTTTTCTTTCCTAAATTTGTTCTGTAGCCCTGAAAGCAAAGATGCAAGGAACAGTTAAGCGTAAATGCAGATTTATTGGATCTGGCAAGCTTTTTGACTGTGAAACAGTAAGCTCAAAAGCAAATCCTTTCTTAAGCATTATTGTCAATCAGTCAACAGAGGAAACTATCCAAGCCATTGTTCACCTTAAATGAACATTTTTTAGCAGTCCATCAAAAACCAATTCTGTTTCAAGAATTTCTGTCAGTAAAACAACAGCCCTGAAAAAATGTCCAAAAGGTGTTCAGAACAATGATAAAAGAATAAATATATGTAAGATGTGGAACAATGCAGCATTTAATGAGCAGTAGAAATCTTTAGGAAAGAAAACTGTTTAACAAAGCATTTTTTAATTCTCACTGTATCCTTCCCAGGATGTAAAGGAACAGTGAATTTCCCTAAATAACACAGCATTAGGTTAAGTGCTGCATTTTTAGAATTGTTTGGTGTGCAAATTTCACTTAACAAACTACTTTATCTGACATGATTAAAAAATATTCTATTCATTTCTTCATTAAACTTTTAGTTCCAAAGTTGTAAAACCCATTTTCTTACTGACCTCTCCACTGCTAATCCAGGCATTTGAATACAAGGTGGTGGAAACAGACAACTTCAAATACTACAGTGAACATTTTTTTTTTATGCAGGGTCCTCCATCAGTGAAATTTATTAGCAGCTCTGTAGAAGAACATAATGGTGAGTATGTAGTGTCACAGGCCAGGGTACTGCTCTTATACCCTGACATAGAGACTTCTCTGAACTATATCAGCAGCAGATGTAGCATATGCCATATGCTGGTGGTGCTGTTATTCTGTTTCCATGTTATGGTGCTGCAGCCTATGGTCTTCTTATCATAAGCCTGTTAACCCCTAATCCTCCTTGCACCCCACCTTCCACCCAGTTCACCATCTAAATCTTATGAAGTGTTATGCAGAAAGACCCGTGACCCCTTTTACACCTGCCAGACACCTTTTACACCAGCCACCATTAGTTCCTGAAGGCTGCAGCTGGACTACGGTGAAATGAGCTCCAAGAATAAAATATGAATAAAAATTCTGATCAGGCCTATCGAAAATGGCTAATGGTTTTGGATGTGTAGTCTGCTTGGACTCTTCAAAAGGGCTTTGAATGAAGGATGAGAACTTACGATGCATCAGCCTGGCAGGTTTAGTAGTTTTCTGTGAAAAAGTCAGGGTTTCTTCTTCATTATGTACAGCTAAGACATCTCAGAAAGACATTGTATGTCAATAGTCTATGTTAAGAATATACTAAGGTTTTATAACATTTTCAGAGAAATGGTATATATTGCTTTTCATGCACAAAACAAATTATTAACTACTGAGAAGCAGTAATACTATGTCCTTAATATTATGCCTTTGCGATTCTTCCTGACTGAATGGCAATACAGTAGTAACATATTATAACATTTACAACATTTTATAACCATAGACATTTTCCACGCATTTTCCTATATTCCCCTTGTCAAATGCTTTAGTATCTCATTAAAACCAGCGGCCTGAACATGCTGAATGTTTTGCGAAATTATAGTCAGGAAATCTGAAACTCTGAAAGGTCTTTTGTAAAAGAGTAGTTGACTCCTAAATATTAATTACAACAGGAGGATCAAGACACGCTTTCAAAAGGAAATGGACAACTGAATTCCAAACTACTTTTAATATCCTAGTAGGGACATTGACATCTGTTATTTAGCCACCTATATCCTGAACACAAATGCTAATCATAAATGGTTCAATGATGCATAGTAACAGATGTTAGAAACCTATTGTATCTGCTAATGCTGATTCATCGCATGTGCAAGCAACTATTAAATCAGTACATTACAAATTTGAAATGTCAGTGAAAGTTCAGGCACGTATCATGATCATCTTCATAGACCAGATCCATGCATTGATTTAACCTGTATGAAATCACTCTGGCTACTTTTGATCATTTAATGTGACCTAATGCTGTTTTAGATTCAGTTGCAAAGCTGGGATACTGAAAGTAAAGAGAAATTTTCCAAGACAAACTTTAGCCATGTGACAATTATTTTTTGTTACTCCAAGACTAAAGATTCACACCTTTAAAGTAACATAAATGTTAGTGTTTACTGAAATTTCATGGTTTCTGTTTAGACATATCTAACATTTTATTGTCATTACTACTTTTCCAGTTCTTAAAAATGCCTGGTTTTCCATCTGTCTCCTCACACTTGCCTTTTTCCTCCTGTGCTCATTTCAGCTTTGTTCTCTCTTTATACTTCTTCAGTAATTGAAACTCAGATAGAGAGAGAGAAGAAATAGAAAAGGTTAGAGAAAAGAAACAAACTATTCTTGAAACTATTCACTAGGTGAAACTATTCACCTGGAGCTATTCAAGAGCAACTGCTTTGAATCCCTTTGAAATGCCATTCAAACTTTTAGTTGCACTCACCTCAGTAAATAATGCTCTTTGAAGCCAGACTCAGGGCACAGATGAACAATAGAAGAAGATGGCACCAGGAAAAAAAGAAAAAACTGTCAGAAGCAGAGAAAGATAGGGCTGGAAGGGACCATCTAGGCCTTAGATTAAAATTTCTTTCCACTCCATGTAAACAACTCTTCTAATTCTATTTATACACATTTGAAAATTTGATTTTAAAATTTGCCTAGTTTCTTGCCCCCATCATTTCTACCAGAAAATAACTCTGGTGAGTCATTTGTTTAAAAAAAAAAAAAAAAATAAAAATTTCCATTATAGTTTTTATTCATCCCTAACAGGAAAGATGGGCATATCACTAGACCACATATGGCCTCTTCTATCCCACCAAGTCTTCCATACCCTCAAATGCTTGCACAGTGCCCATACCATGCACACGAAATGAAACACGCACATCATACTAAAAATACTACTCTAGAGGGATGAAACAAAGTCTTCATATTATTTTGGCACTTGGAGTTGCCCCCTCTTCCCCACTTCCACAAAGTAATAGTTATGTTTAAGCGCCGCCAAAGTGCCACATACAGATGGGAAGAGACCAAGCTGAACACCAGACAGTGTGTATAGGGCCAGTCTACTCCAGTGGCCCCAGTCACAGAATCATGGAATGTGTTGGGTTGGAAGGGACCTTTAAAGGTCGTCTAGTCCAACCCCCAGTCTCAGAGGTGCCTCTCTCTTATCCCTTTGCTTGTGGATTTAGAGTTGACTAAGTGGGGCACTGGCCTTGCCAGGGTAGGCAAAGCGAGAATGGCAACGAGCTACTAGAATAACTGCTTCTTTATGCACATTTCCTGTTGTGTTAGTGCAAGCTTTTGCCAAAGGCCATTGTCATTTTAACATGCCACGAAATTTTGCCTGTATAAAAACCAAAAAAAGCTTAGTTCCAGCTACTAGTGAATGTTACAAACTAATATGCAAGTAATTTTGGTAACATTCAGTCTTTTTCCTCTTGCCTGCAGCTGTATTTAAAGAATAAAGTTTTGAGACCTAAACTGATGTCAAAGGAATTGGCTACAAATTTTACAGAAATTGTGTCGATATTTGGCTTATTTCAGCTGATCCAAGTATCTTTTAGATGAGATTGTCACTCTCTTCGCTATAGCTGAGCCAGGTCTTGACAATGTTACTGGAACCTCAGTTTTAAGAAGTGAGTAGATACTGAATAAAGACTTCAGAACTTCTCTGTGAGTGAGGACATCTAATGAATTGACTCAGCAATAACTTGTGAAATGATATAGTTTAACATAATTGGTGGATAAAAAAATAGGAGGGATGAACAGAGGAACTGGATTTTTTGTTTTATTTTTAAAAATAAGCTTGGTAAATTTGATATTGTGTTATTCGTACCTGCTGAAAAAAAGAAAATCTTTCTTTAGAGGGATGATGATCCATCCATCTGATTGAGATGGTTTTGTTGCCTCTGTCAATTAATTCTTTTTTCAAGCTGTGATCATCTGTGTTTGAACTGAAGACACCATCAATCAGTCATTCATTCATGCAGCTCATGCAGCTGAATGGCCATTTAGGGGAACAGCTTATCACTGCAGTTGGTAAGAAAGCAAGTTAAAGGGTAGGTAAGAAATATAAGTGGAAAGATATATATCTGTGTTTGACAAGTCATTAAATCATAAATAATTTTAATTACAATTGATATACAAAACAGCGATCATTTACAACTGCAATTACAATAAATTATTTAAACATCCCAGCAATCAAGATCCTAAATATATCAATTGCTGGTGCCTAACGTGTTATATCTGTTCCTTATTTGTGTAAGCATGTTTCTGTGGCACTTGTCATTAGTCTGTCTCCAGAACATCAGTGCTATATGAAGTAGTGGAATGTGACTGCAAGACAGCCAACAGGTCTTTCAGTACAGTGGAGATGGGGCAAATGTTCTCATTGAATATAACTAACCCCACAGCTGCTGTATTTAGTAGGACTTTATATCCGTCTATGTGAACTCTTATTTTAGTTATGGAGGGTGGGTTCTAGTGGTTTTTGTTTGGAGTTAAGCAGGGTGAAAGAACGTGGATCAAGATCAGATCATGACTGCGTTTCAACCAGGCATAATGTGAGCTGTGAATAGTTGGTCTATTGTAACTGCAGCATCTTTAGATTCTTTTTCAATTCATACTAATGTAATTATGAATATGGGCTGGATGGGCGGGACTTCAGCCTCACTTTCACAATCTTTAGACTGAGAAAAGAGAAAACTGGCCATACTTTGGTTTTTACTCTCCCAAAATTCAAAATGACACAGCAGGCCCTAAATGAGTTCTTCAAGGCCATATTTACATTAGCTAGCACTGCAGCCCTGTAGAGGCAACCATGTAAAGTGAAATACCAGCAGTAGACACCTCTAAAGGTTTGAATTCGCTTTACTCTGATTCTGCAGACCAACGCCTGTTACTGGTTGGAGCCCATTAGCTGTGCTCCTGGAAAGAAACTCCAGGTTTAGTTTCACCTGAAATAAATCCAGTCAATGATTGTCAACTGAAGTGTGGCAAGTGGGGACATTTGGGAGATTCACATCAAAAGTGTACTGCTGATCTGAACTGAAAGGTAGCATAAATGCATCCATAGGGAGGTAGTGAGTAGTGAAGTTTCTTGTAAATGCAGTGTTTCCGTGAAGGGAGTCAGAGGATTACGAGTGCCATTAATGAATTCTGCAGTCTAAGACAGAATCTATATGCGGCAAAGCTGGAAAAGCTTAGGCAGCCTGAACAAACCACCTGAGCAAACTAAACAAATCACCTTCAAAAATATGTTTCCAGGTCATTGTCAGCACTACCTATTTGGCTTCTTTTGAATCGAAGCTTTGCAGTTTAATATTTTACTTCTAAGAACAACTATGTAATTTTCTTTCGTCAATCTGTGTTTAAGAAATGATACTTTGGATATAGCATCAGATTTAACAAAGCTGTTAATATTTTTATGAAATGTATTGATAAGTTAAAGCGAAAGTGCATCACTTCTAAGTTAAATAAGGATGAGATTGATACACATAGATAATTCTGAATTGTTATAGAGAGAATTGATCCTGTTCATGGCTGTTCCCCGAGTGCTGAAACTAATGTAGCTACAGGCACAATGGTATTTTGCAGCTGTAAGTATAACCTGTGGCCAGACGAAGATAGAGAATAGTCAGTAGAAAATTCAGCATAGGAATGGCATAGTTTACATGAAGGTGTTTTTACCATTTGAACTTTCCTTATTGCCAGAGTGGGTGTGGTTCCACAAGAGGTTGTTCAAGGTCTTTCAAAGAGTTTTAAAAAAAATTATTTTGGACTTTTCGTTTATTGTCACAAGAAAGTCTGGTCTCCCAAAGAACTCTTCTTTTTTGAAATAATTTCTAAGCATCTTAAAAAGGAATATCCTCTGTATTCTGGCTTTTAGTTAAGTCTGATTTATGAATGATTAATTTTGATGACTTTATTTCCAGTTTCTTTCTGCATTTGTTTGCTGTCATGAACTCAATGTAGTTCATGGTACAACTAACTTTTATATTTGAAGGCTTTTGTGAAAAGCCACTATGAGCTTTTGTTGTGATAGGTAACTTAAGAGCAGAAGCCTCTGAAAAGATAAGATCATCGTACTTGTAGCAACCAGCCTTCTAAAGATATAGAAATTTTTTTAAATCAGAAAAAACCCCCAAGTTTTATACTCCAGAACTTTGTTAGATAAATAGTGTTCTTTTGGGCAATTTGGAATTTCTGCAGAAAATTATGAAAGCTTTTGCAGATGTGCAGAGCAGGTTTAAAGCTCACTGTTCATAGTGAACATTGGCCATATGGAAAACTACAGAAAATAAATTTCCTGCTGATTCTGATATGTTTCTTGTGAGAGGATATTTTATTATAATGATCAGTTTACAAATAATGCTTTAGTTTTATTCCCTTTTTTTTGTAGATATTATTCCATATCTATTCATTTTTTCTTGATCCATAGAAGCTAGATTACTACCGCTGGTAAAATAGTGAGGAAAAACAGTGATATTAAGCCTGCTCTGCCTTTCAAATTTCAGTTAGATTTTTTAGCAAAATCGGAGTTATGCATTTGTATAGGTAGGTGAGTGTAAAATGTTCACAGCTAAATGTACATAAATATAATGAGCCTGATTATTTAATGGATAAGTTGTGCAAACTGATTTTTATAACAATGTTACTTTTTTAAGGCTGAGTTGGGATCTTACTTGATCTAGCAGAATGTCAGCATGGGAAAAATGAACATTCACATATTCTGTAAAGTACAATGTATATATAAGGATGATACATCATATCTCAGTTTGTTTCAAATACATTAAAACAAACAAAAAATTACAAGCACAAGTATTATAATCCAAAGCTGACTAAAAAAACCCATAAAAATCAGTCATCTTATCCAACATAATAACACAGAAGGTAACGATTACTCTAAGAAGGCGTGCTTATACACAGATGGAGGACTTCTGCCTGCCTCCATTATTTGTGAGAAAATAAACGTTATTGACAAAGAAGAGTTGCTTTTACTTAGGTCAATAGTGGATTACTTCCCTTGAACACTAGTGATGTGTGAAACTAAAGGGATAATACCTCTATTTTTCCTTTAACCTAGCATATTTCTCAATCACAGCTCTTATGAAATGTTAATGACTAATGTGATAGGGTTGAAATAATAAGCATCTGCCAGTCTGGGGGAGATATCAGCAAGGAACTCCCACCCTACAGATATTGCTACTGTAATATGCACAGCCAGTATCAGCCTACTAGGTGAAATACATGGAATGGATTGAAAAATTTTCTCCTCATATTTTTGTAGCAAAAAATGGTTAAAATAATTGCTTACAGAATTAACTTATACTTTGTTGCTGCACAGACATGTTAATGAAAATGAGTTTGTTGTAATTTAAGAAAATTATTGAAGCATCTTCAGGTCACACCTATTTCAGCAGAAGTATATTTTTTCTTCCTTGGGGATCTGTTCTTCAGTTTATAAACTAGCAGGTCCTCAGAAGAGATGTTTCTTGTGTTCTGATTCTGTGTTTAATAAGATGAGCTCTAATCAAGGCCTGGAGTGAAGCTGCCTACTGTAGCTACCATTAAAGGAAGAAATATTTTTGATGTATCTATAAATGAATCTGAATTGCTCTATTCCTAATTTCCCATTATAATGAAGAAAACTAGAGATAATTTGCAAAATATGCATTCATGCATATATTGCAAGCCTCCTCTCTTTAATTAGTGGTTGACAGAACTGAGTTGAAGTAGTTAAAGATTTGCATGTCATTAACAACTATCCTCTAAGAATGGACTACACGGATGAGAACAACAGTAAAAAAAATGCTCTACTTGTTTACAATACTAAATGTATTTGAAAAAGGAAGATCTGTGATCACACCTGTTGGTGTTTTTGTGTCCTATGCCACCATCAAGACTAGAGCACTCATGCCCTAGTACATGTGGCCATTGGTTGGTGGCTAAATTAACCATAGCTATGTTCCTATGGTTGTCTCTGACTATTTTTCATCTGTGAGTGACAAAGAGGCAGTAAGCTCAAGGCCATCATAATTTTTTTTGATCACAGTAATTCACAGGTCTTAGAGAACTGGCAGTGGAGCGAATGGTGGATATGCTGTCCTGCCCTTGGAACTCACACAAGCCTAAGTACAGCCAAAGAGTACAGAGTCTCCACAGTCCCTCAGTACAAATGGTCCCTGAGAGCCAATCCATCATCTTGGTTTCATACCCTACTTCCCTCCTGCATTTGTTTGTCTTAAAAGTCCTTCCACCCCTGCTGCCTGTCAAAGAAATTTTGTTACAGTAGCATTTTTGTCTTCTTCACTTAAGCAACTTCTTGATATTTGCAGAATAATATACTTAATGGTCTGAAGTATGAACAGTTGCTATCTTTCTTTAACACATAGTATGTTGATCCGTTCATCAGTGGCAAAGAACATGTCACAGTGTATGAAATCTTGGCAGCTTATCTTGTTTCTTCTCTTGTTGTTGGATGTGTCCTCAAACTTGTCTTGTCTTGCAGGCAGTCTGGTTCACTTCTGAAGGTGCAATGCTTGCACCTGAATGGGAGTGCACATTTTCAAAATGCTTATTTTGTGCATCCATGTTGTCATTGCAGTTTGCTATCTATTCACCTTTTCCAGTGTTTTCATCACTGCCTAGGTTGTGTTTCCATGTAATGTAATTTAACACTGTTAATACTTTGGTTCTTGGTACTTTTTTTTATCTGCTGAGCCTTTTTTTTGTATATTTTGAATGCCCAATCTTTGTACACTCTGTGATGAGTTATATGATGCTTCTGCTTATCTGGAAGACCTGGCTTATTTAATTTTCCCTGTAAGAATCTAATTTCATTTAATGTCACATTTTACCCATTTTTTTACATAGCTTTTTTCTTGTTTCCTCCATTATTTTTTTGTATTATTTACCTTTTTATTCATTCCACATTTGATATACAATATATTTGTAAATAAAAAAGTGGAACTTTCAAGTTTAGGCAATGATATCAGTCACTGTGAAATGCTGTGTTGATTGATTTCACCTAGATAAATAGCTTGACAAATTGTTCAAGGTATTTCACAGACAGTGCTTTATATTGACTAATATATCCGATGAAGTATGTACTTTTGCTTGCTGGAAGTTGTTCCAAATTTCTAAAAAAACTTGTTGTAAGCTGTGTCAAAGATTCAAGCTGCAGGACATACTTCCTTGAAATTAATGGTTAGGACATAGAAACAAAAAATGACTTACTGACATTTGTGAAAGTAGGTGGGAAGGAGTTTATAAAATAATCTCTTCAGGAAGAAATGTAAGAAAGTACGAAAAGTATGGGAGGGGAAGTGAGAAGGAGAGTGAACAACATGAAGGAATATACAAACATTTATCTTTCTTTTGCTCTAACAGTTGTTGGAAAGGCCAAAAACTTTAAAATGTGATGTTTTCTCTCACACTCTACTTTTTCCCAAGATGCCCTGAAGCCTTCTAGCTCTCATAGAAGACAGTGGGAGTAGAAAGTCTCCAGAGCATTCTCTAGCATTTTCAGAAAACTCATACTAAAAATAATAAACAAAATTATCTTGCCATTTGTAAATTGCTGTAAAATATATCACAGCAAATACTTTTGGCTTTCCAATTCATACACTGTTCCTGTTCATAAACCAGTGCACCTCAATTCACTGGATATCTATAAAGACCTCTGTAAAACCAGTAGAAGCGGAGTCAGGTAGTCCAAACAAGTAATAGTAATGCAATGGTAACATAATAGGAGACCAAACTGAAGTTAAACATGAGTTTATGTAATTTATCTGAAAAGTATTTTCCTTTTAATTCTCAAGTCAGAAAAAGAGAATTAAACGAACTAAGAGGGTCTCACTGTTATCACTTACTGTTCATGTTATTAGCTCTACGCCTGCTTACCTAGTGGTGCAGTTACTCCTGATAAAAACATAACTATAAGGCAAAGGGGCCTGAACTGTTTACATCAGTGATGTACATCACTTTTTCAAGTTTCTGTTCACACCTGTTCACTTTTTTTCAAAGTTTATTTAGGCTAAGGCTCAGAGACTTTTAGAAGTGAAGCCTGTATCAGTTATCTATTATGCCTCCAAATAAATGGTCAAAATAAGTTTACCGAAAGCAGAATTTAGATATTCTAGTAAGATTTTATTTGTTTCTTAGGAAGTTACAGCACATGAAGTACTCTCCTTATGTGCGAAAATATACCTCTCATTTTGATTACTGC
This sequence comes from Stercorarius parasiticus, assembly GCA_013396915.1. Lineage (NCBI taxonomy): Eukaryota > Metazoa > Chordata > Aves > Charadriiformes > Stercorariidae > Stercorarius > Stercorarius parasiticus. The sequence continues at coordinate 95,124 of VWZL01002963.1, read as the reverse complement.
TTTCATCCAGTTGTATTTCTCAATCTTCCTCATGCATATTGAACTTGGTTGCTATAACTCTTGATTTCACACACTTGCACTGACCTAAACCTACTGTGTCATGCTGCTGTCTCAGACAGGTAGAACCTGGGACAGTATTTTTTTCTGCTTCCACATCTAAATTGCAGACACACCACTTCACTGTTTGCTGAGTCTGCGTGAAGGGAAGAGCAGGTTCCTAGGGATCCAGCTCAGTTCCTATCGATGCCAGTGTGAATCTCTTTGCTGCGTCCGTGGAAATATTAAGTACTTTATTAGAATATAATCTTTTCCTATGTTGGAAACGTATCCCTAGCTTGTTTGTCATGTTTTGAATGCAAGTGGTTCAGGTGTGTGAGAGTGAGAGATATGGGGAGACTGACAGCAGCAGGGTGTATTTTATGTTCCCTAACTGTTAAATAAACTTGAAGTATCTTTCCTTCCAGTGAACTTTTTTCCTCTAAAAAGGATGGTAAGCTACCACAACTTTAAAAAGAATTTCCTTAAAAAAAAGCATCATTCATTGAAGAGCAGAAGTGCACTGGGTGCGAAGGCCTGTAGTCCAAACACATCCACTGATAACACAAGAATAAAATGTGCAGCAAACACTGTAGCAAATTTAAATAGCAGCATCATCTGTTAATTACTGATAAAAGTTTCTTGGTATTCAACAATAAGTTTGGCATCCATCAAAAAAAAGATAAATTAAAGTGTTCTGGGTACGCTGCATCATATTACACTGGATGGTTTCCAGTGATAAGGCCTTGGCCATAAGTCAAGAGCCATGACTGTAGAGCATCTTGGTACAATGTGACAACGCATTTGGTGCTGGGGTTTTTTTCAGCTTTTTATGTTATTTGATGCCAAACATATCAGCTGTTAATTTAGATAGGCACTATCTCACCTCTNAAAAAAAAAAAAGGAAGCATGGATAACAAGAACAAAGCTACTTTCTCAAATTTATAGGGAACTTAATATTCCAAGTTTGCTTTTCTGTCATTTTGCTTCTCATTTCTCCTGTTCTTTTGTTAAATGTAACAAATAAAGTGCTTATCCTCTTCTAGCTGTTCCCTGGATGCTCTGGTGCTCCTTGAAGATATGACAGCATTTGTGTCTTGAGCTTCATTACCAGAACAAATAGTAAAGAAGTAGCCCTCAAACAAATGAATGCATGTTCCATAAAGCCATAGGACTTTACAGGGGTACCTTGAAAGAAATGTTGTTAATGGTTAATCTTGAGGCTGAAAGGCAATAGTTTAATCTCTTTATTTTTAAGCTTTTTTTTTTCTTTCCATTATGCAAAACATCAGTCATGACTGACTGCTTGAATTCTGAATACCTAATTCTTTCAGCAATATTGATATGAGACCAACAGATCTGACCTGCTTAGATGAATGACTGGTTTAATCCATTACAGCAGTTCCTAAATTCTAGGCAATGATTTTAAGACACTGAGGTAGCTGTTTGCCAGTCATATGCAGAGGACATAAGGCCCTTGAACCAAAAGCCAAGGAATAAAATATAGACAGAAATCAAAAAGACAAAATAAGCTTCCCTCTAATCAGGTCATAAAAATGGAGAGGAAGATCCCACAGGCAAACTCCCACCAAAGCCCTTTTGTAAAAGGACAACAGCTTAATGGCTCCCAGTAGTAGCATCAGGGAATGACGCTTCAGCAAATACTTTCTCAAAGGGAGAGCAGAAAACAGCAACTTGAAACAAGAACTGGATGAATAATGGCAACTATTATCTCTAAATATTGGCTTGAATTTTAAATATTTTAATTCAGAGAACATTTATTCCCCTATCAAGTTTGCTCTCAAGAACTATTCCACTGTTATATTTTAACTGTATGCATGTGTGTGAGAGGTGGAAGAAGGATTTGAAGGGGAATTTCTGGATGTCATTCATTAGGAAGTCAAAACCAGTACCATGTGACTTAAGTCACAATGCAGTCATCTACTTTTAATTCCCATGCTTGTAAAAAACCTGGAAAAAAACCATTCTGAAAGTTACTTCCAGAATGCATTCAGAGAATCAATACATTACTGGAAATCAAGAGCTACCCATGAGCCTTTTGTAGGTAGAAGAAGGGACTGAATTAGTCAAATAAATGCTTTCTTGCTAATTACCTGCTAGGCATTTGCTTAAAAATAGTTCTTAGACAATGAAGGTTGTACGGCACTTTTTCCTGATCTGGATCATTTTACTGCCCTACTTTCACATTCATATCCATCCTTAGCCCACAACATTAATCTGTTCTTAACTTTCAAGGAAAGTAAAATTAATACTTCAATTGAAATAATTTACAACTGAAAAATTAGCTGCATAAGAGTAAAGAATGAAAATAATTAGTAGAGATGGGCAAACCTCAAAAAGTTCAGAAGAGTGGTTCATAAGAGTATTGAAAATCTAATAGACTGTGTGGAGTATTAGAAACTTTTTTCCCCTGAACCACAGTTTCTCATTGCTTAAAACAAGTCTCACATGTACTTCAAAGGCAGAGATGCTGCAGATTTCTCCATGGTATTTTCCAGCTTGTAAGTCTTTGAAACATTAGTAAGAGTCACTTATATCACGAAGAAAGTGATGTTTTACTTTAAAAAAAACCCCAAAGCCTTCTTCTGATCTGCTAGAATAATTTTGTTTCAGGTATTGCAAGTAGTTGGATTTGGTGAAATTTCTGTGATGAAAAAAGTTAAAACGGATACAGTTTTATGCTTGGGTTGTGGGTTTAGAGGCCCCAGCTACCAGATCTAATACAGACTTATTTAAAATCAGTTTGCAAAAAAATTAGAAATGTTGTGACACCTGTCAAATTGAGTGGAATTGTCTAATATCCAGGATGATTTATTATGAAAATAAGCAATTAATATTAACAAATTGAGGTGATCTTTCGATTAAATGGAGTAAAATTTAAATGAATTATTGTATTTTTCAGTATCTCAAAACTGTTACTAGAGAAATCAGACACAGTGTCTATAACATGATTTTGCTACATTGAGTGTTTTGCAAATAGAAGGGAAAAACAAAGCAAAGAATTTATAGGATGACATTGCCCTTTAACGGTTTTTATATGTGTGTGTGTGCGCATGCATTTACAGAGTATTTATTATTAAAGTTTCATGAATATTTAGATTTACATACCATCCCAGTGAAGCCAAATTACTATAATTTTGCAACACATGAGTATTTATACTCAGTAGGAAAATGATACAGCAGTCCGTTCCCTTTCAAGTGTTAAGGTAAGGATAATTAGATACACGTCTATTGATAGGCAATTTAAGATGGGATATTATCCACCTTCCCTGACCAAGTTGTTGTGCACTGTACTTAGAATACAGCAAAAGTGGGACCTTAAGTCACTTTCCTACATAAACTAATTCCAGCATACCAGCTTTTTTAGGAAGTTCTAAGACTTTCCCATAAGAACAAAATTGTGTTTGTATCCACATTTTAGTTTAGATCTGCAGTTAATTTAAAGCTTTCTAGATGTGTTTTATTTCTCTTTATGAGAGAGGAAGAACAATCAGCCTGTTACAGAAAACATGGTAATAACTTTTATATAGTGTAAAATTATCTTTAATTTTTTAAGGAATATCCTGGAATGTGGAGCGTATTTTTCCACAAATGGGAGGGTTTAATCTCTAGAGAGAGGCCACTGTCATTTTATGAGAAACCTATCTTTCTACTAAGTTTTGAGTGTGTTATGTTCTATTGCTTGGCTTCAGTGTTGTTATTTCTGTATTTTGTTTCGTTTTTTTCCTAAGACATAGCATCAACATGCATTTACATGCTACAGCTGTCCAGATTTTAAAAATGTCTCTCCTTATTGTTCAAGTCCAGTTGTGTCTCTCCCCAGGTGTAAGAGAGTAAGTATTAAACCAATGTAAATCAGATACAGAAAAGTGAGGGTTTGTTGCTCTTCCACAGTGAGACAGATGTAGAATAAGATAAATAATACAAAGTACTTTCTGCATATATTTGATTTAATTTGTAATAAATTTATTGTGAATATGCACACATCTTCCTTTGTATTTTATTTAGGACATTTTTTTCAGTAGTGGAGATTTATTAGTACCCATGTTCTTGCAGAAACCATAGGCTAGTTTTAAACTAGCATACATAAAAGTTCATTCAGATCAGTCACAATGAAGCAAGTAAATAGCTCAAATACATGGTATATTCATTCCCACCTTGTAATGCATAATAATCCAAAAAGACATTAATCTGTCTCTGTTTAAATATCAAGTATTTGGGTGAAATAAGCACTTCAGAAATCAAAAACATAAGTTATGACCTTGTCAATGTAGCAAAGGAAAGTGAAATCAGCTTTCTGGGTTCCAATGGCTTTTTGTAATTCAAGTCTGTATGGTAACACCAGTTTTGAAAGAAAGGCATAGTGTACTGGTAAATATTAAATTCATAAATAATATATAAGATATATTAATTAATAGTTTTAATAAAAAGAAAAAGACAAAAGTTGCTTGGTCTCATGAAAAAAGAGATAAGCCAGAGCATATTGAAGTATGAAAAGCCTTTCCACTGCAATTTGGATTATCTGCACATGAGATGCTGCTCTTAAACTGGACTGTAGACAAGGGTGCTGTGACAATGGCTGCTGCCTCCTGGTCCTTACTGGGCCCCTTCCTGCTGATGGGTCCATACAGCTGGTAGAGACGCCTCCCGTTTTACCTCTCACAGACCCACTTGTTCTGCTGTTTTCATTTAATTGAACCAGAATGTCTTTCTCTCTGACAAAATTAGCAGGTGAGTGAACCGCTCTGCCGGAAGATCAGCAGGGCTTGGAACCTGCAGTGCTGAAGACTAGCTGGAGAATGGTGTGTCCAGAGGCCATTCCTGGAGTGCAAAACAACAACCAATGCCACCTTAGGTCTGTAGTTCTTGTGTGGACATTAGGACTTCCATTCTTCTTTAGACAGGCCAGTCTACAAAGCTTTTTCTCTGTGAATAATGGAAAAATCTGCATTTGTCTTTTCTGGGCACATGGATTAAAATAAGGGAAGAATTTGGATGGCTGTCAGTACATGGATGATACTAGCTGGTGTTTCTCATATTCAATAGTCACAGTAGCATCTGACAAATGATGAAATGATGTAGCTGCCATTTTAGCATACAGCCTGTATAGACTGGTCAGTGGAGTACAACTTTGAGTCATGCTTGAGTTGGAATTGGCATAGCTACAGCAAAAATGAATTGTTGCAGGAAAAGGGAAAACTTGTGGTTACATGCTCAATAACAGAAGAATAAAATTCATCTTCTGTCTCTGTCCTTACCATCCAATGATCAATGTGCTGCATTTCTGTAGTCTATCACCTCAGCTACTGTGAATCTTTGAGCGATTCAGAAGAGCTATGCTGCTTTATACACAGTGTATGGATCTTTCCCCCCACTAGTGACTTCATGTTCTTTTTGCATAGTAGAGGTTAATTAATACATATCTTTCTTAAACTTATTAAATTAAATTTTCTGATATCACTCTCTCTAAAACCTGGGCTTGAAACATTCCCTTAGTTTTGTTCTGGAAACAGGCTCTCATCCTCCAGAAAAAGATTATAATGTATTTAATTGCTACAAGATTTAAACAGTAAGGATAGCTATCCACAAAAATATTGAAAGATAAGAGACTGTCCAACTTCAGCAGAATGGTCAACATTTTCATTTACAAATTCTGATTCCCTGTAAATATATTGCATATAGTTCCAGAATATGTAGGAAGAGATTAGGAACCTTTTTTTGTCGTGACTGTCACACAAATCTTTATTGACACAGAGAGCAATTCTAACATAGTTATCTATAGGAACCCATGCACTAGTCAATTGTGTTTTATAATGTGTAATTGTTTCATGTATAAGGTTAAGGCTAAAGATCCAACCAGGTGCTTTCCTTTCACCTTCCAACAAAGTGCCTAACTTAAGCACTTTCATTGTAAACTATAGCAGACATCCAATAAAACATCACTACCCGAACACTTTGCTATATCAAAGGTTAATACCAGCTCATATTACAACTAGAAGTAAAATGCCAGGTGAATAGCACTGTAACTCTAATTATGAATCGAAATATCATCTGTATTCTTACGTTTGGGTTGTTACACAGTGATTTCTACTCTTGTATGTTGTAGTGCTAGAAAAAAAAGGAACATTACGGGCCTCCAGTAAGCTCAGTAGATGAAATTTAAAAGGAAGCAGAAATGCTTGACAAGAAGGATATTTCCCCATGTTTTCTGTATTTACTGGAATAGAACTACACAAACTACTGAATGTTTAAGAAATATATGGTCTAGAATACTGCCTAGAATAGACTGCCTTAATGCATAATCACAAAGTGGGACATGGGCTTTTCTCTTTGCCTTTTGAAACTGGTACTACTGGGAGTTGTTATTGCCATCAGTAATTTTAGCATTTTAATCCATAAAATGTTAATATTCTATTGCCAACAGCTGATAGCCTAAAGTGGATCATAATGAACAGGCTGGAGAGCCAGTATTTATCAGCCAAGATGGGTATGATGGAACCTTACCTAATAAACAATAATAGACAGTTAATAAGAANTAGGAAGCCAGTGCAATGCAGCTAGGTTGAAAAAATATGAGTCCTTTTTTTCGTCTGAGTAAGTACTTAAGCTGTTGCATTCCAAATGAGTTACAATTTATGACCAGCATTCTGGGAGAGACCTATAAATACAGAATTGTAATAATCCCGTCTGGACAGTAAAATTCATAGATCATGAGTGTGCTGCTTTTGTGACCATTTAAATGCAGGCTATTGAAGGTATTCACTTTGAGAAAAAAAAAGCTTTTTTTCAATAACTAGAATAAAGCTGGTAGGACAGTGTTCACAATTCATAGCCTCCTATACCCATGTGCCCATCCTCCTAAGAGAAAGTTCAGACAGAGAGTCATAAAACAGCACTGACTAAAGTAAACCCACAGATTATTGTCCTCCTGCTCATGCCAATAAGAAATCAAAGTCATGTAGTAAAATCTAGGTGTAGTCTAGATGCATTTATCCCTATGTAAAATGATAGTTTCTCTCACAAAATACATTACTTTTTCTAGATTTCAGGATTTTTTAAGCAAACTTTTAAATAGATAGGAAGATGCAGTGAAAGCATGTTTGGTGTTTTTTTCTGACAAAATTCTTTCATTTGCAGAAAAATAATGGAATAGGTCCTCTGGAATAAGGAATAAGTCCTTTGGAAAGAGTACTTTTTTCTGTTTTTAATGTGTTGCCCCCTGGAGTTAAAGAAAATAACAATAATGGTTTGATTGTAGACAAAAACTTGTCATAAAATACAGAAAACTCTTTTGTAATAGTTTTGCAGTTAGGCAAGTAGAAAAAAAATATATATCAAGAATGACTAAAGGAGAAAAGCAATATTCTCCTTCACCCTGTCTGTCCTACTATTTCACATTTTCTCAATGGACAAAAACCCAAACACACTAACCAAACTTTCCCAATGGGAGTGTCCCACATGAACTTTCTTCTTGTACATATTCCCATGCAAGAAGTTTCCATTTTTATGACTGGCCTCACTGGATCTGTCAATCCTCAAATCAAAGGCCAGTTTTCTTTCAAGAAGACACTTTCAAGAAAGGACACTTAATATATACACTCATTAAGCTTTAAGCGTTTCTTCAGTATAAATATCAAGACTGAAAGAATCTTCCTCTGTCATTATTGTGTTAAAAAACTTGTGGTTTCTCTGTGCTTTTTGACTGGAGTGGCTACAACTCCAAACTCTGCAGAATACCATTTTTTCCTGAAATGATGTGCTTCCTTCTAAGAAAGAGAGCAGGGATATAGAGTGGGGAGCCTTTTTCCAGTCTCATAACCTTTGAATCACTTAATGCTTTTCACCCCTCCCATGATATACTTTTTAGTCCTCATAAGAGGAGTTGAGAAGAAAAGTGAGTATAATGTGAATAACTATTTCTGATGAGTGATTTAGTTATAGGAATCATCTAATTAAACAGGAACAATACCACAGGACTTAGGGAGACGCTGTACAATTTGTAAATGCCAAATGGCAGTTTTTACAAGCAAACGTACAATAGAAGAATAGGCACGTCGAATATGTATTTCTGTATATGTGTCTGTTCAATAGTCTCTCTTTTGTAAATGCTTATGCTACACCCTCAGATTGGCAAAGAAAGGAAACCAGTAAGGTTGCTAAGTACTACGATATTGGAAATTTTCTTATTGCACAGGCTTATGATGAATATATTACAAATATGTTATTCTGGTCTGTGTACCTCTTAGGCACCTATGTGATGTAAAATAATTAGTATAGTTTAAATACAGAATTAAAATGCAAGTAATATATATATGCTAGTGACATGCCACTGTATTAGTAACTTAAAAAGATACCACTAACTGATCTTAACTCTAATGAGAAAAAGTGTAAAGAATAAACAGAAAAAGTCAGAAATTCAACCAGTGTAGTGCTTTGTGAAGTCCATTTTCCTTAATGGTTTTCCAAATTATTTTTTCAAGGACTGAGGCACTTAGAATCCCTAAATAACTACAAGATTTAAAGATTTCATTAAATATAGCCTGTAGCGATAAACAGGAACACCAGGTTATATTTGGCTAGAGGTTGGTTCAAGGTGTGGAAATTGGAAATGGAACAAAACATCATCAAATTCAGAATCTGTGGGCTTGCTTTCTTTGTTTTTCTCCCTCTCTGCCTCCTCTCCTTCTCTTCCTCTTTCTCTCTTCCATGCTTTCTTTTCAGATGCTATGACTTTGAGTTAGGTTCTACAAAACTTCATGGACGTCTTGAGATGTTCTGCTGATTTATCCTGTCAGCTATACTAACTGTGTCTTTTTAACAGGAGCAAAGAAGTAGTAAAGTCAGAGCAGACAAGCACAAGCAAAGGAGAAACATAGTGTAAGGTGCATGCTTTATATATGTGTTTGTTACCAAGAAGGCAATACAAATCAAGGAAAGAGGCAGACGTTAATTCATTGTATAGTGAGTTGAGATAGCATTTGCAGCATCATTTATGTTTACTTTTTCTTGGAAGTTGTCACCTGATGTCTTTATATCTCAGTTTCTGCACTCTATATGAGTAATGACACCTGAGACTTCCCTTTCCTACAAACCACTTTGAATTCTGTTTTGAAAAGTTCACTATAAAATCTAAGTGATATTTTCTGTATAGTATGCCTAGTGCATTTTCTGAGTTCTGTTTACTAGGATAGTGATAATTTAAAAAAAAAAAAAATCTATTTACAGGTTTGGTAATGTGAAGCTAATTAGTATTTTTTACCTTTTCTTGAGGGAAAAAGCCTTAAAAATCCTTAAAATATCATATAGAAGAAGACAGCATACTGGAAGAGCATTGTACAATTCACTACTCAATCTCCTATTGCTAAAAATCTAACTTTGTATGCTTAGTTCCAAAGTTCATATTCAGGGATGTTCAAAGGTGTACTTGAGCCCGGTAGAGCCTGACAGCTCTGTTTATTTTCAAAAAACCCCTGACTTTTCCAAAACAGATGTATTTCCATTATAAAAGGGTAGTATGGCAACTTTCTGATAGATAGGTGGAATGTAGCTAGGTCTAGGCTGCTGAGAAAAATTGACTAAGAAGTTCACAAAGTGGGGAAAGATTATTCTTCTGCAGAAGTTTATGCCTCAATTATAGAAGGCCATTCTTCATAATATGCCAGGGAAAGAGAGTGTAATTGGGAGCAGCAACTTAATGTGTGGCTCTTGATATACCCTGTTGATGTGCTTATTCCTTTTCAATGATTGCAGAGGGAGTCTAGGCAATTAGTTGGCTAATGCAGATATGAGGTTTGGATACAATAAATATTTCCTTGGGTGCACACCCTGAATGACCCCTGAAGGACTTATCTGTCTCCGTTGTCTGTACCGGGAGTGGAGACAGAGGAGCCTCCTAAATTAGCTGTGGATGTGTTGGTGCTGTTAATGCCTTTCATAGTCTCAAGACAAATTTACTTCTGAGTATATTTTCGAGTAGTAGGGGATAAGATATATATGCAAAGTGACACAACCTTAGCCTATTTCTAGATGGTGGGACTCTCAGACACTTCTTCAGCTTTTTGAAGGTATTTGCTTGTACTAAGAAAAAAAAAGCTAGCAGCAGCTTTACTAATTCTCTTGGAGAACAGGCAGTCCACCTGAAGGGGTTTGATGATAAATTGTTCTGTGGCTTGTACACTTGCATAAATACGTGTTCATTAGAGAGGGAAAAGAAAGATTATTTAAAAATAGATGTAAAAGGTCATCCATGTAAAACTGTCATCAAATAAGAGTAACCATCATTGCTCAGGACTGTTTTTTCTGTGAAACAAAAAGGGTGCTCAGATAGTACAGAACTTTAGTATAAAACATATGGCATCCAGGTTCTTTAATGAAAACACAGTTGGATTTTAAAACTTAATATTACAAAAAACAAGATAGAACAAAGCATTGCACCATGATCTTGCTTTACCAGCCATCCTTCTGAAAGTTTCTTTTCTGGAATTGATTACTATGAGATATCACCCTCATTTTCTGATTAAATTGGTTGATATCAATCAACAAAACTCTCTGTAGAGTATGATGTTAATCACAAGAAGTAAATCCAATCCCACATTATAGCTTGATTGTGTGAGATATTAAACTTCTTCAAATTATACTGACACTAATGATAATAAAGCATGTTAAACCTTTGACAGATGTGTTCAGTTCTTTTCAAGGCTGTACTTTTGTATCAAACGGTGTGTTTTCAGTGTTTACGATGAATGTAAGAGATAAAATTGAATCAAAATGGGGAATACCAGAAAAATTTTGGATCTAGAATGAAAGTTAATCTAACAGGGCCATTTGAAATTTTTTTAGCTCTAGCTCTAGGTATAGCTATACCTATAGCTATAGCTATCTGTCTGTCTATTTTGTAGTATTAAGGGCACAAAATATTACAAATCAGACCCTAGGGTATAAATTCATAAAGTATTTCATTGAAGTTAGTTTTAATTTTGCTATTAACTTCAGTGGAACAAGAAAGAAAACACTAAAGGTAGACTTTATGCAGAAATGTAAAGCATATTGGAGCAGCGTTCTTTCATCTTAAATTTTTTTAAAACAAGTCCGTTCCATTTTTCTTCCCATAACCACCTTTATCTATGTATGAGATGCAAAATATGATAATAAATCCTAGAACAGGCTGTTACAGTTAAGTTGGTATTGATCGCAAGGAGTGAAATTGCTATATTACATGTTGTAAAACTTATTCATATCCACAAAAATATTACATTAAAAATATAATAAATTGCAATACTTTAATCACTTGGCAAATGATTTGACTCTTTCTGTCCAATTTTTAGTATCATTCCAGTAGCACCTGCTTCATAAAATGTGCATATTACTAATACTACTCTGATGGCTTTTATAGGAACGTTATTGGAATAATTTATGCAATTGCTCTTTTTAACTAATAATTCTTTTTTCCCTCTTTTCCCGGATAGGTCCACTTTTACTTTTTCAAAATCTTTTCTATTATCTTATCTTATTTCTCTTCATATTCACTGTTCTCACTTTAGGAGCTAATGAACTATCTTTTCTTCAGGTGACTTAATGTTTCATCAGAAAAAAAATTAGTTTTAATATTTCTGCTACTTGCCTTAATTATAAATCACACAAATATAAGTTTACAAAATGTGAGTGTCTCTGAGATTACACTTCTGTTTCAGCTTTATGCTACTACATCTTTTATTTTTAATTAAGTTTTTATTGAATTTTCCATTGAAGAGTAACAAACAAACCATAAACTGTGAATTATGCATGAGCTGAAACGTTCTGCATTAGTCAAATGGAAAAAGAGTTCATACTTATTCGATACATATTTTTGTCCTAAAGATTATAGATAGAATCCTACCTCAAAAAAAGATATGATCTGTTCCACAATATGCATTTATAATCCTGACCTTTTATCCATATTTTGAGGCATGAAGAGAGAAGAGCATGATATAGAGAGAGAGAATCATAGAATCATAGAATCACAGAATGGTTCCGGTTGGAAGGGACCTTAAAGATCATCTAGTTCTGACCCCCTTGCCGTGGGCAGGGACACCTCCCACTAGACCAGGTTGCTCAAAGCCCCATCCAGCCTGGCCTTTAACCCCTCCAGGGATGGGGCATCCACAGCTTCCCTGGGCAACCTGTTCCAGCGTCTCACCACCTTCACAGTAAAGAATTTCTTCCTAATATCTCATCTGAATCTCCCCTCTTTCAGTTTTAAACAGTCACCCCTCATCCTATTGCTACACTCCCTGATAAAAAGTCCCTCTCCATCTTTTCTGCTGTGTTCAGGTTTGATCATGGCCTTCTAGAATAACTTCAGCAACCTGAATACCGTAAAAATTCTGGAGACCAGTTGAAATAAGATTATGCCAAAATCCAGTGACCAAATACCAGACCCAGAAAGAACACAAATCTCGTAGGAGAGTGCAAGACAGTCTCCTGATCAGCGATCAGTTAGGTTGCTCTTAAGAAAAGTAACAAAAAGTATATCTTATTTGATGTGAAAATGGTATTTGTTTGAAATTATTTCAGCTGTCTGCAAAACAAGTATCAGGACTAATGAAATATATACATATATTTTAAAATAATACAAAATATTTAAGTAAAAAGAACATTTGAATATGCTTTTGTTCTTTCTTTTTCAACTGTTTTTCCATGAAGGTGAGGTGGAGGACAGAGAGAAAATAAAGAATGTGGTCAGGACATCACATTTTCACTGTAATTCTCCTTATCTCAAAACACCACCTCTTTGGAAATGATTATCTAAAAAAACTGAAGTGCATGACATGCACAAAAAGGGAACCCTTTTTATAAACCTGTCTTATTCAGACCCCCCAAAAGTCAAAAAGAAAGAAATAAGTTCTTTTGTCCTACCAGTGGTGCTTGATTTGCTGTGTCTACAGGACATCCAACAAACTTCCAGTAATACATATTTTTGAATAAACCAATCCAGAACCTAAAGGGAGAAGCTCTTCCATCTTAATCTACTAAGAAACAATGATTGGTACTGGAAACAGGGATTTTCAACTGAACTAAAACACAAAACTGCTCTCATTGTTATGAAAGGGAGAGTTTTCTTGAAAATGAAGACATATGATTGCACTCCTTACCAAGGAATTAGAAGTGTAATTTTGAGAAAGTGTAATTTTTGAAAAAACTACCCCTATAATGATCAGTTGCTATTATTTAGTGTGATGGAGTTATACAGAGATGAGAGCCTACGTAATTCTTTATACTGACACCATCTAATTATATTTTTCACTATAACTATATGAATACCTAAGCAGTGGTAACGCTCTTTGCCTTGACACACAATCAGCTCTGTCACTGCATTTAATAACATAAAAGGAAAGAAAACATACCAAGTAATTAAATCACACATATTAGGCAGCCAAGCTGGAGTAATTGAATATTTCAATTAATCACAGGAAACATGCAGAATATACCTATGATGCTTAATCAAGTTGTGGGGGAGATATGAAGGGGAATTTGAGGTTCACTAAAGGATATGGCTTTTACCATTTAGTCATTTAAAATAATAACCCTTCAAGCAACTAATTCAGCATAAGTGAGAGATGCGTGTATTAAGAAAAAGCCTGATAACTATGGTAATATCTTACGCATATAAGTCCATCTAGTACTAAAATTAGGCAAAAGTTCCCATTTTAAATACACTGTGAACATTTTAAATACACTGTGAACATAAGCAGTTCCACTATAGCACTAACTCTGTTTATATGTTTGAAAATGTTCACATGGATAACGAGTCATCAAAAGGAGGCTGATGAGTATAAACTATGCTACATTACAGTGATATGCTAGACTGACAGCATTATAGATACTGAAAACTCAGTAATGATATAATACAGATACTTCAATTACCTTCCTCTCAAGATGAATACACATACACCATACTGTTATCTACAAGTTAATAGATAAAATCAAACAGTTATTATTAATGAATCGAAGGATACTGTTCTAAATAGTACTGACTACTAACATCTTGGCTTTACATTAAAAAAATGTGCTAACAAATTGTAGTAAAGCCTCAGCAGTTCTCTTATTTTTAAACAGAGCTGGAGATAGAAAAAGATGGCAGGAACAGACCTTAAGTAGTCCTTCAAAACAGCAGTAGCCAAAATTTTTAAAAATTATAAGGTTATTAAGTCCCTTAACTGAAATTCTTTTAAAGAGACAGTTACCAACAAAGAAGCTCCAGTACAGTCTGAAAATTCTGCCTCAAAAATAAGAGTTCACCAACAGCTAATGAAAAATTTTTGCTAGCAGAAATGATGCATGAAACTGGTGGTGGGAAACCAGCAAGTCAGGGAATATCAGCAAAGGAAAGATGATGGCACTTGTACAGAAAGAGGGAACTATTCCTACCAGGGAGAACCATTGCAAAAAAAAAAAAAAAACCCAAACCAAAAAAAAAACAGAAAAAAAGGTGAGAATCTTCTAAGAATCAAAGAAGATGGCAAACAAATAGCAAGCTCTGAACAAGCTGTTCCCATTCTGAGTTATGAAAGAATGGAAAATGAGCCAGATTCCACTTTGAATGTGTTCTGATGACAGTGAATTTATCTGGGTTTATGCTGATATGAGATCAGCGTTTGGTCCATCAAAAAAGAAATATTATTTTCCCTCTTGTGTGATAGAAACAATAGCATTCCAGACAAGACAGAAAGTATGTGCATTAACAAGGCCACAATTTAGCAATTTAACACACTTGGGAAGTTACCTAGAATATGTCTCCCAATGTTAGCTAACCTTCTTTCCATAATTAGCACTATATATCACTCTGACGGCTTTCCAGTCTGTGTTGAGGAATTAATTATTTGCACATAACACTGTCTGGTTCTTCTGTACTGGACTGTCCATATGTGCTAATAACCAGGTAAAAAACAGAGCTATCCACAGGGGCTGGTTCTTCTCTCATACTTTTTTTGCCAGCATAGTTCCACTGACATTAGTGAATTTGGAGTGCTTTTGATTTATAAGCATGCAATGAGAAAAGAATTGAGAATACAGCTTCTTAAACTGAATTCTCAAGAAGATGGGTTATCCTTTTTGTTTCTTTTCTTCTCTTTCCTCATGTGAGTGATTCAGGTGACAAAATTTGGAAACAGAACTGCCAGTCCAAAATGGGAGTCTTCTGAGCATCTACCCTAGCAGAAGACAAATTGGATGATAAAAGATTATAGAAAATGCAGGACTATGCATTCCAATTAAGACATTTTAAAGACATACAATCAAACATCACTCAATTTTTAGTGCAAAGAATGGGTGTCAATGTTCAAGCTTTTTCAGAATTGTTTAAACCCTCTCTGATTCTGCAGGGACTGTCAAGCAAAGCTAAATACTAAGGGTACGCCAGTTTTGACATTTTTAAAGGTGAATAGGTAGACCTTTACACTACAGATAGCTCTGTCTGAGACTCTCACCTCTGTTACTGCAGATTGCAGTGTCAGTTCTGACAGCAGTTTTGGTGATGGGTGAGTGATGACAACTGATGATGAGGTGCTGTAGCTGTGATGGAAATTCAGCTGAGTCCTGTAACACTAACATATGACTCAAGTAATTCGAATGTCTTATACTTATGTACTATGACTAACAAAAAATATATCTCTGACTCAGGTTTGTGAAGTATGTGCTAGGTGAGCTTGATATTTTAAATTCCCTTTTTCCCCTGACAAGTATCAAACTAAATACTTTTCCCAATATTAAGAAAGCTAACACAGCAAATGAGTAAGCACAACACTTTTCAAGTATTTTTTCCTCTCCTTAATGCTAAATTACATTACAAAGGGGTTTTCTGCTCCTTTACATTTTTCTGGCTATCGGTCCAGAACAGAAAATGATAGAAGCTTTGGGCCTGACCCTGCCTCAGTATAAATCACCAGAATCCCATTGTCTCCATTAGCACTATGCTGATTTACGGGGCTGATGATTAGACTCTTCTTCCTAGAAGAAAGGAGAACTAGCACAGCATTGTAGAATGTTAGAGGGAGAGTTTAAAGCAGAAGGACTCGTCACTTTGAATTTACTTTGAACTAAAGTTTTCTTCTATCTAATAATAGCTAATTCTCTTACGGAGTTTACTATGTGTGTTTCAGCCATGCACTTGAAGTCTCCTACATGGAAATTATCCTCATAAATACCTGATGTTCCTGATCAGACAATGCAGAGAAAATGAGCAGCAAGAGGTAAGAATTTAGCTAGATTTTGTTCTGAAGCTTTAGCAAAACTCTATGAAACAGAATGATTTTTCATAGTCATTTAATGTGGGGTATAATGAGCAAATGGGATTGATAAATAGGAAAAAATAGGTTTTGTTTTTCTTTTTTTAATATGAATCCTACTTTCTAGATATAAGTTTACTTTTTATAATTTATTTTTTTTCCCAAGGCACCTTTCTGCTGATTTGTTCTTTCAATTGAATAGCAACTAAAATTTGTAACTTCAATATGGTTCTTTTTGCCTGGCTACTGTATCTTGCTCCTTCCGATTGGTTGTTGTAGTACTCTTCAGATTTAATCCTTTTCTTTACTTTGTTGATATACATCTGAAGAATTTATAGCATTGTAGTTACCATTTGAATTATTTTTCTAGAACATTCATATATAAACAAGCAAAAATTGCTTAATGATAGCTTTTAACTATACTAAACATTGGATTCCAGCTATATCAATTACTGGTCCTTGTAAAAAACCTTGCAAAACAAGAGAAAAAAATCATGGGGTTATCTGTTTTCTTCCACTCTACATAACTGAAAGGTTTAAGTGGATTGCATAACTGAAGGATTACATATCAGTCAATATCACATGATTCTGTCTTGAATGTTCATCTCTAGAAATTTCTAGGTAGTATCAAAAAAAACCCCAAAACCTTTCCATCCTAACAATAAAAGCAATTTTGTCATACTAGCATGGTTTGTTTCTTAGCCTGGAAGACACTAAAAATAAAGATAACCTGTTGGATTAGCTAGGAACAGATAGCAAAGAACAAAACAAGCCATCTAATATTTCTAGGAATGTGACTTGACTTCAATCTACTGTCTGGTGCAAAAAACTTACAGCAAGATACTGTGATAATAGGAAAGGCTGGGGTGGGGGAAGAGAACAGGGGGGACACACACTTGAAAAAGTGTTAAAACTAAGCATCTTCACTATTAGGAAGACCCCACAGACTTGGTGGCTGACACTGGGTAATTATGAAACCCAAGGTCCAAGTCAAGACTTCAGTCTAAGTGGAACTGAAATGGTGGGAAGTTCTGCTCAGGGTCTGGATTGTAGTGCAAAGCTCAGTTCAACTGTTGCTCAGTAAACTTACAGATGGTCCGCTGGGATTCAGGGATGTTTCAGCACTTCTGTCTATATTTCCTATTACCATATATGAACTGTGCAAAGAGCAGGCAGCCTTCTAAAACAGAGGGAGGGTGGAGGTTGTCTAATGTTTCTGATAAAATTTTATGCGTCTTTTACATGCACCATTTTAAATAGTAATATAACCCCATAGAAAGAAAAAGATCTTTTTTGTACAGTGCCCATTGATTATTCTTGCAAATTTCATCTGAGGAAAATTCATGTAATAAGAAAAAAAGAGCGATCAGCCTTAAAACTAAATTAAGCAGAAACCATTTGTTCCTTAATCATAGCTATTTGTTCTGCATAAAATGTCATATCTCCAGCAAGACACTAGGGCAATTTTTTATGAAAGCAAAACACAAAATATATTCTTGTTTAATATTTTCTGGCTCTAACCCAGCTTGTGGCTGCATATATTATCTAGATATGTCACTCTGTTTACCATATTGAAAAAGAAAAAGCAGGTAAATTAATCACACTGGATTTGAACTGTATGCAGTCTGAGCTATTTCTTTACAGCCCAGCACTCAAATGTGCTTAGGTGAGACTTTTGATTCACTGCTGGCTAGAAATGGGGTTGTGCGAGTTTTAGGCTTCTTTACTGCTCTCCAAAATATATATCAAGACAATTCTTCTGTATGAAGTGATTTACTACGTAGTTCATTTCTGCATTTTGCTGAGAACAGCACCTGAGAAAACTTCCATCTCCTGTTGATAGCAGAGAGGCTACACTTTGTACTGATGAAAGGGTTGGGGTGCTCCACTGGTCCGTTGCTCAGCCCGGACATTCTCAGACCTGCTTATACTGCAAAATGCGGAACCATGTAGAAATAACTCAGCAAATAACCACTGGAGCTAGCGAGTCCAGGCAACAGCGCAGTGAGTAGTATTTTGGTCCCTATAGCAGCGTATCTGCCTCAATCTCTGCTTCAGTGTACATTATCTGATGAGGTGTAAAGCTTTCCTGAAACAGCTACGGTGCTCCTGCTTCTGGAGCAGGCATGGCCTCAGCTTTCTTAAAGTTTCTGGTCTCTGTTGCATGGTGTAAAAGTGCCCAAATGTTAGCCCTTATTTTATTATAATGCAGACAATGCCATGAGTGCTCTATATATTAGTAAATAATCTGCCTTTTTTATATATATATGTATATGTATGTATGTATGTATGTATGTCATTACACATGGAATGTAATAAGCAATATAGAAAAAGACTTTCAAATAGCTAAATAGACCTTAATGTTGTCCATGAAAATGTTTCCTTTTTAATGTCATGTAAATATTTACATTCCAAATCAGTTTTATTCATAAATACTTACAACTTCACCTTTTACGAAAGCATTAGAAGTTCATCTGTGCTTATTTTATCCCATGTGGCATCACATACAGTAGATCTGTGAATCAGCTGGGTTTTTCCCAGTTTTCTCATTAATAAAGATCACATTTCAAAAAAATCCAGACCTATTCTAGTCCTCAGAGTTGCAGAGACAAGTGGCCTTGGCATAAGGTAAAAGTAATCATTACTGATAACAGTAATAAATGTAACTAAAAGAGTGAGGAGATTCACGTCTGAAGTTTCTGGAGGAAGGGTGATAGTGAAGAAATATGCCTTCTGGAGCCCATTTTCCCTGCTACTGATATTCTTCATTGGGAGAGGATGGCTGTGTGCTACTTGCTCTGCCTGTGAACTGACATTTGTAATAGCATCCTGTGCCAGGGTGGCCCCGGCTGGCAGCCAAGCATCCAACCAGCCGCCCACTGCCCCCAATGTCCAGCCTGATGGAAGAGAAAATAGGAAGAGTAAAAGTAAGAAAACTTGTGAGTTGAAATAAAGGCAGGGAAATTGTTTGGCAGTGACAAAATAGACTTGATCTTGGGAATTTCATTTAATTTATTGACAATTAGCATAAATATTTAATTACTGATTAGAGTATTGGGAGGAAAAAAAACCGAACCCCAAAACATTTAAAACACTTATTGCCTTACCGAGGCTCAGCTTCACTCTAAGCACTTCTCCTCCCTTTTTATTATTGACACAGATTGGAACAAGCTGTGTCTGGCACAGGGCAGACCCTGACCTTTTCCCATGGATGCCACCCCTGCAGATGCCACCACCTACCCACCGCTACCAAAACCTTGCTGCCCACACTCAGTACACATCCTGAGCTCTACCTGCTGTTATTGAGAATTTGAGAATTATTGTCAAAAGTGCTTTACAATTATTACTTTATTAATCTTTGTTTGTTTGTTTGTTTTCCCCCAGCTTAGCCATCCATTTTTATGCTGTCATTGGGATGGACCATTACTTATAAAATGGTATTTTATAGTCTGGTTTTAGTAAATAGAGGCCATATGACAATTAAAAGAAGAAGAAAGCTTTGTGATTTGTAGGATTATATTGTTTCTCTCCCGCTCTCTATTTCTTTTTTCTTGTCTATCTCTCTTCTCACAGCTGATTTTTAGATTTCTTGTCTCCAAAAGGCAACAGTCTTCCAAGCTTGACATGACACTAGCAGTTTCCTTCTCTTGTACTTTATAACCGTTTCTAGTTGGCTCAGGAAAATAGAAGCTTCACCCTAGCTTGCACTAGTATTTATTCTGAAGGTACAGCATTAATGATACTATACTGCAGTCTATTTGGGCTACATGTGGAAAATTATCTTGCTACTTATACTACATTTAAAGAATGACCACTGGTAACAGTGGATTTGAAATATTGTATTTAGTCTGCTGCCACGTTTAAATTGTTTGCAGTCATTGAGGGTTTTCCACAAGAATGACCCTAGTTCTAATCAGACTTGCACACTTATATAACAAGAATCTAGAGCTCAGTGTTTCACCCACAATCTAATGTAACTCACTTTTCTATATTTGTATATATATACTGTATATGCTTGTGTGTATATATATAGTTTCTGTATGTTTATATCTGTATTTGTGTGCAATGGGAACTAAAATGTAAAAGACATTATATTTTCGGTGCTGTGTTTGATCTGTGCTGAAGTATTAAATTATCTTTGTGTTTTCCAGAGGTTAATATTTCTTAGAGTGTTTGAACCTATAATAAGACATCCATATGCAAGTGACAAAGCTAATTGTGTGTATTTAATTTCTAATTTAGTCTTTTCAGTAACAGCTAGTTGATTAAAAAGTCTACTAATAGAATTTAAATATAAATGTGGCAAAAGTAATTCCTATATCTAATGTTCCTATGTAAATACCAATCACTAATCCTTAAACAGTTTTAGCTTAATCAAATTGCTTGTAGATTGATTTTGGATTATTCATTTCACCCCAAGCATGCTCTTTGATTTTTATTCTAAATCATGTTATTGAATCCAAGTGATAGATTCCAAATATTTGACATAATTTTATTTAAATGTTGTTGAACTGCAAATGAATCCATTAGCTTTTCCCAACTAACTAAACCGAATGTTGCTTTCAAAACTGAAACAGTAGAAGGCAGCCATTTAAATATAAATTATTTTTAAATGTAATTGAATTTCAGTATCACTCATCTACCCTGTGAATGGGGAGTGTGAAAAGCATTGCTATAGTGATTCTTAGAAACTGAACTGATGGTGTTTTCCAGTCTTTATTTTTGCTGACACTCCTGTTTGTAAGATCAAGTTCTCAGTTGCTTATGACTGCCAAACTTGAGTTCAAATTTGGGTTGAAATTTTCTCTGTTGTTGTCTGCCATAAGATGATTTTTAGGCAGGATTCATATAATTATTCAGATAGTTCTGAGAATGGAATCAGGAAAAAATATACTCCTTCGACTATAGTAAGAACAACTTATACAAGCTTTCACTATAAAACCTTCTTCTCCTTTTCTTTGAAGGAGGGATTGAAAATTTCACAATGCATTAGGGTTCTGAATTTTATTACTCCTGTCCAAACATTGAATCTTCAATAAATCTTATATGCCTGTTAAAGTTTGGTCAAATTAAAAAAATAATCCATCTGCACTGAGCATCATCCAATCTAATATGGCTCCTACACACAACTGTTCTGAACAGGCATTATATCCGTGAAGTAACTGTGTATGCACCAGTCCAAGGCAGAAAGAGCTGGGCAGAATTTACCATGTAAGTTGCTGTTTAGGTTTGCTGTGGGCTGCTTGAGACGTACACAAAGAAACTGGGAAAAAAAAAAAAAGAAAAAAAAATCAGCTGGCTTTTCTAAGAGATGCCATGCTAGGCTTGGATAGCTTGTGAAAGAAAACAAGTTTGGCTTTGCCACAGAAAGCACAAGGAAGACAGTACTACAGTGTTAGGATGGAAGTAATAGTAGACTGTCACAAAAGTTCAGTCTGATAAGGACTGGGATTGGCATATAAGGAGCAAAGCCCACGGGGAATTTGAATAGCAACAGCTGGTGGGGTGCATGAGATTTAATAAGAATCCAGGAAGAGAAGCTGTCCTGGGCTGGAAAGTAAAGTACCAGAAGGTGCCCAACACTAGTCAGTGGCAACTAAGTGCCCAAATTTTGTTCCTGAAGTGTAGCCCCAAGAATACCACCAGCATAGGTGGATGCCAGGATCCTGGCCTGGGTCCTTAGCTAGAAGCCCACATATTGACATTTCTGCATTACAGTAGTTGGAACTAGAGTTCTGGTAGAAAGCTGGGAATTACTTTATAGTTAGATTTTTAGTCAGTTGTAATTAATTTTACTAACCTGTCACAAAACATGTTCACAGACTTCAGCTTATTCAAACCTTAATTAATATTTTTTATGCTACAGTTAATTTTTCAAAGCTATCTACACTCTGCCTAACATAAGTAATTTTGGAAAAGTAAATTTGCATATCAGTCCTTTCTGAGTTTCCTACTAGCATTGGCACTTTCCACAAAACTCAGTATTATAACATGTGAATGCATCTTTTCTTTTTACCCTAAAATGGAAACAGCCTCACTTTTAGGAATTTCTATGAATGTATTGAGTTTTTGTGATAAATTGATAGAAGACTGCATAAATTAGAATTAAGGCATATGAAAAGCAGAGAGTTTGCTTAGGCATGTGACTTTAGCATAGGCTTTGCTCAAGTCTCATGATGTAAACTTTCACAGAGGACTTAGGACCCCGGGTCTGCCCTGAGACTCACAAAATCATGCAACTGTGAGAGAGTTCAGAAAAGATCAGCATGGATGTATGCATGCAAATATGCATCCAAAGAAACTTATCTGTTTGGACTGGAAAATAGCACACAAAGGAAATAGAGGTCCAGAAGAGTCATCCTAGACAACATGCTTTATCATTGCTTATTCTTTAACTGTTTCAAGCATTGGCTTTTTGCAATAATTAAATTTCAATCTATTTTTGTGCTTTCAAGGACGTGACTTATCTACAACTCATGATCCACAGTTTGTTAGGATATCAAAGGAGACCTTTGATGGTGGAGAATCCATGCAGTACAATCAGTTTTACCAGCAATAGTCCTGGCAGATGAGGGACAACATCAGTCACTCAGCCTTAATTATCACCAGGTGAGGTGAGGTGAGGTAAGGTAAGGTAAGGTAAGATGCGTATAATTTAGGATATTGTTGGTTAAGGAGAGGATAACAAATTCCTGGAGGCATAAGCAAGACTCCAAGACTGTGGTTTGAGTAAAAAGAGCAAATATGATTTTATGGCATCTAGGACCTTTTATGCGGCTGTGTGGGTGATTGGCTGTTGGCTGGGGTCAACCTGACACATGTCTTAATGCTGTATAAACTTACACCTCTGCATGGTGTTCATTGACTAATTTGGTAAAAATGAGACCATTGTGCCCACTTCTGCTTCAGATCATGTTTGTTCAGCTCTTCTACCGGAGAGATCTGGTATTGTTGATTATAGGACTTTGACCCAGTACAGAAGCTGATAATATTTTGGAGCAAAGGTTGCCCTTTCAACCAGGTAAAACAAGATTATGTTAACTTTGAGCAGACAGTAACTCCATGGTTAGGAGAGCAAACTGGAAGCTGCATGAGCCCGGAGAAAGTTACATAGGAAGTTAAGCTGAAGTTATTAGTTTGCAGTGGGGAAAGTATGATCTGTTTTAGAAATCTAAGCGAAGTCTGCACAGAGAATACATACTATAGCCGTGCATGTCCATGTTAAACTGGGTGAAGCGTCTGTAAAAGCTATTGTTGGCATTCTTGAAAAGGGAGGCACAGGAAAGGGTGTAACGACATCACTGTTGGTAACCTATGCCAGCATAACATATAGGAAGAGTATTTCTATGCACAGAAAATGTGTTGCAATGTTGAGTCCTACAGAGGTCAAGGGAAGATGAGGTACATGGAAGATACATTGGAGAGGAGACTAACACAGCCTTGGGATGCTCATGGAAACAGATGTTGTGTGTCCTGTTTTTGTAAATGATCTTTCAGCCACTGTAATCCAGCAAGAAGCCCACTGAATTCCTACCCTGCCCTGAGCTACCTTGCTGGGGAGACAATAGATACATGTGCTTTGTGGGTTGGGAACAGAGACCAGAATGCATTCACTGGTGGGTTATGTTTAAGATCATTGTATATTTTTTTATTTATAAACTCTGTTAACAGTACAAACAAGTATGTGGGAAACCAGGAAAAGTTATGTTTGCTAAAAATTTTAGGACCTATTAGGTTCAAGTGGATCACTGTCTAGTTAACCCTTCTCTAAAATTCAGAGTTTTTCCACGTACTCAAATGAAAATCAGAATGCTGGGGGGAGAAATATTTTTCCAACCTTTGAAAACATCAAAGACATTATTTTCTGCCTGATCTTTGAATACGAAAGTCCCAGTGAGAACTGCAAATGAAAGAAAATAAGTCAGCAAACATTGGGACTAGCACTGGGGAAGCTAGATTTGGACGATGAAATGGAATGACAGCTACAGATGGTTACTGATATATTTGAATCCCACCATGTAAGAGAATCAAGATCATGGGACCCTAAACAGACCTCGAAGGAAATAAAGCAGGCCAGGAAAAGGGAATGACCGCACTTTATTTAGTTCCCTTAAAGTCCGTGGATTTAAAACAGACACTGAACAATTTATAGCAGCTAAAGGCCACTGTACCAAGAAGCTTGATACTGGATCCTCATTGCTGGATTTGCTTCTTTTTCTCTTCCATAAAACACAGGTTACTACTTCCTCTGTGCTGCATAAGAAAGAAGTAGCTAAAACACCTCTATCATTTTTCTTAAAAGGGCCTGAAAACAGAGTGGCCTGTCTTCGTATACTGTCACTTGAAGTACTCTGAAAATAGATAGCTATCTTTTGATTAGATCCAGGAGAATTATTTGCAGCAAACAAATCTGTTCATAAATACAGAGCTTTCTACTGTTCATGAATTGTAAGCAAATGATTACTTCTTCCCAGAATATTTTCATTCCTTGGAATTATTCAACAGCTATTTTATATGAATATATTTCAACCTATAGATTACTGAGAAATTGTTTGCTAAGAGTATTGCTTTAAGTATTTTACATTTACAATTTTAAACCCAAGGTGTTAGATTAGATACATACATCAGTGTTAAAATTATGTTTAATAATTTTAAGGGTGTAGATCTCAGAATCAGGTTCCTGTGTAACTTTAAAAATAACTCTGACTTTAGGTATAGTCTAACACAGAACATTGGAGAAGAGGAAGACTTTCATATTGTGTTTTTTATAAGGATGAAGTATGCTTTTCTTTGCTGACGGGGTTTCTCACTGCACTGGTGGCAGAATAAATTCAGTAATATAGTGAGAGTCCATGATACACTACCAAAATACACTGTTTCCAAGGAGAAAATAAGTGACTGTTTTTCCTGCTAGATGGAGTTTGTTAGACCGTGAATTTCAATTAGAGATAAAAGCTAAAATTATATTCAGATGTAACCAATTAACTGTTTGTAGTTATTTAATTTTTTGAGGAAAAGAGAAAAACAGTTTTACTTATTTAATGACCTTGATAAATTTACCTTTTATTTGTCAAAATGTAAGCTTTGTTCAGTAATGTGTATGGAAACAATCTTTCTAGTTCTTAGATATAGATTCAGTTTGCATTAGTTTGGTTATCCGTCCTGAGTTCAGCTACATGAATAGCAGTCATTAGTGCGCAGAAAATGCGCAATTAATAGTTTTACAAAGTGAAAGTCAAGGTCTGTGAAAACAAGCAAAAGTAACCATTTCTTATTTTCATTTGGGAAAAGGAAAGACACCAAAATCACTCCCGTATGTCATTGATGGCTGAACATTTTGACTATTCTGCCCACCATTTATATTTCTGGAAACAGTTGTAGACAAGCTCTTGCCTAGGAGCACAGTGTTGACAAACTAATTCTTGGCTATCTGACCCCAGGGTACAATGTCAATCTCTGCAAATAAGTTGTCCAAATATCAATGAAACCTGGGCTTTGGCCTGGTGAGTCTCCTGAGCTGTGGTTGCTGGATCCTGGCTTTGGCCCTGGACCGATCTCAACTGTCTGAGCTCCCTGATGGTGATGCAGAAGTTGCTGGGGTAATGTCGGAGCTGAGAAATGAAGGGAGAGAGGGGGAAAGGGAGAAAGCCACCCCTTCTACCTTCTCCTCCTGCTCACGCTCACACCTGCATGTGGTGCTATCCACACATGTATGCCAAACACCTTGGAGACAGTTTCTAAACTGCCAAAATTTGTCTCTTTTTGGCCCTGACGTAACCAATATGGTGTCTTGGGGCCCATGCTGCCCATTTCAGCTCAGGCCGGGGCAGATTCTCCTGCCCTGAGCTATGTTGTCATTGCCTGGGGCTCAGCTGTCTCCTGGAGGGACCACCACTCACCCCAGCTCTCACTGCCTGGCTCAGGCTCTGTGGTATGGCATCCTGTGGATGAGGACACAGCTCGTGCCCAGACCACCTGGGATCCTGGCCAAGCTTCCCCCATGCATGTGCCCTGCTGGCCCTGCACCCTGACGTAGACTACCAAAAAGGAGGTGACTAGTCCTGCCTTGCTGAGTTCAGGCTCCTGTGGCCCCTGAGGGATTCCAAGTCCTGAGTCAGGATATTAAAAATCTGTGAGTCAAATTGTGCTGAAACTGTGGCTCTGGCTTGGATGTACCATGCAACATGAACCCACCTGATGGCAAGAGTCTAATCGGGCTAGTATGTCCCTGAAGAGGAGCTGGCATAGGGGGTTGCGTTGATGACAAGGGTCTACCTGCAGCTCCGGGGATCTTCCAGCTCTGGCTGAGTGTTTGAATCACTAACCTTCATTAATGAAGCTCCATCACCTCCAACCCCACTTTACATGGACATGGTGCCTGCAGTGCCTGCAGTTACAGTATGTGAAAAGCCTCAGCATCCCCCAAGAGTCAGTATGCGTCCTCAAGGAGGCATATCATGAGGAATGCTGTCCTTCTGGAGTAAAACTGGATTTCAAGGATGAACTCAATGCTTTGCCCCATCAAGAATGGATATGTGCAAAGACACTAGCTAGTCACCTGAATTTTAAATTTAAAAAATAAAGCATGTGTGGAATTTAAAAAGCAGCTGATCTGAGGTTTTCATGGTTATAACTGGATTCCCTTAACCTTTATCGCTCTAGATAGCCCTCAGTGCATCCCTAAAACACAATCAGTCTGGTTCTTGGTAAACAAAGTGTACCATAGCAAAAAGAGTTGTTATGCAACTTGGCATAACACATCTAGTGACTATTGGTTTCCAACTAGCACGTTCAGGCAGGTAGTGGGAGGAATCTGTCTGTCTGAATGAGCAGCTGAACAGCACCTTTTTTTTTTAATATTTAGTTGAATTCAGGGAAAAGTCCTCTGTCGAGCTTGCATACGGTGATTAAAGCGAATATTAAAACAACAACTAAAGAGTCATTCTTATCCATGGCTGTTCTGTCAGCAAGATATCTGTTCCAAGAGCAAGGCTTTAAAAAAAGCAATGAAAGCTCCTTGGTAGTCTCTGCTATTTTTAAAAGTGGAAGTCATGGAGCGTATTTTATGTCTTGCTGTAAGAATACAGGCATGAAGTGTCATGGGTATGTTGTCAGGAAATGATAAGGGTTCAGTTGTGAAGAGAAGGTCTTTGGCTCTTTGCAGATTGTGTGGGCTCAGGCTTCCATGTTGACCATTTAAAGAGTGACACTAAAAACTGTGAAAAGAGAAGGAACTTGCATTTTTCTGCTTTTTGTAACATGGAAAGATGTGTGGGTGAAGCAGAGAAGAGCGCAACAGAGCCTCCACCATCTGAATGCACTTCAAGAGGAGAAAAAAAAAAAAAGTGGTTGTGAACAGAGGCAGCAAGTTAGGGGTATCGAAAGGTAGGTAATCGAAACAGATTAATATACTATAGGAAAATAAAAATTAATATACTATAGGAAAAAGCACATCTGGGAAGAAAAAGGTAAATTTGGAGCTCAGAGCAAAATATACTTCACACGCAGAAGGAACAGGAATAGAGGGAACTAGAGGAAAATTTAGGCAGATAATTTTGTAAACTACTCTCTGCTCTGATAGGAACATCAAGTGGGCATAGGTAAGAGATGAACTATAACCCAAATTACTTTCTGGACAGATTTACAGATGAGTAACAGAAGTGAAGGGTAGTATTATAGCCATACTCAGAAAAGACACAGTTGCTTTCTAGCACCAAGGTCATGGTGCTAATTTTCTATGGCTGCGCAGACAATGAGCGCATTAGGTAGGATCACGTGCTTTTGGCTTCTTTTCTCTTTCTGATTATGCCCGGGATAAGGCAAACATAATTTGCAGGGTAAATATTTTTAATGAGACTTTTAAAATCCTTCACTTAGTGCTTTCCAATGTTACATAAGAGGACTGATCACATCTAGACAGGTAAAATAACCCAAACCATGGATGTGCAGATATGGTCTGGTAATGGTTATATGACACAAAGAAAATAAAAACTTACCTTCCTTGAATCACTCCATCCAAACATATCTGTCTATAAGCAGTTATTAATTTTTCCTTGATTTTGCAAAATAATAATGCAATGTAACAGTTGATCTGTGACTATGTTGCTGAATATACTGGCTAGCTCCTAAGACAAAAAGTAAAAAAGGAGTGGGTGATTGACCTAACAAAAACCAAAGATATTCAAGAGGTTTCTAGAGATACAGTTCATTCTTATATGTACAGATTTTCTTGAGGCAGGCATATACTTTCATCAAGGCACTGTTTCATAATTAGAAGTGACGACCAGCCCAGGGACTCTCACCAGAAAATTCAGGGGCTGGAGAACAGCAGAGAACATTGTAAAAATTCCCCAGACAGGCAGCGCTTGCAGTTTTGTGCAGACCTACTTTTGCATTTGTTCATCAAGGTTTTGGAACAACATATGTACAGCAATTTGATCAGTGAAGGCTTGCTGGTAGTGTTTGATATGCTGGCTCTACTTCATCTGCAAAAGAAATATCACTGTAACCATCTCACTACAGCATGGCTTTTCATATTTGTGGTAACAAGTATTAAGTCTTTTCACAGTTACTTCCCATAATTGCATGCAATAAGCATTGCTCTTTTCTACTCCAGGATACACAGAGCAATATTCTCAAATGGGGGTGCCAGTATCTATATGCTGAAACTGTGGCACAAAGGCCTGATTCACCACAGGGCTAAACATTCACATTAGTGTGACTAGTCAGGTCCCAGCTGCTGCTTCTGTGTTTGGAGTTTTCCACAAAGGAGATGTCGTCTTCCCAGCAAGTCTTTCCCATCACGTTGAGATAGAAGTGTCCAGATTGAGCAAAGCTCACCTGTCTATAATCTTGAATGCACTTCTCCACCATGTGTAGCTTGTGTCCTAGAAATCATTTACAAACTGACACCCCTAAGAAGAAATCTATTTTCAATTGGTGTGCCACAGTAGAGCAAAAACCACGTGTATTAAGTAGTGTATGGCAAAAGAAGAGAGGAAGAAAATCAGACGGGTTTTCATTGGGGGTGACCGTGCCCAGTTTCAGTGTTTCTTCATCTTTCAGCAGTCTCACATAAAGCTGAAGGCATTTGTTTTTTCCAAAGGAGATGGAAGAAAAGCTGTGTATATTCTCACCCATGTGAGAATGGGTCAGCAGCTGTTGGAGGAACAAATGGAAGACCTTCACTACTGACTTCAACATTCACAGAAATACATATTTCTTCCTGGATCAGCAGTAGATGAATGGACAGATGTATATAGACTATCACAAAAAATTATTATATTTTTCCCATAGGATTATGTGCTATACTTTTATACAGAGAAGTTTACAGAAATTGAAATACTACATATTACTATAAAACCCTCTATGAAATCACTTAGTGTCTTGTTAGCCACTTTTAAACTGAGTTAAAATTAATACAGGTGTTTTTAACAACATGAGCAAATAGAATTTTCTCTCGCCTGACCAATTTTTAAATCGATTTGCACAGGATTTAAATATCAGATAACTTTGGTTTTGTTCATATGAAACATCACAGCAGCTTTACTCTGAAGAACTGACACAGACATACAAAGTCTATACTTGCATAAACAGAAGTGCATTAGTAAAATATGCATGTGACTGATGTATCAGTATCCTGTAGCATTTATACCATCTACATATAAAACTACGTAAGAGTATTCCTGACCCATTAAAGGAACAGTTATGTAAAGTTCCTTTTTTAATTTGCTAATTGCTGATTTCTAAAATGCTTTCCTGTAAGACTAATTCTGCCTCCAGGCCTAATCACCTACATTTCTGATGTTTTCTCTGGATGAAAAATAAGAGGAGAAACCAGCAGTGTTCATACCATAGGAATGCGGAAATAATCCTGCTGTATTATATAGGAGAAAAATAGATCTAATAACCTTCCTGATGTCTTCCAATATATTTGTGCTCCTAAATGCCTGCTGTATCAAGTATATTTTGTGTTTGTTTATATTAGGGGTTTTAGAAAATAGAGCTATGAGAGACTTGTGCATTGGGACTATATTAGTTTTGCTAATTCATGTAATTTTAAAACTGATTTCACTCATAATTCTTAATCCATTGTTAGCAGTCAATCAGCTCTTACACTAAGTGGAACATTTTGGCTCATCCAGGGAGTTGAAGGTTGCCTAAAATATGGTATTGATTTATTGAAATGCAGTTTTCATTGTAGAATGCACACAGTGGGAAGATATGCAGCTCTATGAATATTGGATGACAACAGCATAGGAAGACAACATGTGAATATTGTATAAAAAAATTATTGTAAGATGCAAGGAGAAGAAAAACAAAACCTTTTTATGAGGAGAGGAGGCTAAACAATGTTTCCTTGGCCAATTTACCTTTTAGTGAGCTTTCTGGGATTTGTCTGTGCATACTGGACACATAGGAATTGAAGGGATTACAGCTAGAAGAACCAGTGCTGATGAAATAAGAACTGGCCTGAACTTTAAAATTCAAAACAGACTTCAACCAAAACACTTTAGATAACTGAGTGAAAAACATTTCTCATTATTTTTTTATCCTGGATGTTCTGATTTTAGTTGCAGTCAGAAGCAAAAGTATTATTATTGTGCAAGTTTATCAGTTGTTGTTTTTCTGAACTGAACCAGCAAGTTTCCCAGAAAAGCCCAAATGTCAATCTTTTAACACAATTTGCTACACAGAGTTTTTTGAACAAAGTGCCCTGTAGAAAGGTGACCTCTGTTTGGCCCTTAGAAGGATAGGAAGGCTGGACAAGGATAGTAGTGCTTTCTGCAGAAAAACAGAAAAAATCAGTTTTCTTACCCGATGGCAAGTCTTGTGCCTTAAAGAAGTTGCAATAGAAATATGGTCTTATTCAATCCTTTCTCATTTAGGACTCCATAAGGAGAACTAAACAATTTTTGGAGTAACAATCTTTCTCACTCTGTTGATCGATACTTATTCTTCAGTCTGTGAACTGCGTTCTGCTTTATTTTTCCTCCCTTGAGGAGGGACCATTATTAAAATGCTGCTTTTTTTCTTTTCTTTTTTTTCCCCTGTAGCTGGGAAGTAAAGGAAGGGGTGAACAAGAGGAGAAATAAAGAACCTGGTATTTCGTATGGAAGTAATAATGCACATACCTGGTCTAGCTACTGGTGTTCCTGGAAAGAAGTGTGGGGTTTTTTTCAATTTGCAAAATAACCCAGCAACACTTCATTAGTTATGAAGAAACTACTTAAGATGAGGCAACACTGGTACAATAGGAATCGTGAAGAATAAAGAACAGCTTATATGAGACATTAGGGTTACATTGACTTTGAATGAAGCTATTATTTTTTTAACATGCCAGTTTCATAGTGTGGCGTGAGTGCGAGCACTGTTGAGGGCGATGACATTTGCACCAAACAAGGAAAGCTCAGATCCATTCTCATGGAGCTGAGCAAGGGACAGTGAAATCACTGTTAGACCAACTAAACACTGTCAGTAAAGCATCATCTCAGTTCCCATAGTAGCTGCCTCAGCCCTTTGTGACTTTGGGCAAACTACTTAAAGAAAGGACTCCTTTATTCAGGTATGTGACAATCTGGATTTAACCCCAGAAACAAGGCAGTGTAGCTCACCCTGATCTCTGTATTGATGTGAGTAACCTTTCCTTCAGTATCTGATCTAGCTCAGGTACCTCTATTGTATGCTATAGGCTGTTATTTTAATGTGGGTCATATAAATGTTGAATAGAAAGGAACAATTGGATTCTTTATGCCACTTTAAAACTTCTTGTGTTTCAGCTTTTATAAAGACACATAATCACAATGGAGAAAAAATATGTATCTTCACCAGGTACTAATATTGTAGTCGATGAAAAGAAATTGGAAGTGTTTGATTCATTACTTACACTTTTAAGCACAGCCTTCCTATTTCTTGTTCTACTCAGGCACAGGCTATTTTTTAACTGAAATGTCGGATACAAAGCCCTAGTGTTCTCCCTGTTGAATCTAAGACAGTATAATACTATTCAGCACTCCCAGAATATTCGTTCTCGAAAGGATACGTCCATTTGTCATTTCAGAAACCACAATACGAGTGCTCCTTCTCCTTATCTGTAAAATCATTATTTGAAACACTGGATGCGTAAATAATGGTCTGGGGAAACTGCTGACACACAGTTGACACTCTGAAGCAATTAAATTTGTTATTATCAACATATTTGGAGAGCCAGCAGTTCCCTGTTAGACTTTTGCACTTCAGCATGGATTGTGTTACCAAATTAGCCTCCATATTTGAAAATAGAGGACAAAAAATAAGAATGTCAGGAAACAAATATGCAAACTTAGAACGATTTCACAATGACATGAATTATAGAGTTGAGGGATTCTGTCCTTTTGCTAATAATTATTTTGGGGGTGGGCAGCAGCAAGAACACTTCAGTACTGAACATCAGGTTGGAGCTCAATAGCAGCACAAACCCACTTGGCTGCTGGTTGTAATGGCTCCTGCCTTACATTGACTCTGGGGGCTCCCTCACCACTTGGAGCTGAATCAGTGCACTAATCCATCAAGTCAACCAGACAAAACAAAAGTTTGAGATATCTTGCCAGGCTGGAAGGAACTACACTGAAAAAAATGAACAGGAGAGCTGGTGCGAAGGACAGGATGGTTTTGCGCTGCACAGGGGAGATTGGGGCGTTGGTAACCAATAGTTAGACTGGTGTAGGCTGCTGTGGAGTCAGCCTGGCTGGATGGGAGAATGGCAGGTGGAGAACAAACTGACTGAAACATGCAGGTAAGAATTTAATGCTTACTATTTACTATGTCGTCTCTAGCTGGAGCTGACCACTCCACAAAATATTTTTTTTTTTTCTAAATACTGTGCATTAAAGTAACGTGTGTATACTTGCTACAGTAATATGCATACTGTAGATTACAGTCTCTTCTCCCTGGAGAAGAGAGGGCTTAGGGGGGGAGCTTATCACAGTATTGCTGTACTTAAAGGACCACTTCAAACAGGACTGAGGCTCTCTCTTCACAAGGAACCACATGGAGAAGACAAGTGGCAACAGGTAGACGTTGCAGTGGGAGTGGTTTCATCTGGATATAAGAAAATTTTTTTACGGTGAGAAAAATCATTCACAGGAACAACCTCCCCAGGGATGTGGCGGAGTCCCCATCACTGGACATTTTCAAGATGAGATTGGACAGGGAGCCAGGTAACCTTATCTAGGCTCTCTTTCTATGTAAGGTTGGACCAGATGATCTTTGGAGGTCCCTTCCAACCTGGGCTGTTCTATCATTCTATGGTTCTCTGATTATTTTAGTTTCTTAATATTTTTAAGTACAGAAAAACAGAAGTGAAGAAGTGAAGAAATGAAAGAATACTTATACATGTTTCAGCCTCTACACTTCTTACAGGCAGAGTCTGAACAATATATTTTTCATCTGGAATATTTGCCTATGGTAGGAGAACAGTTGCTCATTTTTAATGCACCTTTAGTGGGTACTTCCTGTGTTTATCTTTTTCAGATGCACGTTTGCAGCTTTTGGGATTTTTTTTTTCTCAAAGCCCCGGCTCCCAGATACTTCGGATTGCAGAAGAAACTTGGCTTTCACTTGAAAACTGTGACAGATAAAGCTCTAGCCTTGTGGTTTCTGCCAAGCAGACTGAAGTTTACCAGGAGAAGGGGAGATTGTAAATAATGCCCTGGATGACCCTTGCCTTGCTGGAGGGCTGACTTCATTGACTGCCTTATGCATCATCCACTTGCAGTCACATGGCACAAAAGTTTTTCCATTGCTATAGCATTTTCTACCCTTCTTTTAGCTCAAAAGCCTTAGGATATGCCTAGTGTTTTTCTTTCAAGCACAAAGAAGCTTTATCTAAAGCCGCTTCATGAATTCTAGATTTTAAAAAAGTGTAAACTATCTCCAAGTCTTTTATAAGACTTGGGCGTTTTTTTTCTCATTGCTCTGTATATTATATTGACAATATTATCACATTTTCTTCAGGGTTACAGTTATCTTAGCTGTTTATCTATAATTCTTTTCATATTAGCCAGCAACGCTAGAGAACTCCCCAATAGGCTGTTTCATGGAGGCTTCAAAAGTTTGACAACTGCTGTTAAAATTATTCTGAAGTTCCAGACCTACCCTTTCATCCTAATCATTTTCCCCCACAGGCCCTTTTGAAAAAAAATAAAAATCAAATTTAAAATGCAGCGCTCAGGATACCCACTGAGACTAAATGTCCTGTTTCCATAGTAAAAAGCTGTTAAAGTTTATTTATTTTTCTTTAAACTTATAGTAATGAAACTATGAAGCTACAAAGATAATTTACTCCCGCCTCCTTCCACACATTTCAATAGCTTTGGGGTAAATGCCACAATGAGTTTTAAAATGAAATTACCTTTCATTTTCAGAAAAGAATAACTTCTAGATATATCAGCCATCCAGCATTACCTTTTTTTTTTTAAAATTAAAATTGAATATGATAAGAAAGAGCAACAATGCCTAAAGAACAATACTGAAGACAAACAAATCATTGTGTCATTGGAAGACATGACACACAATGTCTGGTTTGTAAGGTGAGAAGTGCATTTTTGAACCTGAAATACCTGAGACCAACTGAAAATTATGACATAAATGGTAGAAATAATGAATGGTGACCATGCATTGAAGCTGTGTGACATTTTCCACTAAAAACCAGATTCTTATATAGATTTCTGAGTTACTCCAGCTTTTCCGGTGATGGCCACAAGCCTTTGGCATGGTTTTACTTTGTCACATGAAATTTCTTTCCATATGAGCTATGTAGCTATCCCCTCTGTTGTGTGTATTACTGATGTGCTGAGTGGTCAGGCTCCATATCAGACAGCCATAACCTTTTCTAGCGCAGCTTTCATGGCTGATAATTTTTTCTGCATTCACAGGGCAGGCAGAGTGGGCATCTGAGGTCTGCAAACTGACCCATCTCTTCTTCACGGTGAAGAATCACACATGGGACTGAGGTTGGAGAAAGGAGGTAGGAGAAAGGAGATCCTGAGGGCCTCCTTCACCACAGCCCTGCATGCGGCACTTCACCAGCGCTGGTGACTCTTGTGTCTGGCTGAGATGATCTGGGCCATACCCTCGCTAAGCCTGCAGACCCAAAAGGCCCATGCTGCCTTTCCTCTGAATCCAGTGCACAGTGTGAACACGGTCTCCTCTCTAAAATAACAGTCCTTCTGCTGCTAGTTAAAATAGCATGGCACACATGTCACTGCAGCTGTACATAATAGCTGTGCATTTGTATTCCTGTGAAAATAAAATCTAGAAAATGGCATAAGTCGTCTTCTTCCCTGCAGAAAATTAAAATAATGCCACAGCAATAACTGTGAGGAATGGCATTAAAAGAAAGTTGTGATAGGTCAAGTTCACATTCAAGCTGCTACTTGCAGTCAGTTACCATGCATCAGCTGAGCCACAGTAGCTACACAGCTCAAGGGAAATAGAGGGTAATGGCACTTAACGTGGCCTGTGACAAAAGACAGTTGAGCTAAGTCACATTACCATACATTTGCCATGGTGGAAGAACAAAAGACTCTCTGGCTTAGCTGACATCATAGCTTTTAACTGGTGGAAGTTTCAAGCTGTACTTAAATTATTATTTTTCATTAGCATGCAGTTGAAAGCGAATGCCAAGATTTTGCTTCCTATGTGCCCCTGCATACATTATAATTTACTGCTTAATTGTATAATTACATTACAGAAGGACTGGAGGGTGTTGGTTGATGAACAGCGTAACGTGAACTGGCAATGTGTACTTGCGGCTTGTATCCTTGGCTGCATCAAAAGAAGTGTGGCCAGCAGGCCGAGGGAGGTGATTCTGCCCCTCTACTCTGCTCTCATGAGACCCCATCTGGAGTACTGCGTTCAGCTCTGGGGTCCCCAACATAAGAAGGACATGGACCTGTTGGAATGGGTCCAGAGGAGGGCCATGAAGATGATCCGAGGGCTGGAGCACCTCTCCTGTGAAGACAGGCTGAGAGAGTTGGGGTTGTTCAGCCTGGAGAAGCGAAGGCTCTGGGGAGACCTTACTGCGGCCTGCCTGTACCTAAAGGAGGCCTACAGGAAAGGTGGGGAGGGACTCTTTACCAGGGAGTGTAATGATAGGACGAGGGGTAATGGTTTCAAACAGAAAGAGGGTAGGTTTAGATTAGATGTTAGGAAGAAATTCTTTACTGCGAGGGTGGTGAGGCACTGGAACAGGTTACCCAGAGAAGTTGTGGATGCCCCATCCCTGGAAGTGTTCAAGGCCAGGCTGGATGGGGCTCTAAGTAACCTGGTCTAGTGGGAGGTGTCCCTGCCCATGGCAGGGTGTTTGGAACTAGATGATCTTTAAGGTCCCTTCCAACCCAAACCATTCTATGATTCTATGTTTCTATGATATTACTTTTCAGGCTTGGTATCTCCCCTGTTTGAGCGCACAGGACAAGTCCATCGTGTAGAATGAGGACTTCAGACAGAGTAAAGGCTCCTGCTTCACAGCTGGGGAGATTTGCTGGCTTAGGAAGGTGCAAAAATACACACAGGTTGCTCTTCCAAGCAGCTCCAGGGTAATTTGCACTCTTGGAAGAGTGCAAGGACTGTCACTTGTGGGTGGTCCATGTCACAAGCTGTCTAAGGACTAAGCCTTAGTGGTGACAAAATGCAACAAGTTACTTCTACTTGTCAACATTGTAGAAGGACATAGAGAAATATTACAAGCAAACACTGCAGTCTCAAAATAAATTCTTCCATTCCCACTGCAATAAAACTAGTATTAAGTATTCATTTCTCAGCCTCCACTTCCCAGTTTGTTACAACATTAGAGGTTTTTTATTTGTCTTATTTCCAACACAAAGCCTATCATTAACTCCCAGTACTGGTGTGTCAGTAATACTCCAGGGGGAAAATATTTGTAAACTTAGGGAGCATATTTCAGAACATAAATGTTCCAACAGGAGGAAAGATAATGACTGCTCTGATGCAATACATAAAGTATATATGTATATATTACAGGCTGACTTTCATTATGATCTCTTGTTTTGCTTCACTTATCAGTTTTGAGAAACATAGTTTGTCTTGAGAGGCCAATTTTCATGTAGAGATGAAAACAGATTTCTGGGTTGTGTTATTGACTACCAGTGTACAGTAAATTACCAAGCTCTTTTATAAACAGAAAAGCTTTTGAAAATGTACAATATTCACTCTAATTAATGGTGGTTGCTATGGATAGTACTTTTTCTATTTTTTTTTTCTTTTCTATGAACTGCATTAGTTAAAAATAGGACACTTCAGATGCTGGAACTCCTGAGTCTTTTCTGAAAATCCTATATTTTTATCTATTTTCCATATTTTGTTCTCAGCAACATGAGAGACAGAACAGCAGGATTTAGGCTTGAAAACAATTTGAAAAAGAAATACTCTGGATTTTTCAAAGGATACTTTGGACTATAGGCACCCATATCTTATTTTGTTTTAATTTCATCCAGCTCTTTTAAAGTTGTAGCTTTAGGTGACAATCTCCTAAATCAACACCAGTTACTTAAGTCGTACTGTTGTTCTAATTTCAGTGAAAGATTTCACATCTAATAGTTTTCTAGAGTAGGAGAAAGTATTCATGAAGGATATTTTTTTTCATATCGTACAGATGTATTGGCGATACTTACACTTAAAACATCATTAAAGTCACTGGTTATTCACTGAAATTTTCTTAGATTACTTTAAGATGCTTTAACTCCTTACAGCTGGAGTTCTTGCATGACCCATGGTAGAAATCTTTGTGTGTATGTGTATGTGTGTGTGTGTAGATAGATTCAGAAACAGCCTTGAGCAAAGTTCTTTCTCAAAGTATGAGCAATGCTTAAAAACATATTTTGCTCCCATTTGGATAGGTTGTTACTTTGATTTTGTGCTTGTCAGAATTTGAAAGGCACTCAAAGAGGATACAGTATAAAATATTTAGTAGTTTGACTTTCAGATAGCTTCCTTATGTACCACCAGCAAACTTTTTTGAATGATAGATGTCACTGTCCTAATTCAATAAAGAAGCAAACAGAATATTCTTACAATGATCTTAATTAATGAACAGACTCTGGACATTCCCAGAATTGGAGTAGCACAACCACTACACATCAGATCGACTGTATCAGGAGGTTGCCTCAGAGAGCTTGCTTATTTTCTTCAGCTTTCCAGATATTAAAGTATCAGGACATTGGCAAATGCACAGCAATATCTTAGCACAAATAATTTCCCTTAGTAAATGTCCTATCTTAACATTGAAGTGGTATGTTTTCATATCCCAAGAGTATAAAAATACCCTACCTACCCAGAAAATTATTTTAAAATATTTGTTTATAACTCATCGATATGGTTTGAATAAAAAAAAAAGGGAATGCAAATAACCATATAAGTGGTAAGCAATGGGAAACAGAAATGAATAGGATCTAAGAAGGAAGGGAAATGGGAATTTTTAGACAGCCAACAAACTACTGCTATTATATTTTCTTAAGTAAAGAGAGAAGATGAAATATTATAAATACAAGGAGAAGAGGTAAGGACTGATTTTCATCTTACCCCTGACTTAAAGGTTTAAGGTAAACACTTACAGAGAATTTAACTGTGACCAGGTGAAATATCCCACTAATGCATTACTGAGACAAGCTATATGATTAGAATTAACACATACTTAAATAATCTGTTGAATCAAGCTTTAAGTCTTAAATACACAGTAATTTAATTTAATAGTCACATTCAATAGCAGAAAGCTTTGTTTGAAGACAACCTGGAGGAAAACTGGAAGACACGTTTCCTAATGGAAACCAGGCAAAATTATATGGATGCCGGAAGCATAGTTCTACTTTCTAATTAAGGCCCCTAATTACTCACACTGTTCTGTATAGTCATTTTCCTTTCCTTCCTATAGTGCTGGGAAGTCACAGGGGGACCTGCTCACATCCATCAGCTTGCTGCATTCACTTCTAAAATATGGCATGGCCTACAAAGACAGACAATTGTTTCTGGTTTCTAATCAGTATCACAATTGGAGATACTAGTTTTTTGCTCTTTTCTGATCCTGCTTCTGGCTTCAGACCATATTGCTAGAGTCAGTAATTGCTGCCAGAAAGCAATGCCAGGAGGTGTAAAAACAAGTATTCTGTAGATAGTGCAGGCATAGAATAGCTGCTTTTTCCAGGAAGATTAAGATTGTGGCTGTGCTGCAGCACTAAATAGAAAAGCGTCCCTTCTGATAAAGGGTTTAACAGAATTTAAAGGAGGAACTGCTCACTCAGCAAGGTGAAGAAGTGACAGAAAGGACCTCGAAGTAGTGAGCAGACCCAGCTAATTACAAGGACTGCAGCAAGAGGCAAGTCTTCATTCCTCTTCCATACATGTTTTACTCAGAGCTTGTAGGTAAGTACCTGATTTTGGTTGTTCTTGAAATTCGGAAGCCTCTTTTGCAGGTGACCACTTGCAGAACAATTTCAGAAAATAACACTGTTTCTTGTTTTGTCCAATTTGCCTTTGGGTCTTCTCAGAAAGGGAGTTAGAGGTAGGTGTTGAACCTGTGTTTTTAACTTCCCCTCTGGTTTTCTGTGGCTGTGGGTACGTACCCTGTGGAGTCCATTCTTCTGTGTCTTTGGTGCTAAGAATTATTTTTTTGACTCCCTTGAGGAATCAGGTGATAAAGGGCCTTCTTTTTAGGTTTTAAGTTGGACTTAAATGTAAGCTGAGCGTTGAGCTGCTTATCAGTAAGCACGTGGTACTCAAACCTGTGTGTATGCGGAGGCATAGCTGTAGCTAATGAGGAAAATGCAGAGCACTTGCTGTGTCTAAGTGCCTTCAGAACTAGTGAGCAGTCGTGTAAGGGCTTCTCAGTTTGCTTTGGAGTTATCTGTTATCAGTAGTTGAAGTCCCAGATTAGGGGCTTTCTGTCTTTTCTAGAATATTCTTCTGTTGGTTTTGTGTGGGATGTGCCTGATGCAACTTCCTACAACATGCTTAGCTAGCTGTAAGTCACCACTGCAACCTCAGAATGAGTTTGGGGGTGGTATAGGTGCTGGTGATTTGATTTTGTTGTAACTTTGTGAGCCCTGTGTGTCTCAGGGACACCTGCAAT
Organism: Stercorarius parasiticus; assembly: GCA_013396915.1. Taxonomy (NCBI): domain Eukaryota; kingdom Metazoa; phylum Chordata; class Aves; order Charadriiformes; family Stercorariidae; genus Stercorarius; species Stercorarius parasiticus. The sequence goes on along the minus strand of VWZL01002963.1, from coordinate 54,681 downwards.
TGTGCAACCTGAGTTAATTAACAATCCTTGGCAAGACAGCATCTCCAGAGACTGATCAGAAGATTATCAGGGCTGCACTTACGCAAGTACCTGGAGGGAACGTGTTGTGTGATGGCACGTTCTGTTCGTGGCTCTACAGAATGCCTGTATGCTCCTGTGTGCTGTGTTGACTGGCTTTTATGAGGTGGTAACAATGGAGGTGGGGTGGTGATTAGGGAGAAAGCGGTGGGATGGGAGGTGCCACAGCAGAGACCTAATGCTTTAAGGAAGAGATTCCAGATGTAGAAGAGGAACTCTTACTTGCATTGCTGTTACATGTCACGGGAAACTTTCGGAACAGCAAATTATTCAAGGCATGCTGTGGCCTTATTTTTTGTCATCACGTATCAACTAGGCATAAACCCTTTAATAACAACCATCTGGAGTTTGTGGTGTTGTGAGCAACAATATCTTTGCCTTATGTGCCCCAGTAAAGAGAAGCATAATTGCATATACTTTGAAGTGGAAATAGAACTGATGTATCTATACCATATAAAAGCTGATGGCATAGAGCAATGGTTGCATGCATGGACTGCATTGTGTCTCTGCCTGGAAAACAGCTGGCCTGGTGATTCCCATTTACGGGAGCATCTCCAGGAGAGAGAGCCTTATTCCTGGAAGGAGGGACAGTGGAGCATACAGATCCAATGCAGACAGTATCCAGCATTCTTTTTGGGTGAAAATAGTGATTAATTCAAGTCCTACTCTAACTTGAGTAATTTCTGGTTTAATATAATTACTGCATATCAGAGAAGGTGTGAGTGGATCACTTCCAGTATATCCCTGACAGAAGTCTACTGAGTTATATTTCCATAGCTGGCAATTGTTGTGCTAGTGTGCATATGAAAAGCTTGAGAAAATCTCTGCTTTTCTTTTGACTCTTAATTTCTTCCTCCCTTAGAAATTATGTATAACCTAGTTATGGCATCCATTTTGATGTCTCCTGCCAAAGACAACCTTCTGTCTTAGGAAATTGTGAAGAGGTTTTTTTGTTGTTGTTGCAGTTGCTGGTTTTTTTCTGAGATGTAATGAATGCTGATCAAAACTGATAGATAAAGTTACAGGATAACAAGAAGTTCAAACTGATAAAAACTTGTAAACTGTTATACATTATTTATCTTAGTGACTGCTACTGATGTTTTTTAATTAATGTCATTGACTAAAAGGTTCTATAAATGTTTCATTGTTGTCTTTATTAATGATAATTTGTATGTTAAAGTGAAGAGCTTTTTGTGTATCACCTCAATTAAATTTGTAAATCCACAAAAAGATTCAGCTCCAATTATTTTGTTTCAAATGGTTCTCCCATTCTGCACAGCATTTCATTTACAATCAGTGAACAGAAAATGTAGGTTATTTCCGTCCCACCTACTGCTTTTGAAATGGCACCTCACAAGAATTACTACTGGCATGCTATAATAGTAGATGCAACTGATTTTACTGGAGTAATGGGTTTTGGTGGTTTTGAAGTGATGAAACTGAATGATTCTCAGCTAGGTTTCGTCAGTATTTCTCTTTGGCAGGTCAATAATGCCACAGCAGGAGCAGCAGTAATGGCACACTGGACTTTCATGAGGTAACTTAATCGGTGATATATGTGATTACTGCCTCACTCCCAGGATGCCAAAAATAGCCATTCATGTTTGTTCTGGAGAGAGATGGTGGGTGGTCTGCTCCAGATGGGCAGTTCTCACTTCCTGTGTTAGAAACCTGGAAGCCTGTACCTAAAGGGAGCCTACAGGAAAGATGGGGAGGGAATCTTTACCAGGGAGTGTAGCAATAGAATGAGGTGTAACAGTTTAAAACTGAAAGAGGGGAGATTTAGATGAGATATTAGGAAGAAATTCTTCACTGTGAAGGTGGTGAGACACTGGAACAGGTTGCCCAGAGAAGTTGTGGATGCCCCATCCCTGGAAGTGTTCAAGGCCAGGTTGGATGGGGCTTTGAGCAGCCTGGTCTCGTGGGAGGTGTCCCTGCCCATGGCAGGGTGTTTGGAACTAGATGATCTTTAAGGTCCCTTCCAACACAAACCATTCTATGATACTATTATTGTTAAAACTTTGTGCTGTTTAATGCCACTTAATGCAGCAATGGGAGGAAAATAACTTACTAGATTTCACTGTTGAAGCACAACTAGAAATATTCCATTTTCAAGAGAGTTGTCTTTGAACTTTGGAAACTAATATATAACAAAATACAGAAGGTAAGTAGAAGTGCTCAAAGGTCCTTTTTTCTTTTCCAAGCAGTGATTCCATGTCCAGACTATCAAACTGTGTCTCCTGTCTGCTTCAAAACCAACAAAATACCTGTTTTATGTTCTAGCAATCTCTGAATTTGCATGTGACACTCATTGGAAAGGGTAATATGCAATTGGCTCATGAATAATTTTTTTTTTTTTAAGAAAAAAAAGACATTCAGCTGCTACAGTAAGAGACTAAAGATGACATAATTGTGTATTAATACCTGCATTGTAAATTCAGCCACTCACTAGTGAATACTTTGTAGATAAATGTAGTAAGAAAAATTAGGAATGCTTGAAATAAGATCCATTTTACCTCAGTTTTGAAGCCCTAACTAATGGGACCAGTTCTCACAGAATAAACCTGGAGTCACTGTAGCATTCTGTGTGAAGGTTGGGTAGCCCATAAACCTTGGTTTGAGGTCTATCTGAGGCTACAGCATCCCAGCTGGCCCCAGCTTGCTTGGAGGTGCCCCCTGCCTGCATAGCCTGCAGTTGAGACACAATCAAGAGTCTGCTCCCTGGGAATATAATTGGACTGAAGTGCAGTTACACACTGTGCAGATTAATCTTTCATGATGGCTGCCGAAGCACAGGACAAAGTGCTTGCTTCATTGATTTGACACAGGACATACTATTCTCATCACTGTATGACGCGTTCTATGAAATAAAGGATGGATGATTTGTCCTGGCAGGAGGGAGATGTTCACGAAGTGACTTTCTTCCAGCCCCCTGCCTCATCTCTGCTTTTGAACTGAGTCTTCTCAGTGGCAACTGCATCACAAAAGTTGCTGCTAATAGAAGATTAAAGACAGAAGGTCCCCTTTCTGCTGTATAAGTGGGTCCTGTATTTTATCTGTACACAATATTTGGTATATGCGGAATGGCTTCTCAAGTTGAAGTTGAATTTGGGAAACCATATTTTCCACTGCACTCTGAATGCTGCTTTTGCCATTCTATTTCTTTAAATCTGCTGCTTCCCAGAAGTCCATTCCAACTATACTTGAACAGATGTTTCTTTGTGCCCTATATAGTCATTTTCACCAGTGTAAAACTGCTGATTTTGACAGTATTGGTAAATAATAGGGGAGGGGGAGAAAAATACTCTTGTCAGGGAAAACTTAGCAAAAAAGGCATTTTCTCTGAGTTAATTGATAAAAGTCAGCAGGAGATTGTATTTTTTGAAAATCTACATCTGTGTTTTTCTTGTATTTTTTCATTATGAGTCTCTTTTTAAAAGTTTTTATGGAAAATGTTTAGATCTTTTTACATACACAGAACTGGAAAATACAAGATCTACACAAATATAACAAATTGCAAAGTAATCACAGAGGCTACCTTTAGCTTAATGAACTAATCTTCTGTGTATTCAGTAAGGAAGGAGTCAGAAAGAGGAAGTATGTGTTGAGGATGGTAAGTTATATTTGTGTTACATTTTCTTTTTTGAGTTCATCTAGACTAAAAACATCAAACAAAAAAACCCCAAACAAAACAAAAATCCCAATAAACCAAACCCTGAACGGCCTTCTCTGTGGACTGTAGGGAAGCCAGAAAAACTTTGAGAGTCCTTGTCATATTGCCTATTGCAAGACCAAATGAGTATGAAAGTAGTTATGATGCTGACTGTAAATTCACTTTCACAGGCATGACTGAACTTGAATATATGTTAGTGTGAAGAGTGTTTCAAGGGAAGCTTGGTCTCTGCAACATTACCCACTTGTTACCCTTGAGTCTTCACTAAAAATATGAAATAAAATGATTGAATACTTTTCCGTTGAAAGATGTTTAAAATGGGGTTTGTAACTGTCATGTTGAGATTTCTTATTGTACATGACTGATTTGAGATTTAATAATATTTCCAACGGCATAGCCAACAGGGAAGTAAAAAATGGCTTTGCGCATGAACTGAAAAATTGTTTTTTGCTTCAAAGTGCTAAGTGTCTCTGTAATTGTATCAAATTGAAATACTGCTGCAGCTACAGTAAGATTGTGTAATGAAGCACAACTGATTATGCTATAGTTTTCCTAATATTAACATTATTATTCAAATGCAAATACTTGTGTATCTTGTGGGGTATGTAGTAATGAAACTAATTTCTTTTATCTTCTGAGTGCTGTGTCTTTTAATTCAACATTTGGTATTAGATCATATTTTCAGATACCAGAGAGAAAAGTGCCTGCTTTAAAGTAATAGATTTTAAGGTCAGAAAGGGACCACAGACTATTAACCAGGAGCTCCTGCGTTCAAGCACAGCGGCTCAAAGAGAGGAATTATTTTCAATAGCTGGTCCTTACAGATACAATCTAACAGAGAATTAAATAACTTCCTCAGTTTTCATGCTAATTGCCTATGCATCCAATTTTTCTAATTTTCTTGCTTTTGTGTGTGTCCTTTTACCTAGACGGAGTTGTGTAGCTGAATAATTCTCAACTGTGAGGCTGGTCTCTCATCTTTCCTAATTTCTTACCTATTAGCTGTACTCATACTTGTGTCTGGAAGCGAAGGGAGGCTTCTACGGGATACATTTGTCAGTACTTCTGAACCTAAGACATGACAGAAATCTAGCCATCTAAACAGTCAAATGTGTAAAAACTCCTACCCTAATACTAAGACCAGAGAAATGTGTCCATTCTGAGCAGTTTTCACATGGTGGCTGAAAGTCTTGGATAACCGGTAAATAGCATGCGTGCTTTAGTGTCAAACATGCAGATAGATGGCTGGCTCCCAGAGCAGAGGAATGAAACCTGTGTGAGGCCACTGATGTCTCTGTTGTGGGGGAGGTTGTGCTGGTAGGGAAGAATTCTGTGCTTTGGGACAGATGGATGAGTTGGATGCTGAGAATGAGTCAGAGTCCATGCACGGGTGTAAAGTGCCAGAAAAAGCCATCAGGGAAATAGCATGAGTGAGCCTCAGACACCTTGGGGTCAGGGTGTATTACAACTTCTCAACATGGAACAGTGACTGAAACCAAACGAGATCTGCTTGTTTCTTGACAACTGTTTCAATTGACACTACTTGAAGGTTTGGGGTTTTTAATTAGATTTTTTTTCTTTCTGTTTTCTCTTTTTTTTTTTTGGCTATTCTTGGGTGGGAAAGAAAGAAAATAAATGACTGTTTTGGTAATCTAAATATTTACTTTTCTTCCTATTCACTGCTGTGCTTCTCTTCTTGCACATCTACTTTCATGTCCCGGCTCCCTCTCTTGAAATCTCATCAACCGGAGGACAATAAATTTTAGTGCTCTAGTGTTGGATTGTAGCACTGAAAAAGTCCATTTTGCCCACCTCTTCCTTGCTTATGGGTAGAAGGGCTGGGACAATGTGGTCAAAAGTTCCTTGATGCAGTGACCACTAAAAGCTGACCCCCTCCATCTTCCTTTCCTTCTGAGCCATTGCACTGCACGTAATGCTCAATCATCAAACAGAAGATGTTCTTCAGAGCTATTGCAAAATAAAAGAAAAATCCATGGTGTCTTTCAAATGTGTTTACAGTCCCGGAAAGCCAAGGGTACTGGAGCTTTGCTTTTATCATAGCTAATTTTAAGGATTCTACAGAAGTACACTTTAACACAAATTTGAGGCACTCAATTGGTAATTCACCCAGTTAACACCCCGTCTGTCTTTAACTCTTTCTACACAGGCTTACATCTTTCTGATGATTAGTGGCCTCTTTCAGTAGGTTGGAATCATGATGCAGTCTTCTTGGTGTTTCTTGGTTTTTTTAAACCTTTAAAAATGGATATGCCCATGGACATACACATGAAATCAATGAAAACATCCCCACAGACACTGAGGACACATTTCTTCTCTAGAATAAAACGTAGAAATTGGAACATTGTATTTCAATGAAAGAAAATGTGTAAGCTGCATGGACATCTCACCTCCACAAGACCTATGGAATTACTGTAGGGGAGAGGAAGCCATAACAGGGAGTTACAGCTTTTTGGAGAATTTGCTCTAAAGGCTTCCAGTGTAGGATAGGTAGTAAAAACTGGTAATTTTCATCCCTTTTCAGATTAAATGGAAGGTAAATATAGGTGTGGTTAGGAAGATCTACGACTACTATAGTGGGGAGTGGATAAGCAAATATAATTTATATAGGAAAGGCAGAATCTTTTGCAGGTTTGTAGACTGTGATTGCCCACTACTGCAGGTACGTCTTCTGGGAATCTGACTCCCAAGAAGCAGGTGCAGGAGAAGTTGGTTTAGTGAACAAAACAATGAAGGTGTTGACAGTTGAACAGAACATGTAATAATCTTTAAGAATAGCTGCAGAAGAGCACTGAAACTTGGCTTTTTGTGTGCTAAAAATCTAACAATAATGAAGACATTTTTTACTGAGAGCTTGTGCCAATGTACGGTAGATCATACAGCTTCTTTGTATTTATCATTAGGAAGTCAAGTGCAACAGTAATCACTTTAATCATAAGCAGCAAGTGATAGCATAAACCAATTTATTAGTGAATCTTCATCTGATTAACTTGTATCACCCTTGTCCAATGCATTATGTTATATATAGATTATGTGTTCGAGGATCATCACCAACAGCTGAGTTTTCAGTATTAATAGCTGTAAGGGGCAAGTAGATAGTATGTGCTAAAATGAGGCAATATGCTTCTGGTTTTTTCTTGAATGTGCGTATTTTGACACTCCTTGGAATTTGTGTAGTGCATCTACTGAAAGTAAGATATAAAATAGTTCATCCTCTTCTTTTGCAAGTTATCTGTTCTATGTACACAGTTCTATAATTCTGTTATCTTGGCTTATGCAGTGGGAGAGTTATTAGATGTAAATATCTTGTTGGAAACGTTGTTTGTCTTCTATGAGCAGTGCCTTCCAGAAATATATTCATTCTTTTCTTTGTTCACTTTCAGTTCCACCTGTGTGATCTCTTGGTGTGGGTAAACTTATCTTAAATACATTTAAATATTACTTCACTTTACAATATTCAGAAACTTGGTGGTTTTAGGCTTATTCAAATTATACAGAATACCTCTAGATTCTCTTATACGAGTGTCTACGTAATCTGATTTTTTAAAACGACTTCCGCTTCCTTTTGTTATTAGTAATTATATTGCCCTATCGCATCTCAGAGCATCCTGGATATTTTGATTTATCTCTGTCCCCATGTCCTGCGTCACACATTAAAGCATTATTAGAAACTTGTATACTGCAGAACTGGATTGAGCTTCTCTTCCGTTAAAAGTTGCAGAGTGTATGTACATTAATGTTGTCATTAGGATAAGAAATTTGGATTATTTTTGAAGAATGTCTCCCTATTGTCCCCACTAAACTGCATTTTTTGTCTTGCATCCTGACTTAGTTCTGGGATGAATGCGATGGGTTACTTTTGCGTGAAGCTAAATTAGAAGATGTCCTTCAGGTGCTGAAGAGAATTCAGTCCACAGGGCTAAAGTCACTAGTGAAAAGCAAAACCCTCAAAATCCATATCATGTGGATTTTAGGTCCCCAGCTACAACCAATTCATTCGTTCTCTGGACTCCCACTGCACTGTGCTAATGTAGACGTATCTTTGCGCTCTTCTTGTTTCTGCTTCATGACTGATGATCAGCATTGACAATTTAGACCTTAGTTACCTGGAAGAACCCAAGTAGGGCTTTTGAATATTGTACCTTTGCATTTAGTACTTAAGTGCTAATGAATATATTTGACGTTATATGGAAAGTCTGTCAGAGCATAAAATTCAGTGCTACTCTTTTGACAGACAAAAGCAATAACAGAAATAACAAGGGCATGAAAATATAAAGCAAGAAAAATATGTTCTTTGTTATGTTCCTGAAGTTTATGTTCTCACTAGCACTTCTGATTGTATTATAGTGGGGTGTTTTTTTTAAATTTATGCTAAGTCAGGAATTTTGTGTGTATGTAAAATGCAAAGGAAAAGTTATAGAAGGAAAAATAAATGTGTGAAAAATTGCTTCTTATTTTCTCTCGCTTTAGATCTGCCAGAAGAAAAACATCTGAAAGATGGGTTGGTTTCTGGTAGTTTACAGAAAATTATCTACAAGTGTTACACTGACCTCAAATACAGTCCACTGACATGGAAAACTACATGGGAAGTAACTGAGGTGGTTTTTTTACTTATGTGTTCCCCTCAGTTTCTTTGAACAAAATGTTCCCTGTAATTTATTTCACAAAAGCCTTCAGGCCAAAAATCTCTCATCTTTCTAGATAGGAGGCCTAATTTTACATTTAGATATGTTCTAAGAACCTTCTTTATTTTTAATAAGTGTTCTGCAGGTATCTGGAAACAGATGTTAATCTTTAACATTTTAAAAATAGTCATATTGTCTATTAGTAAAATGCTTTTTGTTTTGTTTCTCCTTTTTTTATGTTTTGTTTTGTTTGTTGGTTTCGGGTTTTTTTTAAGAACATTTGACAATTCTTCCCCAAAGAAATAAGTTTTGAGATAATTTGAAACACCTAGTCCTTGGAGACAATAAATACTTATTGAAAAATTTGTTAAACATCCTGCTTTCTGAAAATACAAAAAATCTGACGGACATTATTTTACAGTTGATTCAATGTTACGCAGTGTGAGACTCATGTCCCTTCTAGAAAACTGACGTATTATAAGAGTAGGTTATCCCATCAGATCCTTCATTTTCAAGAATTTTTTATTCTATAGACTTCTCTAGTAGAAGTGATGAAATGGAGAGAAGTCTGTTCCGGAAACCAGTTCAGGAAGCTTCTTCAGCACCTATGATTTTCTGTGCATGAACAATTAAAGAAAGAGCGATTTAGCAAACTAGTATCACATTGACTATACATCAGCTTCTCCAGGTGCTTAATCCCATTACCCTATTTGCATCATCTAATGAACTTTCTTCACTGGTTAAAGTTACATGTGCCTGGGCCTTGATTGAGGTTCATTGCTATAATGTCCTGATACAAGATTCAGCACTGTGCTTTCTGTTAACATTCAGTGTGGTGAAGACTGTCCTGGGCTTTTCAGGATGAGCCTTTAATGAGCAAGGGAGCACTACTACTGTCAATCTAGTCATATGATAGTCCTAGCTAAAATGGAGGAAGGACTCTTCATCAAGCTATGTCTGACAAGAATTGAGACACATTTAGCAAGCAAAGTGAGTAGAAGATTTTTGGCACAGTATCTCTGAGCTCTCACCTGACATTGATATACGGAGATAAGTAATGGCTCCTAACTGAAAAGTAATTTAGCCTCTTTCCCTAGAGTAAAAGGGTGTTAAGTACATTCACCAGAAAGCCTGCAAAAAGCTCTACTTAATAATAAGAAATTGATTTTGCAGAAATGCAAAATCTCTTTTACAATGACTTTAAGATACTTATTGACACAGCAGGAAGAATTTGGCTTGATATGCAGAAGAAAAACACAATGCCAAGATCACTTACTTGCTAATGAAACACTTGTTCAGAATGAGACTTGAGTTCTTAAAGGCTTTGTTCTGGCTAAACAAGGTGAATTTCACTTTTAGTTTGTGATACGCAGACCTCATTCACACTTCTACGCTTCAGTATATAACCGTAGCATCAGATCTGGACTAGGGACAGGGAACCATTTACCCTACCCAACACAAAACAATTAAATCTGTTGTCTTGGCTCTCCTTGTTGGTAAGGGACTTTCCAGGGCACCTCAATGGGGTTAGTTCTGGCAATCATGAGTGAAGGAATCCTGGGAGACTACATGTGTATCTTGGCCCAGTTAGGTACCTCACATAAAATGTTAGGTGGGGTTAATATTCTTCTTAATAGTTCATCATTAATATAATAAACAGATAACTTCCTGGCATGGTAGGGGTTTTGTGCACATTTGATAAAGTAGAGTTGGCTGCTAGGTTTAAGCCCAGGGATAATTGATACCTGTGAATCATAACTAAAATTTTATAGCTAATTTCTTTCATTAGGACAGTGCTCATTCAGCATAACATCTAAGACTATGAGGAAATCAGGAAAAAGTATTTTGAAAAATGAATATGACAAAGAACTAGATACAAATTCATTAAACTGTCTCGAAAATTCTACATTTAATTTGCCCTAATAGAGAAATGGCATTTAAATTCATTGCTTCTGAATATTTCATATGCTTCTAATAACCTAATCTACAAATACATACTGTGCAGTGCCACCTCTCTCACCCAGATACATTCACAGAAATGTGTGCCTGTTCTTTTTATTTTGGTCGTTCCTATTTTTACAGCATATCCTGTTATGTTCTTTTCCATAAACAGAACTCCTTAGAGCTGTTCTAGGGACATTGTTGCAAACCTTTTATTTAAGTTGAAGCATATTTATTTTTTTAAACTATAGTATATTCAACATTTGCACTCACATCTTTTCCTCTATGTCCAGTTAGCTTCATGTTGTGGTGGTCTCCATAGATTCTGCTAGATGAAGAAGGATTTGGCCTCATTGTGATCTGCTCCAAACACCATCAGTATCCCAGGAGAAAGCTTTCAGTGATGTGAATTAGCTTTGGATCAGTCTCTTTGAAGATTATTTTTTTATTATGTCAGATGCTTTTTCTGATCAGTAAAATATTCTGATCTCCACTTCCTCCACTGTTTGGGATCTCAGAACCTGAAAATTATTTAAACCTTTGAAGACTTTCTTCTTGTGCATTGGTAATGTTTATTGCAGCATTCTTCTTGTTCTCATTAAATCAGAGTCCTTTTTAACATTGTTTAGTATGCTATAATAGTAAATTAAACCTCTCTATCTTTTAGACCTATGGTAATGTTAACTTCAGACTTCTTGGGCTTTTAAGTGGTCCTTAATCGTGAAATTTGAAGGCAAATGTTTATTGATTAGCATCAAAAGTGTGCCTCTTGGCATTCTCTCTGTCTAGTTTCACCTGCCAAAACCCATGTGAAGCTTCTAGTTTGCAAATTCATCAGACACCTTTATTCTACTCTAATGAGGAAAAATATGGTCATTAGGGTGGCTATTGTTTTTAATATTTAAACTTATTGTTGAAGGGATTATTGTTGCAGTATTATTCTTTCTGACAGAACCTACTGCTTAACTGGTTAATTGCTTCCTTGCTTTCAGTTTCATTGATACAAATTGCTTTAAAAAGTCAAATGAGAGGTTGGTTGCAAATCTTATATTAATGCAGACTTACTCCATTATTGAAAATTTTATGTTTGACTTTCTATTTTCAGACCTATGTAATAAAATAATTGGTTTTGTACTAAGTGGTTTACCAAAACAATGGAAGCTAATAGGCATTTTTAGGATATTTAGGCAATTTACAGGAAAAAACCCCTGTACCTTGGAATACTGACTATTCATGAATTAGTTCTTTCATTTTGCATGTCCATTATCTAAAGCTGGATGTAACTGAAACTTTCTGATCTTCTGAATAGCTCCCCAGGTGAAGAATTGTTTCTTACAGCTATTCAACAATATGCATGCATTACATCCAATGAAAAATATATTAGCTTTATTGAAAAAATACTGTAATTTAATGTACCATGACTATAACATAACTTACTGTCATTAAAATACAAGTTTGCTAGGATATCAGTGTTACTGCAAATCTAATTTTTTTTAAAGACGCTCTTCTAGTATAAGCTTTTGATGTCTGTTTTAATTCCCATTCCAAAGTAAGCCAAAGATACAGTTACCTTTCAGAAAGTTAAATGAGGAGCAAAACATACATAGAAAATCCTATATCCTCTGCTTTTGCTTGCTTACTAAGAAAATAGAAATTTGGCTGTCTTCACGGTAGCCTTACAACAGTGAAGGACAGCCCTACATAGCACATCAACAGGCCTGACCAGATTCATTGTGAATGAGTTGTGATGAAAGTATATTAACTTGAGTAATTCCATGGACCTAATTTTACAAGTGTTAATGTTTTTCTGCATTGGAAATGGACTGGTATTACTCTGCAGCTGCAGATATGACTTTAAAGCTGTTGTGTGGGCAATTTGATCTGGTAGAATTTGTAGCATCTTGCCAAGTTAGCTTAATTTATGATCTGCTGATTTAAGAGTAAGAATGTTTTTATAGATATAGATTATAGTCTATAATAGATATAGTCTATATATAGATATAGATTATAGTCTGTAATAGCACTTATATCAATTAATTACAATAGCATTACATTTTTCTAAGAAAATCCTTAGTTTATGCAAGAACCCAACTTTGATAAAGACATCTCAGAAATTTTGCTTACAAGCATCTATTCTAAAAGCCAGTTTTTACAATTGTCAATAACTTACACGTCTCTACATATTCTGGAGATTAACAAGGGATCTCTTATGACCAAACAGGAACCCACTTACCTGTTCTATAGAATGTTCTGTGTCAATGTCCTTCAGGTCTGGGTGATATTTCTCATAAACATGATAAAATTTCTGAACTTACTCATTAAAAAAAAAAAAAAAATTGAAATCTTAATTTCTTAAATGGAGTACCTACTATAACCCTGCAAAAATAGGTGTTTCTGTGTGTCTTGTGGAGAACTTGCCATCAACTTTTTTCTTTATTTGCTGTTCCCTATTTTTTTGACAGCTTTTTTTTTTTTTTTTCTATTTTACTCTTTTTGAAAGTTAAACTTTTGCTTTTGGCCCTGTATTGTACCACTGCTTAAAATGTTTGACTAGTTGCTACAACCCCATCAACAATATTTTCTTGTGTTTTCTCACCTGTATGTTTGTACCTACTTGTCTCACAAAGTGTATGCTTTTCTAGGTAAAAACATGAGTCATGCTTGAAAACTGACCAGTAAAATGAGTGTGTAGTTTCTTGTTCAGACTTACAAGCACTCCTACAATTCATATATATCAATGATAAATGCTGTATGTAATTGAGAGAAACAAAAAAATAGAAATGTTCCAAAAATTCTTTTAAAAACTATGCACTCGTGGGAACAGCAATGGCTTTGAATGTCTAACAACATAGCTGGATGGGTCGGTCTCTACTTTGGGAATAGAGAACAATGGAATATCTTTCCAAATCAGTTGTGTAACCCTCCAAATCTGAGGGTATAGATGCCTTATTTAGCTTGAGATTGGCTATGAATGCCTCCCAAGATATCAATACCTGCAGCAACCATTGATATGGTATAATAATATAATTTATGAACCACAAGTAGGCTCATTTAGGCATGGTTCTAATTTGTATCTGAAGTCACAATTTCATGCTAAGGAAACTCATGTTTCTGGGTGAATATTAGACCAAGTGCAGGATTTTTATTTTCAGCTGACAAACAGTATGGGGCTTTTGGAATTTTTTTGTATGTTTTATGTTGTAAAACAGATGTAAGGTTTTTGTATGACTCTTCACATTTCCTCCATCCTCTTTATGCATTAGCAAAAGTGTACATGGCTGACTATACTCAGTATTGAGCCCAGCAGTATAAAATTTGTATTCAGCTGTTGTCTCTTCAAACTAAACTGAATTCTAGTCACTAGAATGCAATGGTTTTGGCTTCCAGACAGAAATTGTTTCCAGGCAGTAATTTACAGCATTGTGATGTAGTTGGTTTACCTTCAGGGTAGAATCAATGTAGGGCAGTTTTAACTCTGTTGTGCTTGTTGCTCATTGAATATGGGGATGCATTTGTTACAGCAGGACTCCTTTAATCCTGAACATTAGCAATCTGTAGTATCTACCCCTTTCACTAAGATTATGTTTTATTGGCAAACTTGATAACATTATAAGGGGCACAGTTATTTATGACTATTCAGATATCTAAAATAGGATAATGCCTTGAGGTCTGTTCTTTGTTTTAAGTCATATACCCTTATTTTGTAGGAGAAGTAAAATTATTCTATTAAGCTGATTAGAGTGCAAAATCCACACTTAGCAATAAAGCATATATGCCTGGGTACTCAGTAGCCCCGAGTGTTTTACATTTCTTAATTAAGATGTAGCAAGGATTTTCAGTGTATCCAAATACTTTATTATGTGTTGCATATTTTTGTTCAGGAAGGAAACGGTCTCATTTAACTTTGTTTTGAGCAGAAGTAACTCCAGATTTCAGTAGCTCTGACTTGCTTATCCTGGGATTGAAGGATTCAGAAGGAAACAGGAACAGTGAGGTGAATATGGCTTGCCTACTGAGGAAAAGATGTAATTTCTTTAGTTATCCTCTTAGCTGTGTTACTTCAGAATTTGTGCTTACAGAATATAGAATTATTCCTGAATGGTTTCCAAGGTGTTATCCAAGAAAAGATAGGGCTCGTATGCAAAGGAGCTCACAAAAATGCTTAACTTGGTCGTCTTTAGCTTCCCAAAGGAAATTCTTTCATCGCAAGATCAAAGCCAGGTGTAAGTGAAAAGTTGTGGTGATAATTTTGGTCATGGGTTTGGGGTTTGTTTCCCCACTCACTTCAAATTCATGTTCAATTTAAAGAGGTTGAAAAAAGATTAGCTATACTAGGTTACCTCAGTGGATTCGCTAAGAAAATAATTATATAAGTTAGTATGAGAGTATATGAGAAAGATGTAGAGTTATGTGCATCAATTCTGACAAAGGACACAGATAATACCAATGAATGTCATTATGGGACATCATCCAAATTATTAACTTAACGGCTTTGTTCGAATCCATCAACACGGTTAGGTCATCGAAAGATATGTTTGATAAATACAGACACAAAACTAAAGGCAGTTGTTATGCCTGAGCAGAAACAGTAAATTACTTATCCAAATCTTGTAATTAATATAATTATGGGGAACCGCCCCACACCATCTACCATACTACATACTGTTTAAAGTTTTACTGGGGGTATCTATTTATATGGTCTGATTCCACCATCACCCTCGCTACCCCCATCCTTATTTGAGATGTGCAAATTCTCTTTAGCTTTGTTTGGTAGATACATAAGGTATCCCAAGTGGCTTATAAAGTAGTTGGAGTTATTTATCAGTCAACCTGCTCCTGAGTCATTATCCAGATCCTGTCAGAGGCTGTAGTTTAAATCTTTAGAAAGTGTCTTCTATGAAAAATGAAGTTATATTTGTGTTAGTGTCATGCCACAACTGTTCAAAATATTTTGACGCATGCGATATTTTTTATTTTATTTCACTTGCCAATGTTCACAGGCACAACAGCAATTCTAAAGAGTTTGCGCTTCAACTGCAAAGGAAACTTATTTCCAGGTGTCCTATAGTACCTCATTCATTTGTCTGTCATGTAAACATTATGATTGTGGTCACTTAAGAGTTGATTCATAGTCTATAATAATTATAATGTCAATAGTTCAAGGTTGTGACACTCTTGTTTAGAGATTAGTATTGCTTGTTAGTTATATTAATGCATATTGGACGTATTCACGGGGTGTTTTCTGAAGCCTGAATCTCATGAAATCAAAACAATGTTTTGTCTAGATAATTGTTGAAGGTTATCAGCCTGTGGCCTAGCATACCAGCTACAAATAATGTAACTGCATTTGGTCTTATTTTCATTGACTGTTACAGGAGATTTGTCTTTGGTGTCATTGTGAAAGGCTCCTGGTTCTTGAAATTCTTGATAGTTTCTACTTAGAAAGGAATGGAATAAAAATGTCTTTAGTCAATACAGTGTATTTTCTTTCAATGAACAATATCCTTTAGATTTTCAGCATGTTACTTAGAAGGACGTTGATGACATCTCTTACACTATGGCTCTAATTAATCACGTACTTGCTGCACTGCCTCTTTCTACAATAAACACCTTTCAGGATAGTCTAGTAGTTAGACCTTAAGGCAAATGATGCTGTAGATTGCACAAACTCTATGGGACGTAGTCTCTTCCTGCGTGTGTACAAAGTCCATATGGAACAGGTTTTTTCTGCTGTCTAAGGGCAACTGGGTGTTGGTGTGCTTATTTATTTATCCAGAAAAGAACACTCACCTAATCCACTCATAATGCCATGTCTATGCTGGAATGAGTTGAAAAAAAAAAAAGAAATCCTCGGAAGAATTCCTCAAAGTATCTGCAGTAACTTAATTGTACTTTAAGGACTGATTTAGAAACTTAAGAATTTCCTTTCAATCTGTTCAGAAACTCTTTCACTGTAAGCATTCCAGTCCACTCCCCTCTGAAAAGAACATTTTTCAAAAGGATATCTCGGTATTCTCTTAATAAAAGAGCATTTATAATTTCCAAAGTAGATCTATTTACTTTATTAGAAGGAAACAAAATGAAATGCATAGGTGAGAAACTGACATTCATGCACTACAGTGCCTAAGGAATTGTAGTAAATACTTCTTAAACTATAAGCCATTGCATGTAATACTTGTTTTTTACTGGAATGTTGAGAGCAATTACATTTCAGGCTGTCTGGATGTAAATTACCATGTGGTGATGACTAAGACTTTTCTTTAGGTTACCACTACCTTCCAAGATTTAGCAAAAGAGCTTTTCACCAATTCATGGGCCCCGAGTTCAGTTTTATCTTTGATAAGACCTGTGATGTAACATGAACTACTCATGAGAGCTACTTCCAGGGGAAATAAAACCTCTGAAACTTGAGATCTTTTCTTTATTTGATTTTTTCTTTTTTAAATCTTTTCCCTTGGACCTGTGCTGATGCTAACAGTGATGGAATTCTGAACTAGTGGGTTTATGGTGTTGCCTTTAACTCATCTTAGTTCAGGTCAAATTGGTATCTAATTTTCAAGTTGGCAAATCACATAATGATTTTATGAGATGTCATAAATGTCCATTCCTATTATGAACTAACTGTTTAGAGAGTGTTTATTTCTCCTAATTTTTCCCAAGTGAGTAAATTAAAATTCAGAAAGATGACAGCAGCATCCATAAGTTATGGTTGCAAAGATGATATGCATGACATTACTATTCTGCTTTTCAGTGGTTTTACATGCTTGGGAGAAGAGACAGCAAGGCTGTGGGATTGCAGAAGAGAACAAAATGTGGCTATCAACTGGACTTTTAGTGATAAACTTGGTTTTTGCTTCTATGGTAGAGCAACTGTCTCCATTTGTAGAGATTTAGCACTCTGCTACTTCGTCTCTTGAGATATCGGGTAATCCCCGATGCTATTTACTAAAGCATACAGATGGCTCCCAGAGACATCTGCAGGAAATACATGTCTGACTGTAGAGGAAATTTGACTTAGGAGGAGAATTCTCTGACTATATAAATGAAGGTTTCACAAGGATGGGTTAATTTTTAGTTTAAAAACAAACTAATTAAGAGACTTCAGAGATCCTGGCAATACAAATTGTGAGGTATGATTCTATGATTAGCATCTAAAGTCTGTATAGCTGTTTGTGTCTATTTTGACATCTTTTGCGCAAAATATTTCTGTTTTGTTGTTGTTCATAGGCTCATCTGCATAGGATTAAACCCAGAATGTTGTTTAAAACCTAAATTTTCCTGAAACAAAAAGGATGAAAGAGTGCCCTGTGTGTTGTCACTTTGAGCCCATACATTTCTCTTTCATAAACTGAGTATTTCAGTGAAATACTTATTGTTACATTACCATACATAGTGCTCCCTGAGTATCTTCCCAGTCACTTCTTCCATAAAACATTACAACTAATGCATTATGCTTCTGACTGTTGATTATGGGTGATGTTATGACATGTCCCTTTGGGTTGTGCATAGCCCTTTAATTTTTAGATGAATTGGCTTTGCACAGAACATCTACATTTCTAGGCAATCTATCAGTCTGTGAGGGTAACTGCCATGTTGTGAAGGAGAGTTCATGTTTTAGTTTTTATTCTGAAATAGTCCTTGTGGGTGTATATGCACACACGAGCACATACTCCTTGCTATCTTGGAGAATATTCAGTAGAGTAGAAGAGAACAAGAACGATTCGTAGATATCCTGTGGGAAGGACTATAACCTGAAGAGGTATGAGAAATTCAGGACAAATCTGGTTTTGGCCTTTCTGTTTCTTCCATTGTCCAGCCAATTTCTTGTGTCTCTTAGATCTTCTGTTGCTGTTTTTGTTGTTTTTCACTCTCATACTCCTCAGGAAAAACATGTCTTTTGCAGCCAACTCATTTTGCCTGCCTGATACTAGGGGAATAGAAGATGAGCACCAAAAGCTCTGACATGTTGAGGGTGTCAGCTGGAGTGACGTCTGGCTGGGAAAGAGTGTCTTCCAGCTATTCAGTGGGAACCAAACTGTGCATTCACCTTGGCAGTGACACCATCATGTTTGGCTGAGAAAGGCGTGCTCTCTCCTTAGAGACAGCTAGGTGTGCCAGTTATGCAAGGCAGCTGTGGGTAGCTGGGTTTTGGAAGACAACTTGTCCAGGGGAATCCCAGTCTCTACAGTCTCCACCTACATAGAGAATGTGAAAATCAAGACCATGGGAGCCCTTGGTGTGTGAGGACAGTGTTGCATTTCTGACTTGATGCAAGAAGCTTGCTAGGCAATGAGGAATAAAAAACTTGGATTGGTTTAGAATGGATGGATGGATGCAGTCAAGGAAGAATTGTGTAATGGCTGGGAGTCTTGCAATGGAGAGTATGGATTTTTACAATTGAGAGACCCAGGGGAGCAGCTTAAGGATGATATAAAAAAACTCAGAAATTCAGAAACTGAGTGCATGTGAACAAAATGAGAGGGCAGGACAAGCAAAAGGGAAGTATATGTTGTTAGAAAATAGCTGTTGGGAAAGAAAAGGGGACAGTGATTTAAAATGGTTTTGCATACCTGGTATACAACATGCCATACATGTAAACGTGTCATGACTGGTTTTGAGTATGTGTAGAGACAGGGATGTGGAGGCAGCCCTTTCTTCCTCCAGGTATCTTGTGTCTACTTTTATATCCTTTGTAACTATGTTAGTGTCCCACGCCCTTTTAGAAGTTGTTTAGAAGTATAATGTTTTCAGGTTTGACAATGTGGATGAAAACAACCTATAAATCACTTTTGCTACCAAAGGCAAAGTAGCTTCCATCATTTGAAAACATGAGTTGAGGTGGTGTTCTAGACACTTGTTGAAGGCTTTTTCTTTATCAGACCAACTATAAATGCTCTATCCTCTAAGCAGGGCCAGGTGATCACCACATGTGCTAGAGGTGATCCTAGCTCACTGGTTTCTTGCGTGCTATTTTGTGGATCCAATGCGCTATTCAGGCTTGATTTGGACCTTTATGGGGGGGGTACTATGACAAAGTTATCTCTTTACTTCTTCAGATGGGGTTTCATAAGTTAAAAAGCTATGCAGATTGTAAGCTTGGTTTCTGGAGAAGGGAAAGAACTGAAAATAACGGTGTAGCACATAAAATACTGTAAATAGTTCTTATTTGTAATAGACTGCTGTGAAACAGTCTTTATTTAGACTGTGTTATTACAGCTAATTTGGGGTAAATATTGCAAACATTTTATTTTCTCTCAGCGGACCAAAAACAAATTGCGAAAGGAATAAAACGTTATTGCTTTATCTTGAGAAACACTTAAAGCACTGAAATAAAAGGGGGGAGTAATATAGGCCTCATATTTTTAGTGTACTTAATGATACTTTATCTGAAAAGAAAAAGAATGACCTGTTGATATCTTTTAGGATTTACACTCGGAGTAAGCAGTTTTTGCGTCTCTAAAGATGGGAACTATTGTAGAACAAAAGGAAGTACTGTATTTCATCAGTCTTTCATATCTGCAAGTTGATTTTTTTTCCTGGCATGAAGGTCATAGACAGTGAGAGAGATACCCACAGGCAACAAAGAGTTAAGCAGAACATACAACTCTTTAAACATCCAAGGGGTGGTGGGAGGAGGAGGAGGAGGGATGAAAGCACCACCCAAGGTCTTTTGAAAGCCGTTTTCTTTGTTCCTCCATTATCTTGCAGGTCTACTCATAGATGAGAGCAGCACTAGGGGTAAGGGGCATAGAGTGAAAAGCAGGAAAGAGAGGAAAAAAATGGATGCGGTGTTCTTCATCAGGAATACAATATGGTTCCCTTGCCTCAGGAAGGAAAGGAGGCTACTAGAGGAGCTGTCACCCTGAAAGGGAGAGAGGCTGACTTCTGTGGCTGCTGAGAGCTTTTAATAGCAGAGGCTCAAGTACTGGGTAGGGAGTGGGGGGAGAAGCCAAGCACTCAAATTGCATGATGTGTGTATGGTGCAGGTTCCTGTCTTGATCAATCCCAATTATATACACGTGGCAGGAGCTCTAACAGCCTGTGATTTCCCTTGATTTTCTTCTTACTGAAATGGATTTGCCTTGCTTTTCATGACTGACAATGGCTTCTGGGCCAACCATTACAGTTCTCAGCACCCCACAAATTCCTGAGTAAGAAGTATTGGTAACATTTGGAAAAGCTTTTATTTGATGGAATATGTTTCTGGAATAGAAAAAAATATTAGGGAAGGTGGCTAAGTATGTGGAGGTTGTTTTGGTTTGTTTTTTTTTTCCTTCTTACAGTATGTCTGAAAGATGCAACACCTTGCAGAAGTGAAAACACCCTTTTGAATTAATGACTTTTCTTACAATTCTACAAGTATATAGCCTCTTCCCTTAACATGAATGCTTGTGTATATCGTAATTTAAAATTTGAATGTATTTCTAGCAGTCCAAAAGAAAAAAGAAATTCTTGGTTAAAGGTACACTGTACATACCAAGGTTGCTATTTTTTTGCTAGCATTGAAACTGAGTTTTCAACCTCATTGTTCAAACCATGAAGTGTTATTGATACTGACATATTTAACCCAGTTTACGTTAGTCAGCTTCACAGCTGGATAGGTACAAGTAACAACTGTAACTTACTTATTGTTACCCTTTCTATCTGCTTTCTTGTTTATTTAGGTAAACTGTTTTACAGTGTTCAAAGCAGATATTCACAGTTTAAGAGTACAAAGTAATAGTTTTTGTCCAATACAATAAGTAATTAATTAATGATTACCTATAATAAGTATTTATGGGATACTAGATAATGATTAATATGCTTGCCACCATCCAATAAGTCACCTGACAAGTCTAGTTAACCTGGTAGTCATCAGTGAGAGAGGGAGATTGGTCTCCATTGGTCCTGGGACAGGCTGAACATCACTGCCGCTGTGGAGCAGTTTTCCAATTACCTGCTTTTTTCCCATAGCATTTTGTACCATTTGTGTTAGTTTTTCCTCTGGAATCCTTGAGCTACTGACCACCTCTGTCTCATCACTCTTGTACCTGCCTTTAATTTTACCTTTCTTACATGGTGTGGCTCTCCTCTGTTTTCTCACCACTTCTGCTTGCAACTTAGAAGCTTTTCACAGAACTCTGAACCAAGGTTACGCAGCTGTGCTGCGTTGAAACTATGACTTGGATCACAGAGACTGGGGTGACTGGGAGGACAGTTGCATTATTTTCTGCAAGAATGAGGTCATATGTCCTGTTGTGGTTGTAGCTGAGTGATGGTAGGTTACTGCCTGCTCTCTGCCTTCATATGGCAAGAAATCTGGATGCACATGTATTTCCTGTGAGCCCAGCGATCACCTTACTATTAGGAGTGTGCATATTCAGTTCTGACAGCTCACTTCGTGGAGGGGTCAGGGACAACTGTACTTGTATTCATGCTGGATTATTAGGGTTGAAAGGTAACTTGAAAGGGAAGCATGGCAAGTTGATAAGTGGAAACAGTAATGTCTGAACCCTGCTAAACCACAGCCAGAACTACACTGAGGCCTTGCTTCAGCTAGCAATTATTACCTCTCCAATTTCCTTATCTTTTCTTGCACTCCTAAATATTGCCGAAAGGATTTCTTTGTAGAACCGTCATGAGATAATTTAAAAATATTCTTGTATGCATTGTCTTTCAAATTATCATCTGATTTGAAGAGATTGTTCCAATAAGTATGATTAAAATTTCAAATGTATTTTTATATAGCCTATATCTGGAAAGTACCTAAAAGTGTAAGAGATCTGAGGAGATAACCTTATTTTATCTCACTTTTGTCTACAGTCATGTGGCATGTTAGAAGTTTGTCCTTCTGGAGGTGAGAGAAATTCTTTTGGTCTGGAAGGTGTCTGCCTAGGAAAGATCCCTGACTTTTACCCAGCCTCGCTCACCTAGTCCACAGTAATTGCACTGTTCTGTGTAGGCCTGCTGATGTCAGTGAGAAATCATGAAATTGTTCCCCTCATCTTGTTTCTTCAGAAGTATTTGCATTTCATTTTCTAATCACAGTTGCTAGATTTAGCTTCGAACAGTAAAAAAGTACACTTGTGGTTTGATGCTAGGAATAATTTTACTCTCAAATCCAAACAAAACCTCTTGAGAAAGTGCATGATAAAACATCCATGGGCTAATCAGCATCAGGTTGACCGGACTGGCCTTGCCCTACTTCCTTGATGAGTTACTTGATTAAAAGTTACTAATGTAATGAATAATGTAGAATCTTTTAAGACCTCACTCTACATGTACCTAAACATCCATAATATTTGGGACGTGAAAATAGTCGGTGGACTAAGCTAGATGCAGGCTTCTGTGGCATGTGCTGCAAAGTTGCTACACAATGAGTGGAATGTAAAATAGAGAATTCCTTTTATTTTAGGGAATCACAGTGCTGGTTGTGATTCACTGTGTGCTAGAGTTAAGGTGCCACTTGTGGGTCTCCTTTTAAGGGGTGCATTATTTTCATTATTTGAAAGACTTTACTTAAAAAAAGGCAAATAAATGAGCTAGCAACCAATGTATTGGAAAAGCCCACTTCTTTATAACTCATGAATGCTTTTCCCACATATTATAAATTCTGAAAGACTACTCTCACGCTATTCATTAGGTAAAGAAAACAACTAACCGTGTTAATGATTTTTCTTGAAAAATAGCAGAATTGTCTTAGATGCTTTCTCCATGCAATATTGGTTTATGAGCTAAGAATGACGTCTGTATTATTATCTGTTTTTAAAAAAAAATTAACATCAGGAAAATTAAATACAAGCTAACAATTTAGATCATAGTACAGCTAAAGAATACTATGCATCAGAGCACATGCTTAGCAAATGGTATACATGGAGCTGAAAGGACTCTTTGCGTAGTGAAAAGTAAATTGAGACTGCAAGACGTGGATCCAGCTTTATTAAGAATAATCAGTTGATTTAATAGGTATGAAAGTAATATTAAAGGTAAGGCAAAGGTATTAGTGGATTTTTACCAATAAAACTGTAATATCAAGCAAATGACAGTGCCTCTGAGGACACAGGAAAAGTCACTCTTTTGGAAACAGTAGCAGAAAGAGAGTTTTCTGTTGTTGTTCTTTTTGCTCAGGTGTCATCCTCAATGCATATTTTGCATCACTTCTACAGGTACAATTAAATGTTTATTTTCTGTTAATGAAGGATTTCTTTCATTAAAGTATACAGCCCCGCTTTGTCACCAGCTAGACTTGGTGCAAAACTGACAGAGAGTTTTGACCTTGTTGAAAAATAAGTGCTGCTAGTGTAAATGTTCTGTCATGCAAATATCTGTTGCTGGGTTTTTGGATGTCAGTTGCATAATTTGTTATTGAAGCCTAATAAAAAAATATCACTTCTGCAAAGTCTTTGCTAAATCAGAGAAATAGGAAAGGAATAGAACAATATCCAAGGGCATGTTCTCTTTAATGATTGCGACAGATTCTTCTTACTGCGCATTTGTAGAGAAGCATTGGTTTAAGTTCAGATATGAAAATAAAGCGTACGCAGACCTTTTGTGGGTCCATAGAGAATTTCAGTTGGATTGTCACACAAAATGTGGTTGCTTTCAGAGACATGAAACCAAAAAATATTTAGTACTGATATTTTGTTATCTGAACTTATCTAGCACCAGTTTGTCAGGGACTTCTTGCTCTATTTGCTCTTAGAAATGACATCCGTGGATGTGCCCAGGTAAGAGTCTAAATAAATCAGATGTGCACCCCTTCAAAAATTCTGCACTTCTGTGATGAGTAGAGAATTTCTGTCAGCAAGTGAGAAAACTGATGGCTTAGTTTAGCTGTATTTGGTGAGTCTCCAATTGCAAGTGTGATTTGGAAGGATTTAAACTTCTTTGCTCCTGACTTTCCATGTCTTATCCACCACATAATACAGTGCTTTTGTAACTTTTCATTAACAGACAATAAGGTCAGGAATTAAGAAAAGGAGAAAAGGAACTCGCTATTTATGTGTGTGTTTTCATGATTGGTTTCTGGTTTTGGGGTTGGTATTTAGGTATTTTTGTTTGTTGTTTTTTTTTTTTTAGAAGGGAGTGTTGTAAAGATTTGTTCTGCAACACTTTCTAAAATGTCTTTTTGTTTGTTTGAATTACTGTTCATCTGAAATGTAAACAATAGAATTAGACTTTGGTGAGTTGTATGCTCAGTGCGCACAAATGATTAGCAGGACACTTAAGAGGCACAGTGTTTGACAGAGATGGGTATTTCTGCTTAGCTGCTGTTCTGAATTCAGTTATTAGTAAGAATGCTTTAAATTTTTTTTTACTTGATGCTGATGTCTGTGGGTTATTTTATGTCAAAACATACAGCTACTTTTAATCATCAGCCGAGTGTAAAGTTGAATTAAAGGAGTTTTTTGACCTTGTCATAAATAAATAGGTGGAAACACTCCAACAAACAAAAGCTTGCCATCTTTCCAATCACTGTTTGTGTAATGCACTGCTGGTCTGTCTAAAAGTCATATCACCCGTGTCAGTAAGAAAGCACGTTCTAAGTAGAGGAATATAAAAAAAAATAAAATATGAAGTATGTTAAAATTTCTGTTGTACACTTGCCCTCCTGTGTGTTGCTGTTGAAGTACATTTTGCCAGCATTATATTTTTGTGTTTAATCTTATCTCTTTTATGACAAATGATCTCTGCCATTGGTATAATCCCATAAATACTTTAAGGAAATGACAGATTTTAACAATGATGGCAGGCTATCCGAGATTTTGAATGTAATTTGGAAAACTAATTAAACATAAATAAGAAACTGGCAATATTTATCTCAATGGCTGTAAAAAGTGTTTTTTCAGTTATTTTTTGTCTTTATCATCAATGCATCCCCCTTCCCTGGGGCTCTGAAGTATTAAAAAGGTCCATATTGCAGTAGAAATTATTATTAACAGAATTCACCACCTCCAGTAAATCCCATCAATATGCCTCATAGGTGGATTTTCTGCTCTTTTACTGTTCTTATAATAAAGGATAATTACTAGTGGTTATTAAAAAAAAAAGTTATTATTAACTTTGGTAAGGATAAAAGGAAATTTGCCTAGTGGTAGTTAATAGGTGTAGCAATTATGGAGGGGGGTGTAATTAATTTACCAGTTAAGAAGTACTAAATCATCATTATTTCTAATTTACAATTTACTTTAGTCTCTAGAAGACTCCTAGAGTTGTTGTGAAATGTTTTGCACAGATACGTGGCATCATATTTAAGATCACACACTAGAAATAAAGCTTATCAGATTTTTTCATTAGAAATTTAGTTGTATTTATAATTCCAATACTTAATAAACTTGAGACTTTATTATTTTGTGATGTAGACTTTCCAGTTCCTCTTCTTGAACTGAACTTTAGCTTCATTTAAAATAGGTGCATGGTTTTCCAAGTCTAATTAAAAAGCATGGATGCCTCTTTTCATTTTTTTGTGGTGAAACGAAAGATTTTGATGGCCCACAATTCACTTTTAAATTTCGCTTTATAGGAATTGTTTTTTAAATATTCTTGTAATTTGTAAAAGAGGAATCAAAGTTATGAAGTGTTTAGAGAAATAAAGAAAAATGTCCTCAAAAATGTCCACAGCCCCTTTAGGGGCTGTGCAAAGACTTGGAGAACTGTAGCATCCCCTTGCATTGGATGTCTAAGATACTCAGCTGCTGCATCTCAGTAGCTTCTCAAACAGTGAGAGAATACTTAGAGAGTACTTTTCAACTGAATTTC
The DNA here is from genome assembly GCA_013396915.1 of Stercorarius parasiticus. NCBI lineage: Eukaryota > Metazoa > Chordata > Aves > Charadriiformes > Stercorariidae > Stercorarius > Stercorarius parasiticus. Next base: position 28,608 of record VWZL01002963.1, on the reverse strand, counting down.
CTCACAAGGCAGTATCGTGCTTTGGTTTGAGAGTGCACATCTTTCTAACTGTTGAGTATCACATGACTTAAACACTTCAGTCATTTTTTCCTTCTTCTCTCCTAGTTTGTGGAGAAAATTCATAAAACTTATGCTTTGAGCTTTCCAGTAGTGTAAAACACTTCTAAATGCACCTGCACTTGCTGTTAAACTTTGTCTCCTACCTTACCCACAAAAGAAAAAATACGGTGAAACATAACAGTAGGAACTCATTTTGGAGAAAAAGAAGTCACGAACCTTGTAAAGGATGTCACACTTCTTATCCATCTTCCATTCTGCATGTTCTTATTCGCAGTCTAATTGTTCTTCACCCATATTCCCAAGTTTTATTGACTTCTCCTCCGCCCAGTATAGTTGGCAAATCCATTTCTGAGGTAAAAACTGCAAGAATATTTGTTCCCAATATATATTTTTAGTACCTATTTATTAGAAGCTGTAGGTAAAGGGTTTTTTGCATTTGCTATATGGCCTTATGTAAATGGGAAGAAAAGAAGATTAGGCTGAGCTTCATAAAAATCTGCTCGGGATGAAGGAAAATCTCTCACATTTTGTCTAGGCAGTCTTAAGCAGTCATGTCCTAGCTGATAACTCTGTATAAGGGGGTACATAAAGCTGGGATAAACCAGAAACGTCTATTTTTCTGTTATTTTGTGAAGGCATAGCAAGGCTGACACCTCTGTGGGGACAGCTGAGGCTGGGCTAGGACATCAGCCTTTGATGAGGGTCAGGATCAGGCCTGGTGAAGGCAACTGGGGTCAGGGACAATCCTAGGATGGCCGGGCAGGGCCACTGTGCCAGCCCATGGGCCTGGCTCGGTGGGGCTCATGGCAGGCAGGGCTGTGGAGATCTGGAGACCAGCCCTGTTGTGGTGCCGCTGGGGCAAGGACTGACTCCATGCCATGAAGGTGCATTGCTGGCTCATGTTCAACTTGTCTACCAGGATCTCTAGGTCCTTTTCTTCAGAGCTCTTTTCCAGCCAGCTGGCTCCCAGCTTGTTCTGGTGCATGGAAGTTGTCACTTTGCAGGTGCAAGACTTGCATGAGGCTTCTTTCAGTCCATTTCTCCAACATGTTGAGGTCCCTCTGAGTGGCAGCACACTTCTGTGGTGTACCACCCACTCTTCCCAGTTTTGTATCATTTGTGAACTTGATGAGGGTATGCTCTGTCCCATCATCAAGGTCATTAATGAAATCTTAAACAGCAATGTACTCACTGAACTCTGAGACAAGGAACTGGTGACTGGCCTCCAGCTGAATTTCGTGTAGCTGATCACAATGCTTTGATCCTGGCTCTTTAGCTGGTTTCAGTCTATCTCACTGTCCACTTTTCTAGCCTATGCTTCATCAGTTAGTCCGGAAAGATATTATGGGACACAGTGTCAGAAACCTTACTAAAGTCTTCCTTTCCCTCCGGAAAATGTCAAGAGGCATGTTGCAGAGGGTGCACAATTTAAACTATGTCATGACAGTATAAGCTCATTAGAAATTGACAGGGCCTGTTATTGAGCCAAGCATCTAAATTTTATCTATCCTGACCCACATAATGAGTATTACTGCTCAAGATTTTGTTTATTTTGAGTACTGTGACACTCTGAATAGTTCCTTTGAAATTATGCTACAGCTTTTTAAAATGGTACAATTCTGACCCTTGGGAACAGGATAGAGCAATTTCTTTTGAGAAAGATGAACCTTTCTTACTGTTTTTTGCAACTGTTACATGGTTTTGTAGTGGTGGAACCAACCATAATGTATATATCAATTCCCTCAGGACTCCAGCGGTTTAACCTGTTTGTCCACTCACCTCTGCAATACCTCTATTCAACTGAAGGTGCATTTCAATGTTTGCCCACCTGTGGATTTTCAAACAGTCCCTCAGTGCAGCAGCCTCACGCTCTTGTGGTACACCATGGTTACAGTATGCATAGTTCTCTACTGAAAAAATGTCGTCTAATTTGGTTTTGCACAGAACAAAATATTTTTTCTGTAAAGGTTTTTCACTGTACGTTTCAGAATGTTCTCATCTTTAGTGTTGATGGGAAAAGAGAAGTTAAATTAATCAAGTTGCTAGCACTTTGACTTCCTAAAGAAACATGCACCACTGAGTGGATTTTCACATTACAATCCCAGTAGGGACTTTACATCTTGTAAATGCTTCAGATTAACACATATGAAATAGAGAACTCTATTCTTCTTTGCAGAACAAAATTATTGCTCAGGTGTTTCAGAAGTTGGTTTGATCTCTTTATTCTGCATATAAAATGAAAGATTAAGGAGTACTTGCCATTACCAGATGCAGGTGCTTCTCTGACCTGGCTTTTGGGTGAAAGAATATCTTTGCATAGCAGTCTTTTTAAAAATACGGATTCTGGATGTTGTTGGTTTTTTTTCCCTGCGAAGTTAGAATCCACCTCTTCTTTTTTGAAGTGCATCCCAATCTCTATCACAAAAGACAAAGAAAAAATCTTAATAAGACTTACAGGTGTTGTCCTGTGGTGTAAATTGGTTTTTGGTGATTTTTTTTTGGTTTTAAATGTTGATACATTTGTGCATGGGTGCTCCACTTGCCTGCTCTTCAGCGGAGGCTTGCAGATCTTCTGACAGCATCTCTTGCCTCTTGGCCACTCTCTAAGGCAAATCCACACCAAAATGAAGAGTCTAACAAGTGAGTAGAATGATTGCAGTTTCAGGCCCAATGCAGAAAAGAAAAAGGCCAGATAGATAGTTCTTCAGAGCAGCACAACACTCATAAGATCTTGTACAGCAGATCATGGAACAGAGCTGAGAATTGTCCCAGAAGTCTTTATTACTTCTTCAACTTCAAATGGCTGTTAGGGATATGCCATGTGCAGTCCTAACTTCAATAAAGCCAGAGTGTGAGAGGTGACACATATAAAGTAAAAATAGAAAGGGGGTGGGGGGCTTGGGGGGGAATATGCTTTAGAAGTAGTCTAGAATATCCTAGGCAATTTTATTCATTGTAAATGAATGAAGAAGCAAGAAGCAAATCGTTTAAAATCATTTTCAGGTCACCTTTAACAGTAACAGTAATATCATTACAATATATGAGCTGAAACATAAGACAGAAAGATCTGTTCATTTTAAAAGCTAAAATAGAGCAATTAGCTGGAAAGGATGTGTCATGCCTTGCAATAAAAGTTAAATTACAGTAAAATACTTCCTCGCAAAAATGCTCACCATGTGCCAAAGCCCACACATCAAACCACACTTTCTCCAATCTGCAACACAGTAGTTCCCCCACCTGCCCAACTGTAAGAACGTGAGGGACAATAAATGGCCTGGTTCTCTACTGTGCTATGACAGCTTGATACTTGTTAGAAGTCATTGACTTTGCTGGAGTTGCTCTGTAAAACTGGACTAATGGAGTATGAGCATTTATCACTTCAAATAAATCTCTGGTCACCTAATGATTCGGATAAGCTCTGAATGCTGCTGCCTGTCTTTGGTTGACGGTCATGCCAGTAGCTCTACATCTCTGATGAAAATGATAAGGGGACTTTGTCCACTCCTAGCTTGTTCACAATTTTCTTTTCAACTTTCCTATATTGTAACTTGTTCCATGTTCGTCTTCAACAGCCCATCTGGTTCTTTTCCTAGTGACGTCTCTCAGAAACCACCTCAGAAACTCTCTTATCTAACCAAAGACATGTGGAGATCTATGTATGGTCTACTTTGCTTTATATTCTTTTTATGTTCCTGTAATTTTATCTTGTACTTCAACTCCTATTCGGCCCCCTAAAAAGAGCACTGTGTTCCATACATTACAGATGTCACTGTGTCAGGGCAGGAGCCATAACATAGCTTCTGGGTCAGTTCCTAGTTCTTGATATGTTGCCATCTGAACTGATCTCCACCTTGAAATCCTATTTACAGTGACATTGATAGACATCCAAATACTGGCTGGGGAATGCTAGGAGATAGCATTACATCTCTTTATTTTTATTTATTTATTTACTTAAGTAACATACTTGGCGATTAAAAAAAAAAAAGAAAAGAAAAAAAAAGCCTATAGAAATACCCGACCCCATTAACTCAAATTTCCCTGAAGTTCACATTCTTGTTCTATTATTACTAGAAGTTGCACTTAGTCAACAAACACATTGAGCTCATTTTTAGTAGAAACATGTAGTCCAATATACAGATATATATTTGTAAATCAAAAGGATGTAGTAGGAAGTCTCATTTTGTAGTAGCTATCAGGCACTATGTCTCACTTCTCAAAGGATGACTTCCCAGAACTAATTTCATTGAAAAAGCAAATTGCAAGTTGCTTTTTATCTGTGTTATGTGTATTGAAAGAAAGAATGGCTTGATACAGCCATGAAAACTTGATTTCAGAATGAGAGTTTTGGGCATTTAAGAAGCAGCATCAATTCTTACGGTGAATATCATGAACCAGTCTGAGCCTGAGGAAGAGATTAATTAAGGGGAAAACACACAACATGCACCTGTGCTCATAGGGGCCAAGAAGTCATGAAGATAGAAGAGAAGTCATGTTATTCTACAAGTTCTTAAAAGAAAAAAAAAAAAGGAAAAAAAAAAGAAAGTTTGAAACATGTGGATGCCAGTAATAGCAATATATGGGAATAAACGGACCTTTTGTCCTATGGAAACTGAAAAACTGATTTTTTATGCTTCGTTCACTGTTCATATGCTGTACTCCTTTAAATGAAAAATTAGACACAATCATATCAATGCCTATGAAAGGAACGTGGGATTTCTCCTTCTCTGGAAGCAATTGTTAAGGAAGAGAGAGAAGCTTTCACGAGCTGTACAGGACAGCTTCCTCGGAGAGGTCTGGAAATCTATGGACAGAGAAATTTCTCAGACTGAGAAAAAGGGACTGCTGAGAGTTACAGAATCAATTTTCACAAACAGCGAAAATAATATTTTTAGGGACAAGAAAAGACTGTGTAGCATTTGCTGCAACTCAAACTCATTGATTCATCTGAAATTAAGCTAGGAAGCAAGGACCCACCAGCAAGGCCACAGTGAGCAAGAGCAGGGGCAGTAGTCTGGGACAGTAGTAGTAGTAGAGTCCTTCTCAGAGCATGGCAGTACAGGAAGAAGAGGAAATGAAACCTTGGAATCTTCTTTTAGCGTCTTGCAAACAATTCAATTACTGGGGTTGGAAACTTTGTTTCTTATCTGAATATCGTAGGAGAGCTGTAATGAAAGAAATTTAATTCATCATCCCTCCATATTCCGTGGGCAGCATTTAACAGTGATTTCACTCACTTTATCTTATGATGTACTTTTCTCCCCTGTCAATTTCTTAATATCACACACCTTATTCTATAGTTTACCTGGATCCCGTGATTTCTGTGTAACATATTAATCTGTCATTTTATGATGGAATGGGAAAAATGCACTCTTTAACTATGTACCATTTGTGTGGATTTCTTTTTTTAATTTTTTTTTCTTATATTGGAAGATGATACATGGTTAAGTCCATGCAAGTAATTTTGAGGGTGGTCATAGAAGACAGTATTTGAATTTTCATTTCCACACTTAAAACAGAAAAACTCATGACTTTCTGCAGACTGTGGTGAAGAGCAGGCACATTCTTTTTGGTCTCTTGGGCAAATTATCAACCTATTTTCTGTCACCTACATATGCGGAGTACCAAGCCATTTCCTTCCCAGAACTTTTGTCATGTGCCTTGGATACTCTTACGTGGAAGGCACAGGTGTGTCTGTACCCACAGTACTCTTTTAACTTGTAGTTGTTTCACAGCACAGCTGGCATTGAAGCTTTGGGATTGTGGGAATGGAAAACTTTCTGGAACAGCTGAAAAAAAAAAAAAAAAAGAAAGATCAAAACCCACCAAAAATTGGAGGGAGGACTCTGTTCAGCTTTAGCCTCTGTAGACAGCACTGCCCAAATTCAGCAGCACTCTACTTTACAGCCACAGAAGAGGGAGAGTCCTGTCTGGAAATGTTCCTCTCTTGCATTCAGCTGTATCTTCGGGAAGGAAATGCAACTTTTCTTCTGCAAAGGTCTGGTTTTACTGCTCTTACTTCAGCTGATGAAAATTTAACTGTGTGATTAGGTCTACTCGTTTCACAGAGAAATGAAAGCCAATGTGAGTGGTCAGAGTTGGGCATTATGAAATGAACAGGCAGTCCCTCGCATGTTTGATATTAAGTTGTATATTTTTTCAGCATGCTTATACATGCAGCTACCATTTTAACATAAGATGTTCATACTGGAAAGCTGTGAAGCCACTTTTTGAATCAAAGGATGATTTCATTGTCTTTATTGAGAGCATGTTAGGGAGGTTGCTATATTCTTTACTGTTTTTCCCTATGATTTTGAGAGTGTTTCTGTCCTGTAATTACTGTATCTAGCCACAGGATATTTGAAACTAAGCAAATAAATCCTGATCTCTGCAAGCAACAGAGGATTTTTTGAAAACAGTTCAAATTTACCAGTTCTTCAGCTCCCTTGCCAATTTAGTCAATTCAGTAGATTAAGGAAGATTAGTATCTTCTGACTGTTTCACTAATAATTGAGCCAATTCAATTACTCCTTCAGACTTTTTCATTTCCTCTTGTTTAGTAATGGGAAGTTAAATCTACTACACAACCATTCTCAGGAGATGCATATGAAGGAACACTATGCAGTTACATTTTCTGGATTTACTTTTTGATTCATATTTATTTTTACCATGGGTGTTTTTATGTATTTCCTTGTGCAAACATTTGAAAGAAACCATATTTCTGAGCTCTTAAAGAATTAATAATCATGATATAAGTTAAACTCAGCATCACTAGTGAGAGTATATTCAATACTGAATTCCTTATGAGTAGAGCAGCTACATCAGCAGCTGTTTTTAACTTTGATGCTAGCTGAGACCTCATGAGTATCTAGATGGTGACAGTGAAAATCATAAAAGATGATCTGCATGCCCTCATGAAGTGAGGAACACTGACTGCTTTGGTAATTTCTCATGCAGACAGTTTACTGAATTAAATCTGTATTATTTAGTTCCACAAGTGGTGAAATGTGATTTATAGATCAAAGTCCTATTGTGCTTGTTAGAATACAAAACAATTAAGAAAATACAAGATTTTGTTTTCAGTTTGGCCATTCATTTATCACCAATGCATTGACCTTGGACCACGTTCTTTGATGGTTCCTAGTGGTTAGTTGCTGTATTTGGAAACCCCAGTTACAGTTAGTTATTTATGTAAGTGCTTTATCAGGTCCTTAAGAAATCCCCAGAGAAGTATGCATGATAGCATCAGTAGCTCATAAAAACAAACAAAAATAAAAAACAAACAACACACCTTAATTTTAATCAATAAAAGCACAGAAATTTTTGCTTTGGTAACTGCTATAAAGAAAATTTGGCCAGTGAGCGCACCTGAGCAGATGCACAAACCTGTGTTCCTTTTACCATGCCATCTATTAGACAAACGTGACCAGATCCATGTGTTGTTCTGGGACCTTACTCGGTTATTTGCTGTTCCTGCCAGCTGAGGGAGGGCCTGATCTGAGACAGTTCAAGGAGATCTGGTGCCTGCTAGGACACTTGAGGAAGAGATGCTAGGCTAGGATTTTGCGGGGTGAGAAGCACAGTTTATTTTATTTTTAATAACTTGTATCAGAACTAGACTAGAAAGGTCAGGTCTCCAGCTGAGAAAATGCAATCAACTTCTTCATAATATGGGTTTGCAGTGAAGAGACTCTAGACAGAAAGAGTGGTTTGAGTGTACTGATCTGATACTCCTAGTCATTAGTTTGGTTTTTTTTGTTTTGTGTTTTGTAAACTGGCTTAGGGCAACAAAGGTAACTTTTTCTTTGGTAGAGGCACTGTGCAACAAAGCTATCATTATAAATAATGATGAGCATATATCATCAAAGTCTTGTGATACACTTCAGATTGCCAGCTGCAAAAATAACTGCTTTAATTATTAAAAGGTCATCTTTCCTTTTTGTTATATTTTGCAACTACCTAGAAAAAACAGACTGCATAATCTCAGGTATTTCTCTGCGAGTTCCATTATTACATTGACCATTGACCTCAGTGTGAGATACTTCACAAGAATTGAATTTCCAGTGGTTTCTTTCTTGCTGTGTTGCAGAAACTGCATATACTTTAAGTATCATTTACTAGAGAAAAACAGCTTTTCCTGGCTGCTCATACAAATAAGTGAGTTAATCTGTATATTATTGCATGTAGTCTTTTAACAAGGTGAATTCTATCTAACATTTGTTTTCTTCTTGACCTTAAAAAAAGAAAAAGAAAAAAAAAGTGATTAAGTAGCCTAATTCTAACTAAACATACACAATTTTTAATGCATAAATTATGTTAGCACCTAGAGGTTCTAAATAGAAATTAAGATTACTTGTTGCGTATTAGCCAACATCCAAACAGCAAAATAGTCACCCAAAAGTCACCCAGGAAGCCTGTTATCTTCCTCTCCCTCCCAAAGAGGACAAAATCAGCAGCTTAACACTTCTCATCTTGATGCAGTGCTAGGTGTTCCTAGTTGTCAAACCCAATAGTTCCTATTCGGTTGCCAGTGTCACTCTAAATACTGCTGTGTTGAGTCTCAGGACAGGGAACCTAGTGACTCCCTCCTTTTATCATGACTTTTTGTTTCAGATGAGCAGTCTATAGGCAGTTTCCAGAGTTACCTATTGGTTTTGTCATCTGATAATGCCAGTTGTTTTGTTGTGGTACTGCAGTTTCAGTCCCTGGGTAGTGAAAAAATGTAAGATTTTGCGAAATACTGGTTGGAGTGCTAAAAAGAATTCAGCACCATGATAGAGTTAATTCATCATTATCTATCTTCATTTGTTCACTCACTTGACTGAACAGTGCAGTATTAGACATGTTCTCTCTTGATTCTAGCAATTATGCTGTTCCCATTACCCTCCTCTATTACGAGCTATTGAAGGTGTAAGTACAGCTATGAGAAAAGATTTCTTGAAAGTTTGGGGTTTTTTTAATGGTAAAAAATTCTGAAAAGCAGGAAGAGAGAATATTGTGGGTCACTTTGATCACTGGTCTGCTAACATTTGCATTAGTAAGCTGCTATTTTGAACGTCTGAGTATTTCGGGGTGTTCTTTGAAGGAGCAATGAGAAATATGGGATTGATTACACACCTCAGGAATCATGGTGCTTTATAACATATAATCTCTGAGAAATACAAAGTAAAAAAAAAATAACCTATTTTAGGGTGGAGGGGGAAGAGAGAGTTTTAAAGCTTATGTTTCTAACAAGAAGTGGTTTTTTTTTTCCACAGAAAAAAAATAATAGTAACAGGGAAACCTCAAAAGGGTCAGAGATTTAACGTGAAAACACATGTAGTGCTTTCAAGCAACTTACCCATGTGTGAGAAACCTTATAAGTCCCAAGTAGAGATTAGTGGCTAGAATTTTCTGTTAACTCATAGAATAATATTTTGTTTTGAGCAGAGAAAAGGTAAAACAAAGGATATACGGAGATGCACTTCAGAGCTATGTCTTATGTTATTTTAACAAAAATTGAAGGTCCAGCTGTAAATGTTCTTATCACAGCAGCATTTGTGGTAATCAGGAATACTTTCCCTGTAGATAAAAGGCCACACAGAAATAAAATGCAATAAAAGTGTCCTCAGATTTAGGACCAAGAGCTGTCAATCACCTCTTAAACTGGTAGGAGCATTTATTTATCAAAAAAAGTACAGCCGGTTTTAAACCAAAGGAGGTACTGGGGAGTATTGTCGAATTCTGTGGGAAACTCTGAGTTAACTGGCTCACAGGAGTTAACCCAAAGCATGCAAAATTCTTCCTGACCTCTTGTGGCTTAGCACTGATTACACATTGTTAATATTTTGGGGTGGTATGTGTATCTCTAAAACTGGGAGTTTCAACATTGAGGTATTCAGCTTTGAAATTCTTAAGGTAGGAGAGAAAGGAAGATCACTAAAATGTGTAGAAATTAGAATTTCTACTGCAAATTAAGCAAACAAAGACTAGTGAGACTATGTTTCTGTACTGAAATAAGAAAAGCCAGAAGTAACTTGGGAACTGTTATTTCAGAAGAATTTTTTTTAACTATTTAGAAGCTTGCTGTTAGATAAATTCTGGATAGGTTTTCAATTAAGATTCCTTACCCGCTGTTAGAGTCAAGCTAAGGACACAACTCAACTCTATCGGTTTTAAAAGCCCAGTGAAACCTTTATACTTCCTTAGAAATCCAGTTCCTTAGCAACATAGAGTGCTTGCGTACACAAGACATTTGGACTGTGTTTCAACAAAAGCATTTATTTCAATTGGGAATTTTTCAGAACCATATCAGTTTTCAGTTGCATGGGATAGGCCTGAATTTGCATCGCACATTCCAAAACCTCTTTTTCATATTTTAAAATGCCTTGGCTTCTCTATCTATAATGTCTTCATATAATTCTTTAAATACAAATTTCTCTATCTCTGTGTTAGTGTCTAATGATAATATGAAGTTTTTCCCTTAAATGAAACTTGACCTCATCTTTTGAATAAACCATAAAGAGAGAAAGTTCCTTAAAATACCCATGGAAATATTATGAGATACTGAACAACATCTGGTACAGTTTCAAAGGAAGACTGTTGCAGAAACATATTCTGTTCTAACCTTAGAATTCCTGTGAATTTTGAAGAAAACACTATTAGACAATGTATCTTGTTCTTTCCATTTCCTTGAGATGACAGGTATCTGTGCCATGTTTTATCAGTTTTTGACTTTCTTCTAATACGATGTATTCTTAATATGCTGTATCTATAAGAAACAGTGGATTAGACCCTGTCAAAATAATGAGAGGCTCATATGGAAAGGGCTACATGCTGGCTACTAGATGGTGTCTTTATTTAATTTCATTAAAAATAGGTAATTTGAGGTGTATAATGTTTAGTAAGAAAGTATGTAGAAAGAATAAGAGAAATTTATTGCCCAGTAATCTTTCATGTTGTTGTTTTCAATCAACTCTTCAATATGTGTAGTTTAAAACATAATGGTATTTCATAGCTAGAGAACACTCTACTGCAGGGGAGACAAAGGAAAGATTCTCGAGTGGATTACCACCTACCCTTTATAGTCAGAGCAATGTTTTGAGCGGCTGATACAGCACCAGCAGGAGAATCTCAGTAAGACAATGCAGTTTTTATCAGAACTGTTGCAATAGGAGCTTTAAAGATTTTTAAGGATTTCCTGCCCAACAAATAAAATGGAAGAACACAGCATTCATAACAGAAAAGATACTGTAGGCTCTTAGCAATGGAGGGAAATTCATTAATAGGGAAAGAAGAAATGTTTATAAATAGATATTATGAGACAGGCAAGATTCCCCTCACCCCCCACTGCAACTGATCAAAACAATCAAAACCAGTCAAAACAAAACAAAAACGCTGATCAAAAACAAAACAAAAAATGAGAAATGCTGAGGGCTTGGTGGGGAGAGGAGGAGGTCACATTCAGTCATCGCACAAGTTAATGTCAGAGATTAGCATGAATTTTTGAGCTTAGGTCAGTTCTCTGTGTTTGAAGAAAAATGTTCAGGCTGGTGTGTCCATTAGAAACCAAAACTAGGAAGAGAAACCTAACTACTAACTTTAAGGCAAGCTTCATTGTCAGTGGTATCATGACCCTAAGTAGGTATAAATTTGAGAAGTACAGAGAAAGCAAAAGTAAAGTAGCCAGTTTTTAATGAGCCATGTAAGATTTCTTCAGGTCTTGGGTTTCTGGAGATATGAAGTACTTCCCAGCAGTGCTTTATGCAGAAGACTCCTCATTGGTTATTGTTAGACAATTAAACAGCGTAATTTTTTTTTTTATTTTTTTCCTAATTTATCTTTCATGATAATTAAATACACCTAGATTTCCCAATGCAAAAATGGTGAGGAAAAGTAAATGCACATTACAAAAAATAATGCTTAAACCTAGAGAAATGCCTTAAATGCTAAATTCCAAAAGGAATGCTGTTGTATATGAAGATTTTATTTGTATTCGCTTAGAATGACCTGAATAATTTATTGGTGCCTTTCTGCTTGTCTGCAGTGCATTCTGATACACCCATAATAAAGCCTTAATGTCCTCTTTGGAAATGGTAGTAGGAGTAAAAGTGTCTCTCTCATATTAAATATATAGTATGTTATAAAAAACTGAGAGTTTCATAAAGACAGTTGTAAATTATGAGTTATGAAATGCAGACAGTTGATGACAAATGAAAATCAATGGTAAATTCTACAGCAAATAAGGATAAGGACAAGAAAAAGCATTTTAGTATCTCTAGGAAAAAAGAGCTTAGCTGTGATTTAGGTAGGTTGCTAAGAAGGGAGAGCAATGGTTCAGAAGACAGATATGTTTGAATAAATACTAAGTGTTTGCAGAAAGACTCTCAATGGTGTTTTCACTTCTCCAAGTTGAGTGTACTTTCTAGTTCAAGAGTATCTAGAATAGGTATCAAAGAACAAAGCCTCAAGATGTGTATTCGAGGTACTTAATAAAGAGGGCTTACATCCAAAAGGAAGAATTACTTGGATTCAGAAGTCCCAAGATACAAAACATTGAGGGTGGGGATGATCTTTTGTGCAGCTGCCATTTTGTGTCTGTTCTGGCCCTATCCCCTGTTAATGGGCTGGTTTTTTGGCCATGATCCACGTTCCTTAAATCATCATTTTATGGATGCCATGCCTGAGTATGGCTGAATGAGCAACTTATATCAATGAACTGGTTATGAACTTGCATTGCACCTGAGAGTCTGTGGCACACAAGTGGCACCTGTTCCTTGTCTTTCCGCTCTGCAGTGATTCCCCAGTACCCTGCTCAGTGTGCTTCCTCCCTTTCCAACCTCCATTCATTGTTTAGGGAGATTAGGACCAGGTTCTGGATCTGACAGTGGGGGCTAAATTCAAAAAAGATGCTATGTGGTTAGTTTACCTTCAGGTCTCAGGCCTATAGTTTCTTATTTAGCTATGAAAATAAAATAAATAATTCTGAAGGCATTTTACAGTCAAGGATCTCTAAAGAATGAAAAAGGTAGTTCTCTGAGTTAGTGCTGCCAATGTATAAGATGTTTTACAATACTGATAATGTTTCAGATAATGAGAAAAAAAGCCCCAGCAAGCCAAAGAGCTGATGGCCCAAGATGCCTCTGTCATGCTTTCTGCCTGTTGTTATACAGTTTGTCTCTGGCTTTTTTCTTCTTTTCTAAGGGCCTAGTTTTATCAAAACTATATATTACCGATTCTGTGTTTGTTAAATAGAAATGATCTTTGACACAACTTGATGGCTATAGATAGCTAGGAACTACGGCAATCGATATTTCACAACCCATAAGGCAAAAAAAACTGGAAGGTCAAGGAGAGGAGCTGCAAGATGTTGTGGAAAGACTAAATAAGATTGTAGCCATTATCCAGTGTGTTTTGGTTACATATGCCTCAAAATCTTAAAAAGAAACAAAAAACAGCAACAACAAAATCCACTAAACTTTTAAAACATGTTAGGAGATTACTCAGTTGTGATCAGTTTCAGTATTCTATTAAATTCTGTTCTAATGCAGTTTGTAAAGGTGCTGAGATCTCACTTGACAGGCACCATTGGGAAAAATGAGTCTTCTAAGAATATTCAACTATAAAAAATATTATAGCATTTTTGTCAACTGTTACAGGTAGCAGATAAGAAAAAATTATGCTATTGTAACATCTTACAGCATGAAGTCAATGTTCAACTTCAAATTATCATTCTTAGTTAACTGTGGGAAAAAAACCTTTGGTAAATGTATTCAAAGTATCTTCTAAATAAAGGATATATGAAGAAGGAATTGTTGTAAATTCAGTTCTGCAAAAGAAAATTAAGTTAAAAAACAATTAACTACTGACTATATTTCAATTTACTTTAAAAAAAACCCACACAACTGAATACATGTAACTTATTAAAGATCTACAAATGTGCAGTTTGCACAGTTTTTTTCTTTTTTTGTTGCTTCAACATCCTGAAATATATTGGAAAACAGGTAGATCTCCACCTGAAAGAAGAACTGAGTGAGTTTTAGATCACCGGAATTAGAGCTAAAATATTTTTGTTCTGAAGTATTGTGCACATGAAATGCAAAGGGCAATCATTTCACAGAGCTGTATTAGAGTCCACAGATAAAATACTTACAGCAAATTTTTACTTTTTGGGGGCTTTCTAACCAAAATTGTTAGAATTTCTAGGATCTGAGTGGTTTGAGATGTGTGACTTCAAAAAACAGTGATTTGCTGTGAAATTTAGGAAAAAAAGAGTGTTCTTTTTATATACCACATCCATGAGAAAGGGTAACAATGTAATTTCATGGAAAAATGAGAAAACACAATTTCAAGAACCAGGTTTAGATGAGAACATTGCACTCTTTAACTGAAACCATCCCTGCTATACAAGGAAGGGTAGACATTTAAGAGTCTGGCAGACAGTACAGAAAAATATTTTTTTTTCATTGTTAAAAGCCTTATACATTTTATCTGCTTTCCTCAAAAGCAGCTGCAAAAAAAGAACGAGAAATGCTAGAAGAAGCCATTTTACCTCTCTGGGGAGCAAGACGTGCATTGACAGTGATCATAAATTCTATGCCAAGCGACAAATAAGGAAAGCATTACACTTCCCTGAGTTTGAAAAAACTTAGATAGGAGTGCCATGGTTAGCACTGACACACAAAACACAATGTCAACAATTGGCATCATGTCTGTCCTCCTTTCTAGTGCAGAGCTAGAGGCGTTCACTGTCTAGATCAAATGTGTCTGCAAGTTTACTTTAAAATGGTGGTGTTACTTAGAATTTTAGGAAATTGTTTCGCGCAACTGTGTGGGGTGGTGGTTTTTGTACCTCAAACCAGAACACTTCGATATACTTATGGCCTAAACTTGCAAAGAAAGTGTTATATAATAACCTTAATATAAATTAAATTGCCTTCTACTGTTATGTAGAGAGGAAGCCCTAATGAAAAGAAAAATAGGGCCACATGTTTTCCTTCCTTCTCATGCTGATGGAAGTGTTGTCTTTCTGATTTCTGGAAATGTTGATATAGTTCTATATATCTGCTGTTGCTGAAGGTACTAGGAGCTGTCCCCAGTTGTGCTGATGGTGAATAAGACTGGTTTCTCCTGGATCTGACATAATAGGGAATGAATTTAACAAAATTGCTAATCAATGTTTATTTTCAAAGACAAAAAAGCAAACAACAGTTGTTTTGCCACTACTTTTGAATTTTAAATACCTACTTTTGGAGCATCATCCTCACTTCAATGTAAGTGTGAACATAGTGTTGGAAGAGTGAGGGTGTGTGTGTGCTAGTGTCTGTCCAGCAATGGATGAGGTGGGTATTTTTTAATGAAATAGCAATTCATCCAACTTGTGTACTGACTTGTGCTTTCTTAAGGTGACTGTTTCTTTCCATTATCTGGAAACTAATCTGAAATCTCTCCATTTCCAAATGCTTGTTCTGCTGCCTGTTTCAGCTGAAGAGCTTAAGTATCTTCAGTTGCCTTCCTCTGCTCTGTGCTGTGTTATACACCTAGAGCAGAAGCATCAGAAGAACTGGTATTTTCCCTGTAATTTTAGCTTAGTGCATTAATGTACACTGAACTTTTTATACAGTTGAAATAAATATCCTGGTCTATGAACTGCAGCAGCTCAGTCTGATTGGAATTCATCTCTGAAACCATAAATCATTCAAAAACTAGTTGTGATGAACGATTTTTAAAATACATGGATGACCAAGTGAGAATGCCAGTGGTTGATTACATACTGTAGACACAATGTTATAGGTATTGTAAACCCCTAACAGTTCAGATATATATTTTACTTTCAATTACCTATAGCATATAATACCCTGCTTGGAAAGCTGGAAAATAGATCTTTTTGGAATGGAAATGTTTTCTAGTAATGTTTCCTCGATGCCCTTTTAACATGAAACCATTGATCACCTCTCTAAATTGTGCTTTTGGGAGACAAAAGAAATTTTGTTGTATACACCCCGATTTCATCTCTGTGCTTTAAATAACTTTTGTTTTTCTTTTCTGAATGCTTTTCAAAAATATGCTGAAGAACTGTGTGATCACTGTGTTTCTCATATGTATGTAAGCTGAATTTTCAGGAGCATTTTCTATCTAGTTACATAAGAAAATATCAACAAAAACTTCTTACATAAAAAAAAAAACTTGCTGTCTGAAAAAACTTCTCATTCTGTGTGTCATGGATTCTCTTTGGGTTTAATTGACAAATCATTAGAAAGAAGTCTTATTTCTATGGGAAGAGACCCAACACTACTTGTCAAGTCACTTTTCCACCAAGTGACTTTAAATAATGAGATAACACTGTGTTTTAATGGTGCTCTGGCCTCATTGTATGAGGGGAGAGAAATGAAAAAAAGTCTCTATTGGATGCATAGGAGTCATTCAAAACATAATTTTAAAGTGAATGTATAAATACTAACAAACTGGAAACGTACCCTACTTTTTCTACTGTTAGATCTCTCTTATTAATGTCGGAGACCAACCATTTAGTAAACTACCAGGCTATGAAGTTTGTCATTTGAATTTGTGAAGTGTGAATCCTAAAGGTATCAAATTTGAGTAAAGAAGAAATCCTCTCCACAGTACAAAAAAATGATCCTCCTTTATATACAACAAATTCACTGTCCTTCCTTAAGTGTTGAGTTCTCAGTCATTAAAGACTTTCTGGTTTTTAAAGACAGAGTGAGAACACATCAGATTTAAAATGAGAGTTAAGGTTTGCTGGAAAGTATACTTTTACTCGGTAGTCAAAGCTACTTAGGAATAGAAAATATACCAAAGCAAACTGACTAATTTTACACTACTGTTCTTAGGAGAAGGATTATTTTGAATTTCACACAATATTTTCAAAACTCACATGGTAAAGCTTCTTTCAAACTTCTTATAGGAAAAGCTGAAAAGAAGCAGTAGTGGCATTTTGAGAACTGCCCAGGTGCCCATCTCCAGTGGAAATGGACTTCAAACATGGAAACAGAGAGAAGATAAAGATAAAATAACTTACCCAATCACCACATATTTTTTCAAAGATTGTTGTTCAGTTTTGGCTGAATCATACTGTAGTACTCTTAACCAAAATAATGGAAAGTATGGAAAGTGTTCCTTAAAAAGAAGCAAGAGTTTTTTCCAGATTTTTCAGTTTGGTTACAGATGACAATCCTATTCACAGCAAAAAGATTCCTGTGCAAGTTCCAGTAATACCTTCTTGGTTAATCTGGACTAAATTTAATTTTTCTGCAAACTTGTTGACATCTGAAGATGGAAATTTTTTCTTCTCTGACTTGTGTTGTTTTTTCACTCAAAAACAAATTTTATTTTATTCAGTTAAACTTGAGAGACTATTCAAAAAAAAAAGTTACCAGTCATTGACCTGAGATAAGGTTTTTGACTGCAAAAATTTGTGGACATATATTACCTAAGTTTTTCCTATCACAAAGAAATGTATGAGGTGCAATTTCTCGTGAAAGAGATCCTAAGAAAGGTTTCTGATTTTGTTTGACCTTGTAGGAAAGAGACCAGCCATAACTTTTAAGTGTTGCATAAAGAAGGTCAGCATAAGAAACAATAAGCCAGTGAGAAAGCTGTCTGGGGTGACTGAATTTGTTGCAGAGGTCATATTTACCTATTTGTCATTTATTTACTTCAGTTAGTTTATGAAATTGTAGGTTTTCAGACTGCTTTAGCAACCATCTTTTCATCATGTTTTGCGTGCTGAGCACATGACATGGCTCCACTCTTAGCTCTCATCTATGTGTGTATGAAGTGTAAGACTCATTGCTGTTTTTGGAGGTGTGGGTTTTCAGTGAAGTGCTGGCTGCACAGTCTCTAATTGTATAAATAATTGTATTTAGCTCTTTATTTCTTAAAATTTAACACTTTACATTAAAATTCATTGTACTTTTGGGGACGGTGGGGAAGACTAAGGTACTGATTGTTTCTTGTTTCCATGCTTTAAGTTGGAGTGTATATTCCTGTTCTTTCCAATGACTCGTATTACTTTTAAACGTTATTAGGATTTAGATTATTTTTCTAGTATAGCAGTAATTTTTTTAGAGCACAAAAAAGTGGTATATGTTCAATATTTACAATGTTTATATCAACAGTGGACTTCATTGTTGAACTAAAGAATTAACAGTCAAGTAGGCATTTTCTTCTTCCAGCACAGAGAATTCTTGACGACACCAATATTTAGTGAACTCCAAATAGAGGTGGAAATAGCAGAAAAATGCTTGCTATTTCTTTTTCTTCCACTTTTTTTTTTCTTCCTTCCAGTTGGTTTGAATAGCAGGTGGAAAAATATTATGGAACTATATATGCTTACGCTTTAATTACTTCTTACTTTTGACCTCCTTGGAGAGGGTCATCTTGAGTGAGCTCTCACGATAAATACAGGGCAGCCAAGGGATCAGGGCCAGCCAGCATGGGTTTAGGAAAGGGAGGTCCTGCTTAACCAACCTGATCTCCTTCTATGACCATGTGACCCACCTTCTGGATCTGGGGAAGGCTGTGGACGTTGTCTGTCTGGACTTTGGTAAGGCCTTTGACACTGTCCCCCACAGCATTCTCCTGGAGAAGCTGGCGAATCATGGCAGAGACAAGTGTACTCTTTGCTGGGTTAAAAACTGGCTGGCTGGCCGTGCCCAGAGAGTTGTGATTAATGGGGTGAAATCCTCTTGGTGGCCGGTCACCAGCGGTGTCCCTCAGGGCTCA